>OY390720.1:13243306-13748912 GCA_959613375.1 Heteropelma amictum | reverse complement strand
AAGTGATGTCTCATGCTTTAGATGTTTTCGATTATTTTCGGTATTCATTCATTTTCAGCATAGAAACAATTCCGAATGCGTTATTTATTCACCTGACCGACATATTATTTCTGGACTTGAGTCACAATCATCTGGAAACTTTACCACCGCAAACTCGCCGTTTGGCTAATCTACAGACTCTCAATCTAGATCACAATCCGCTAGGACACTTTCAACTGAGGTAATTATGCATTGTCGGTTCCCGGGATTGACTTAGTTCGTGATATTGATATTCAAAAAGTCATTTTCAAGTTCAGGAAAAACAAAGAGAAATTTTGTCAAATATATTGGTATATATTGGCCCCACTTCGGAATGTTTATATTTTTTGAACGGAACAGTTAATAATATTGAATATTTTCACGAATTCCTCTCTCATTCGGCTTTCTCTAATATCCCTTCGTTTCTTAACGTTTCGTAAGCCATAACGATCTGTAAAAGTGATGTCAAAAAGTGCCATTTTACTGTATAAAGTGCGTGGTGCGTAATTAACCGCTTTAAAATTTCTTTAAATAACTTGGCGTCGAGACGCTACCGCATCTCTAGATATAATTCAGATATACAATATAAATCGGGATCCGGGGCCAACCCTTCTTTGTTTTACATTTTAACGCAATTAGGCTTATAGCTGTCACACGAAAGAAGTAAATAACGGAAATGAGTGGAAATCTTACAAAGAACTTGCTTTAAGTATCGTGAATGCAAATGAATATTTGCATTCATGGGTTGATAACACTGTACCGTAATGCAGGCAATTGCCATCGTTGATGAACCTGACGACTTTGAAAATGCGCAATACTCAACGTACGCTTCACAACATACCATCGAGGCTTGAGAGTCTAACAAATCTTCAGGAACTGGATCTGTCACAAAACGCTCTACCGCGCGTACCGGATGCTCTTTACTCACTGCCGAACTTGCGCCGATTAAATCTTAGTGATAATCACATATCCGAACTATCCACTGCGATTGGTGGGTATACCTCTAGAAATATATTCCATATATGCGTGTTAAGAATTTCACAGTTGAATAGCGCAGATCGCGGTATACCCGCTTCTCTATCGTAGAAATGTGGCAAAAACTGGAGACTCTGAATCTGTGTCGGAACAAGCTGACGGCGTTACCGAATTCCATATGTAAAATATTGACGTTACGACGACTTTATTTGAATGACAACATGCTGGATTTTGAGGGTATACCGTCGGGCATCGGAAAACTTTCCTCTCTTGAGGTTTTTTCCGCGACGAAAAATCATTTGGAAATGATACCCGAAGGATTATGCAGGTAATATGTGACTCTAGTTGTTTAAACATTATTCCCTATCATTAATTCTGCCTTTCCACTAGATGCGGATCGTTGAAACAACTCGTATTGACGTGCAATCGACTGATCACATTGCCTGATGCAATCCATCTACTGACCGATTTGGAACGCCTTGATCTTCGAGATAATCCAAATTTGGTGATGCCTCCAAAACCGACGGAAATACAACGAGGGTCTGGCATAGAGTTTTACAACATAGACTTTTCCCTTCAGCATCAATTGCGACTCGCCGGTGCTAAGGTACCAGCGCTTGTTCAAACTGCAAGTAAGTTCCACCATTCTCCATTCGATGTTTATTTCGAATTATTCTTGTTGTTGACATAATTTTTTTGCCTGGTTCTGGTTCGGCCCATACATAGATAACAGCAAAGACCCGATAGCGCGCAAGATGAGACTTCGGCGCAGACGAGATCAGGAAGAGGCTGATCAGGATCAGGCGAAAATCCTAAAGGTATGCACTATTTGTATACCTCGGTGGCACACACTGTGGTTTCTAGGATTCCCGTATAACTATATTTTGAATTGATCTTTGAAAAACGAAGGAGTGAAGGTTCAGGACGTTTATGTAAAAAGTGTACACAGTCCCTTTAGTAGGGGAGACTCAATGCAATGAAGAAAAATGATATCGAGTCACTATTAATGATGGGTCCATAAGCCTTTCAGACTTGTTCAATTGACAGGCTTTCGGATGAACGCCGCGATTAGTACCACGAGGGTAATATCTCGATTTTTTTTTAATGTTGAAGCTTCGCAATATTCGTTTCAACCGTTATATCCTGTTTTGTGATTGTAAGATAAATCTTAGGCGCCCTTCGTGAGGGCGAGTGAGAAGGATTTTTCGTCGTGAAGAACCCTTGACAAGCTCAATTTTTGTAAGGTGTTCAAATTTGGGTCCAGATTTTACTCCTACTA
This sequence comes from Heteropelma amictum, assembly GCA_959613375.1. NCBI lineage: Eukaryota > Metazoa > Arthropoda > Insecta > Hymenoptera > Ichneumonidae > Heteropelma > Heteropelma amictum. Next base: position 13,746,640 of record OY390720.1, on the reverse strand, counting down.
CAGATCATTGACCGAATTTTTCGATGTTGATGGCAACATTTTTTTCTTAGGGAATGAAGGACATCGCTACGGAAAAGAATAACAAGGAGAAGATCCTGGAGGATACAAGAGCAGCTGAGTCTTTGAAGTAAGAGGCAAATTTTCCAACTATCTATCGCAGTGTCGACTATCGCAATCGAAGTCGATTCCGGCTTCAACTGCGACAAATATCCGCGTTGATATAACGATTATCCTCTTTTCCTGTTTCATCGTCGGAAACGATTAGGCCGAAAAGGTGGGATGAGACACTGGAAAAACCTCCTCTCGATTATTCCGAGATATTTGATCAGGACGCCGGTCGCGTGCCTGGTCTTTCCATCTGGGAAATTGAAAATTTCCTTCCGAACCAAATAGAGGAGGTGGCACATGGAAAGTTCTACGAGGGAGATTGTTACATCGTTCTTAAGACCGGAGTCGATGAGAGTGGCTCTCTCGTTTGGTCAATTTACTTCTGGATAGGGGAAAAAGCAACGGTAACGCCCATTTCTTGACAACACGATACATGCTCTCAGGAGGAATGAGAGGCAATAAAATGAGAGTGTTATTCTTCCACACGACAGCTTGATAAACGTGCCTGCGCTGCAATTCATGCGGTAAATTTGCGCAACTTTCTTGGAGCTCAATGTCGTACCATTAGGGAGGAACAGGGTGACGAATCCGATGAATTTGTGATGCTATTTGATTCTGACATAACGTACATTGAGGGTGGTAGAACATCATCCGGTTTTTACACGGTAGAAGATACGGTGAGTTCTTTTTTTATTCGTACAGTTCGTCAATCGCGAAGCGTTAAAATCCGACGTAAGAGTGCATTTGTCACAGCCAGCGGTGTCGAGGCTATATCGAGTTCATGCTGCGGGTGCTTCAATACATCTTGAGGCTGTACCGGTAACGATCGACAGCCTCGATCCGGGATACGTGTTTGTTCTCGACATTGGGAGTAAGATATTCATCTGGTATGGGACAAGGGCAAAAAATACCCTCAAGTCAAAGTCACGACTTCTGGCCGAAAAAATAAATAAAAATGAAAGGAAAAATAAGTCGGAAATTCTGACGGAGATGATGGGAACGGAATCGGAAGACTTTTGGATATGTTTGGGTTCTTGTTCTTCCTCGTCTCGTGTCATAGTCGTGAGTACTGAACCTCAATGAAAATGTGTTATCGTAGTAAAGGAGATAATGAAACTAGCAAGTTTCTCGCCATAGGACCACGTGGATCCGAACTTTGCACCAATTGTACCACGTCTCTATCAAGTCCGACTGGGCATGGGATACCTTGAATTACCGCAAGTAGAGGTGCCTCAGGGTAAACTGAGCAATTCTCTGCTCAATAATCGGAATGTTTACATACTCGATTGTTACCTGGATGTATACGTCTGGTAAGAACTGTAAAAAATATGTGTACTCGTTTACAACTGTGATGTGTCGGAATCGGCGGTAGTACCACCGCGAGCGCTAGAAAGAAATTATTGAATGTGGAGCATGCATAGGTCGGGAAAAAGCTTTCTACTGATGTGGGCAGATACTAACAAAAATATTCTACTACATGGTGGAACATGTTTTTAATCGGTTGCGTTTGTTTCCTAGCTAATCCTTTTTATATATCAAGGAGGGGTACTCGCGCTCACATGCGCGAACACACGACTGCGCTGCAGCACCTTAATTTTTTATGTAATTCAATCCGTCAAAATCCGGTGTCTGTCAAATTCAAGCAAAAAAAATGTACGCCCGCATCAGAAAGTAAAGTTAAGAAATTCATTATTTTTTCACTGACCAATCAGGGGACGAATAAAACGACAATCACGCGATATTTTTTCGATTAAGGATCAACTTCCGGACCCCATCAACTTTTTATTAGAAGGATATGATTGTAAAACCACGGTTATTGCGTCTATACTCTTGTTTCTCGTGTGTATTCCTGAAAACTTATCAACAAATTCAAATATCTCATCAGTAAGTTCACGGTAAAAATCTTAGATCGTGTAGAATAATTCATTATAGTATGAAAAAAACATTGTACTCGCTAATGCTGTCGCCTTAGCTTAAATGCACGTAAAACGCGAACGGTCGGTAAAAAATATTGTAGTCTGCTGATTTCAAAGTTTTTCAAGTATTACAAAGTATTAGCCTCCGTTTCATGGCTTGGCGGTTATTGATTCAGGTTCGGTAAAAAGTCTACGCGCCTTGTTCGAGCGGCGGCGGTCAAACTTTCCCAAGAATTATTCAATATGATTGATAGACCGCCATACGCTATGGTGACGAGACTTCAGGAAGGTACCGAGTCCCAGGTATGTAAGCGATACCGTGCAAGAGCCAACGACGGTTTGTAACGCTAAGCGCATGAAGCACTGATGGATTATCATTCGCCAGATATTCAAATCGAAGTTTACGGGCTGGGACGAAGTGATTGCGGTCGATTTTACAAGAACTGCCGAGTCCGTGGCGAAAACTGGCGCGGATTTGACCAAATGGGCCAAGCAACAAGACACAAAGGTGGGTACAAAAAGTAAAACAAACATACTTGTCAGTTTTGTCAATCAAAACGCTTGATGGAATAACGGGAAATTTGATTGAACAAAATAGGCCGATTTAGCCGCTTTATTCATGCCGCGACGACCCCAAATGTCGAGCGCAGAGGCTCAACAATTAATGGCCGAATGGGGCGACGATCTTGAGGCAATGGAGGCATTTGTTTTGGAGAAACGCAAATTTGTCCGCCTTCCTGCGGACGAACTGGGCCATTTTTATAGCGGCAACTGTTACGTTTTTCTGTGCAAATATTGGATGGTAATTGATAGTAATACGTACGTTGATAATTCCTTTTCTTTCGCCGACTTGCGACTCGTTGGTTAACCTGTCAAACATTTATTTGCGGCCACTTTACTCAATCGCGTAAGCCGTTGGATGTTACCGAGGCCGACGAAGGCGGTGGTGACGAGCAGTATGAGGACGATTTCCAATGCATCATGTACTTTTGGCAAGGCCGCGATGCGGGAAACATGGGCTGGCTGACGTTCACATTTGGGTAATTGCAAGTTGACAAAGTGGAGATAATTATGGGCAATAATGAACGGCGAACAATTCATTTGAGCGCATTCCTTTCCGCGTGCTCAGAATGCAGAAGAAATTCAAATCGATATTCGGTGAAAAATTGGAGGTCGTGAGAACTCATCAGCAGCAGGAAAATTTGAAGTTTATGGCTCATTTCAAGAGAAAATTTATCATACATCAGGGTAAGAGGAAGCAGGCAAGACCTCCTGGTTCCAACAGGGTCGAATTCTTCCATCTTAGACGAAACGGCAGCGCATTGTGTACGAGACTCGTGCAGATACAACCAGATGCGAGTCTGCTCAGTTCTGCTTTTTGGCAAGTAGCGATATGGCGCGGACATGGCTTTTACGACATGAATAATTCCATTGGTTATTAAATTAATTCCCTTGCATTCCGCAGTTATATCCTCAACGTGCCATTCAACAACGATGATCAGACGGGAATAGTATATGTTTGGATAGGATGTAAGGCGGACAGCGAAGATGCTCGACTTGTGCAAGAAATTGCCGAGGAAATGTTTAACAACGTGAGCTTATAGCGCTACTGATATTCATCTTCAATCTCTTTTATACCTTCCAAATTTCTGTTGTTTTATTTCAGCCATGGATGAGTCTTCAAGTTTTGAACGAAGGAGAGGAGCCTGACAATTTTTTTTGGGTGGGATTGGGAGGAAAAAAGCCTTACGAAACTGATGCAGAGTACATGAATTACACGAGACTCTTTAGATGTTCCAACGAAAAGGGCTATTTCGTCGTCAGCGAAAAGTGTACAGACTTTTGTCAGGTGAGAACTGTTCTTTCTTTTTAACCGTGTGTCTCCAAAAAGAATTCAGGGCGATACCTTTTGTTGGTCTAAACATTGGAAAGATTGTGTCCGAGAGCTCTAGCTCAAACGGACGAGTTTTGCCAGGATCCCTTCCGATTTTGCCCAATGTGATATAGTAGGGGACTGGGCTACTTGTGTCGTGCCTGGAGACAAGGAATACGCGTTAACGTAAAATCCGTGTTGCACAAGGACAGAGGCGCAAATGAAATAAGCGTCTTTTGGCACTCTGATGCTAAATGTGGGTAGTTGATACTTCTTTTGCTCACAGAATTTTAAAACATTGCAAAACATTTGTCCATTGGCCTAAACTCTGTACAAACTGGGTGGACATCGACTTCCACTGTTTTGTGGTTTTTTACTAGAATCTATAAAACCGATTAAAAGTTGCGAGGCACAAGAGGATTTAGCATGTGTTCCATATATCATATATATGATACATGAGAAACATGCTGATTTCAATAGCAACTAGCTTGACTCTAGATTGGTAAAATATGAGTGTAGAAAATTGCAGAAAATCTGTTTTACTTCATTATTACATACTCCATACATTACTCCAACATTAGAGGCTGTGAATGTTAGCTGTACAGAGGGAAGGGGGGATATAAAAAGTAACAGTAGCTGCAAACGTTAAATATTGATATGTAAAAATCGCAATGTTACCGAGAAATGTTTCATTCCTGTAGGACGATCTGGCGGACGATGACATAATGATTCTCGACAATGGCGAGCAGGTTTTCCTGTGGCTCGGCGCTCGTTGTTCTGAGGTGGAAATCAAGCTTGCTTATAAATCTGCGCAGGTCTACATACAACATTTGCGAGTAAAACAACCGGAGAAACCGAGAAAATTATTTCTCACTGCTAAGGGCAAAGAGTCACGTCGTTTTAGCAAATGTTTTCATGGCTGGGGTGTCCACAAAAAACCACCCGAGTGAACTCGTTGCAATTTTTGGCCAATGCTAGTAGTGTCCATCTGGCACTGAAAACTGTATGTTGAAGCCTTTTAAAGTTATGGGAAAATCTGATAATTTGAACGACTCGGTTATCTTTTCGCCTTTGTTCGGGCTATGCATACGTTCACAATTTTAGTAGTTGTATTCTCTGGTGGCCATGTTTTCTAACGGCGCACTATGATATAATAATTTATGTCGAATGTACAATAATATGGGAGGGCAACAGATTCTTTGAATAGAACAATTTATTATCAGTTTATATACATGATTTAGGATAATCTATAAATAATATTTGCTTATGTGAGTGTATGTGTGCGTGTATGTATGTACATACAATTAACTGTACTTTGCAACACATGTGCGCTTTGCACAGACACTATAGGTTTGATAGGCATTAATAAATAAAAATATTCACTCGGAAAAATAAATAAATTTGATACCCAGGCAGCTGTACAAGAACCTGATGGCTCAAAATATACAATATGTATCTAATAGTTTTATGGTTCCATTGTGTATGGAGCTGTTGATTATTTATAGAACAATGTTCATGGAACTGACGAAGAATATAATACTCAACAAAGTCTCGCTAGTCGCTTAATCCTTATCGCTGTTGTCATTTCATAGGACGACCAGATTATTTTCTTTGCGGAAATTTGCTGCGTTCTTGCTAATTGTTTCACGAATAAATAGTCAAACTATAGAGCCTTGCGATTGGAAGATAATATGTTATCGTCATGAAATGTGTCATCACAATGAATTATTGTTCAGTAATCATCAAACTGAGTAGAAATATTGCAGTCGCTTTGTTAAGTATTTTAGTTGTATTTTGTAAAGTATTCCACCAATGAATACATTTACTATCTACACACATGTATGGGGATCCAATGTTTGCAAAACCCATGTTTCGCGTCTATACTGATTCCTCCTGCGTGTGTATCCCTTGACTATTGATAGAGCAATGTTCCTGCAACTGACGGAATATTAATATTACGATTGAACGAGAATCCTGCCAGTGGTTAGTCGTCGTCGTCGTCGTCGTCCGATGGGACGAACAGATCGTTTTCCTCAAGAAAATTCGCTATGTTCTTGCTAATAGTTGCACCGATGAATAATCCAATTACAACGCCGCAAACGACCCCGACAAACCCGAACGGTGTGGTTTTTGGTTCCGGGAGTATCGCACCGGATCTCGTGGTTGCAGCAGTACGGCACGGACCGCCGATCTTGATTGTTCCGTTTTTTTCACATTGTCCGACAACGGTAAGAACGCTTGGTCGTTGTAGAGAAAGAAATATCGTTCGTGATAGCGCCATTTGTCAGCCTTCTCCAATCGCCACCAAATTCCGTTACAGCCCTTCTGATCTATTTACTTTCTTGCACTGAAATATATCGTAAGACTGGAACGCGCACCAAATGCTGGTAAAAGCAAAAAAGCGTGAGCCACTTTCAGGTTTCAGGTGGCCTTGAATTGCCCTACCATTACCATTATGAAGCACAGTCACTCGCAAAAAGTTTCTTGTCAAAAATAAGGTGTGGCTTTTTTTAAAATGAGGTCTGAAATTGCGAATAAAATGGAAGAATCACATTGATTCCAATCAAATGTTGTAGATAATCGAATAACAGAATCCTGAGAAACTGAGAAGTAACTTCACTGAAATATAGGCAACTTACATTTCAGTGGATTAATTTATAAATAAGACAGTTCAAGCGATGCGCGCGCACCATATTGAAAAGAAAACAAACATTTTTCGTCTGGTAGGTCTGGTATATATATGGAGACTACATAAAGGAGCTCGAACGATAGGAAAATGGTCACAAAAACTGGACCCTGCTGATTGGTTTCTTAGAACGGCCGTGCGCAGCGCTGTCAGTACTTGGCCTTGGCACCTGCTGTGGTGGAGGTAGATCAGGGGCAACACTTCATCTCACATATGCGCACTTGCCGAATGTTTCTTTTTTTCCCAAAAAATAATAGATAATGAGAGCAAGAAAACAAGGATTAATTACCGTTGTTGCTATTAACAATAGAGAGCACGGAAATAGCAATAATCATGTAAATATTCTCGAGCATCCAATCTAAAATTCAAGCGGGGAAATACATAAATTTTAATATTATCGACGATGGCGAAATTAGACTCGTGGAAAAAGCGCAGACTGTAACCACGAAGCCTCGGATTCAAATCCCCTACCGCAAAATTTTTTTTTTCCAAAAGCACTTTGCAATTATTGTTTATAACCAAAATTTACTCATACGTGCCATTAAATTTTCAGTATTAAACACTGCAGCGGTTCTTCGTAGGTAATCAAGTGCATGAATATATTGAAATTCCAAATACCTCGCAACTGCACTGAAAATTTGGAAAAAAATATCATCAAATGAATGATGTCAAGCATATGGATTGTAAAAATGATAATATGAAAAAGTAAAGACATCTTGAATATAATAAACCATTAAGAAAATATTTGCGAAACTTTATTTCTTACCGTTTCCAATTAACTCCTTCTGTTTCCAATACTCGTGAAATGTTTGAAAATTTGTTCGCCGTTTTGAAAACTTTATTGTAATTTTCAAAAATATATAAAGACTGGTGAATTCTTAACTTTTATGTTTATATGGTCATGAAAACGGTTCAATAAATAATATCTCAGTACACTGAAAAAAAAATTGACGCAAAAATTTTATGTGAAAACAGAAGTTTTCTAAACATTTTCCTATTTTTTTCAACAATTTCTTATGACTTTTTGCTGTTGCTGTCCTGCAAAGTGAATGTTCCCAGTGTCTTTCAAAATGTTATTCAATTGTTAACAAAATGTTATTCGATAAGTATTTGGCATAACACGATTTTCATTTATGAAATATAAAAAGTCCAATTAATTTTTCAATTTTAGAGCGAACATTTTTTCTAATTTGTTAAAGATTTTGTAGAAATAGCAAGAAGCGAAGACCTATCACGAAGCTTACAGGGGCTTTACAAGAAGCGGTACTTAAAAATATCATGTTCCTAACAAAACTAAAAAGAAGAATCATTATCTTTAATTTTAATTTAATTTTGAGGAACAACAGCATCAAAATGTCATTAAAAAGAGTTGAAAAGGACATAGGAAAATGTTTAGAAAACTTTCGATTTCTCATAAAACTGAACCCTCAATTTTGTAGAATTTTATTACAATCTTTACGCTACTTTGATATGTTATTCATTGAAACGTTTTTATAACTGTAATACATATGAAAAGTAATTGGCCATTTTTTATACATTTTTTCATTTTGTAATAATGTTTTTAATCGTACCATGTGTTGACCATATCGTAGTTCCTCGTATTAAAGTTCGCGTCATCCGAAAGCGCGTAGCATAAAGAATAGTAATCTGTAAACGCAGTGGCTTTTTCTTGTTCCGTTTCTAGGGTTCTACCGTTGTCCAATAGTTCGTCATTAGTGTGAGAGGATGCTTTGTAATTGGATAGCTTTTTAATTTTATGCCAATAGTTTTTGCCATTAGAGATTTTTATCTCTTGGCATACCTCGAGCCGATGGTGATATTTGTACTGCCCGATCATTTTCTGAATGTTTTTGCTAAAGGCATTCAGTTTCGTTTTAAATTCCGAATTTTTGTTACTTGCAAATTCTCTGTACAACTGCCTTTTGACTTTGATTTGACGGACAATGAATGGCGGCAGAAAGTGATTGAAAAATTTGATTTTTGAGAAGGGTGTATGTTTGGTAACCATTTTAGCGAGTGCATAATTTAACGCTTGTTTGTCAGTACTGGCCAGGCCATGATCGTGATCCAAGTGGTTGCGTAGAAACTCCATCATCTCTGAGTTAACTGCATCCATATTGGTTTTGGTGAAGTCGAACCTTGGGGAAACCCCGTCGTGTATGTGCCTCGGATTGGTGCTCATGTTTAGTATAACAGCGAGATGGTCAGAACCGAGGTCAGGGCTCAATTCTATCCGTTTGATGCAGTTGTGGATATTTTTTGTGCAGAAGATCAGGTCTGGTGTACTATCGGTATTGCTACGCATGATGAAAGTTGGTGCTGTATTAATTTTATTAAAGTTCGAACTATTAATGAAATCACGTAGTTGCGCCCTTTTGAACCTGTTAGGATTGAAGTCTCCTATTAATAATGCGTATTTGTAAAGCTTACATTTGATCAGAATGGAGTTTTCAATTCTCGAATTGCAGTGAACGTATATAACGATGATGTGCAACCTGTCCTCTGCGAACGGGAATGAAATTTGTATTGCGTTGTTTCTCGAGTCGTTGAGCTTGGGAGTGTTTCTTTGCGCATTTTTAGGGTTGGGTTCACTTGGATAAGAGCTCCTCCCTGTCTGTTTGAGTCTATAATGTTGCCCAATTGTTCGATCGACGTCCAATTTCTGTAGTAGCTGTGGGACGAGGAGCCGTTTTTCGTTTCCACAAACGCTGCACAATTTATATTTTTTTCCTCTATGATGTTGTTGATCAAATGTTTCTTGGGTCTATAGCTGTTTATGTTAGAGTATAGCAGCTTAAGAGCCATTATGAACAATTGGATAGCAAGAGCCTTGGGATGGTTGAGTAGGGGATTGTAAATCAGGTGCCAATAAATCCGTCATAATTACGTATAGCCAGTTGCCTGTGAATACTACCGTCGTGTCTATGTTGAATTCCTTGATGAATCTTGTCTTCAGCTTGGAGCACATTACACCATTTACACATATTCACATTACATTAAATCCAAGTCAACGATAGTAAGAACAGTAAGATTAGTATTAATCAATCTAGCGAATGTAAATGATGTACAAGGAATATTCCTTCGAGGAGCAAACTGATATGCTCCTAATTTACGGAGAATGTCAGAAAAATGCAGTGAGAGCCAGGGAATTATACGCTGAAAGATATCCCGAACGTTCTCATCCTACACGCCGTACATTTCAAATTTTGTACAATAAATTGAGGACAACTGGATCCTTAACCCATCGGAAAACTGGTTGACAAAAGCGAGTTACCAATCAAGAAACGGAAATCGGTGTTCTTGCCGCCGTTCATCGAGATCCTCATGTGAGTTCGCGTCAAATTGCGAGGGAATCTGGCGTAAGCCAAAGAAGTGCTCTACGTGTTCTCCATCGTCATCAATACCATCCTTATCACATCAGTCTCCACCAGGAACTAACGGGTACAGATTTCATTAATCGCATCGAATTCTGCCGATGGGCTCAACGCCAGATTCAGAGAGATGACTCATTTATCAATGGGATTTTATTTACTGATGAAGCAACATTTACTAATCATGGCAATATTAACTTGCATAACATGCATTTGTGGTCGACTGAAAATCCACATTGGCTGCGGCAAGTTGCACACCAAAAACCGTGGTCGGTTAATGTTTGGTGTGGGATTATTGGGGATAGAATCGTAGGCCCCTATTTCATCGAAGAGAATCTCAATGGCCGCAAGTACACCACATTCCTTCAACAAATATTAGGTCCGTTATTAGAAGAAATACCTTTAGAAACGAGAAACAGAATGTGGTATCAACACGATGGGTGTCCGGCACATTTTTCGCTGATAGCTAGACATGAATTGCATCAGAGATTTCCGAACCGTTGGATTGGACGCGGAGGAGCTGTATCGTGGTCAGCTCGCTCACCAGACTTGACGCCTCTTGATTTTTTTTTGTGGGGATACTTGAAAGATCTCGTTTACAAAGAACGTCCAACTACCCTGGCGGATTTGCCAACCACGATTTCGTGGTAGGTATGTTTTGGACAAATGACATACCACAAAATCGTAGTTTTTCTGGTTTGCAAACCACGGAAACTACGATTTTCTGGTATGTCATTTGTCCAAAACATACCCATCACGAAATCGTGGTTGGCAAATCCGCCACAGTACGCCGGATGATATGCGGAATAGAATTCTTCAAGCATGTGATTCGATAAGTGCCGAAGTGATAAAAAATTCTACACAATCTGCGATAAGGAGATTGCAATACTGCATCGATTCGAATGGTAATCATTTTGAACATCTACTGCAAATAAAAAGTTCATTTCACATAAAAATAAAGTTCATGTCACTTTTTCATCTTAAAATGACCTTGAACGACTTTGACCCCTCAATGTTTTTTATGCAATTTGCGATGCTCTACAAGATGGTAGGAAAAAAAATGTACCGGCCCATTTAAAAAAGTGGAGGTGACCTTCACTGTGCGTCAGAGCCTCCGCTGAAATGAAAAAAAATTGTCGCATTCGATGGCCCCTTTCGTACGCTACAACTTTTGTTTGGAACATTTTGTTGTGATGTCGATAATTACAGAGATATTTCCGGTGGCAATAGTTAATGCCTCACCCTGTATAATACTGTATATACAATGCGTTCCAATTGAAGTGGAACACTTTGATTTTTGTCGATCTCCGGCGCAAATCGATCGATTTCAAAAAACAAAAAAAAACTTTCTTGCAAATTTTATTTGCTTTCGAATGAGCCTAGTTCGAATCCGATCGGATTAGAATTGGCCGCGCACCAGGAGTCGAGGTAAAATCATGCAAATCGGGTTCCGACGCTCAGCTCGAAATTTTGTATTTCCGGGAAGGGCGCTATGATTTGTCATACACCATTGGAAAGGGCATTTCACCCCGAGAAAAATGCGCACAAGCTGGAGTCTGTGCGATCATCCCAGAGGGAGATATAGCACCAGGAAGCGAAAACGGTTTATCGATGATAACTCGAGAACCGTCCGGCTGAATTCGCACAGCTTTCGCACGAGCTACTCTTTTTCCATCCCCCAGAACGACGTGAAGTCGTTTTTCCCGTGGATGCTCCCTCGGCCGAGAACCAGAGATCATCGCGGTGCACCGTCAGCTTCCGACGCCATTTTGAACATGAAAATGTTCGCGCATTGCGACAATATCTATTCCATTGGATAGCTGATGATTTTCCGTTTAAAATGCACCCTTGAAAGTCCCAAAAATCTCAGTTTTAAGACATGATATTTTCATTTGAAAATGCATGAAAATTTAACAGCTTTCGGTCTCGACGGGAGCGCGAGAGCGCGGACCGCAGGCGGCGCACAGCGCGTGAGGGGAATCGATCGAGGGCGCCCCCACCACATGCCCGCGAGCTCACGTATTATCGCAGGCTTTTTCAAAATTTCTTTTTGTACCGGCTTTTTTTTTATATCTCAGTATTATTGTTAAATTAACAAAACTATTATTGTTAAATTAACAAAACTATTATTGTTAAATTAACAAAACTATTATTGTTAAATTAACAAAACTAATATTGTTATTAATTAATTTTTTTGTCATTAAATATTCTTCTAATAAAAGGTTGATGGAGTCCCGAAGTTGATCCTTTATCGAAAACATATCGCGGGATTGTTGTCATTTTATTAGTTTTTGCTTGAATTTGGCTGTTTTTTATGTATTTTCTCACTAATATTTCGAATTTTCGCGAAAAACTCGATGAGTTTTGCGGAATATTTGCGATGGAATAGTCTGTTGAATGATCGAAAATTCGAAAAAAAATGTTTCCTCTATTTTGGCTAATTTTTCAGAATCGTCGAAAAGCACAAATTTTGAAAAGGCTATAACTACGTTAAATATCATGCCGCTAAGATTTGTCGGGAGTGTTTCGAGACACCCTCGAGAAGACTTAAAAAATTGTCAAAGTTTAATGTCGATAGCTCAATTCCTTCACCCTCAAAATCGATGTCAGAAATTGCCGAAAAATTTCAATTTTAAATTGAAATTTTAATTCAAAAATAATTTTTAATGGTTCATATCGATCTATTTTTTCTCGCTGATTACGGAACACACCGGTATTTCATCGAAAACCCAATATTAAAGATTGAAAATTTGAAAAAAAAATCTCGACTCATTTTTCGCCACTTCTCAAAAAACCTCAAAAAGTCGAAATTTCGGAGGCTCGTAACTACTTTTTGCATTCTGATATGCGCGTATGTTTTGTTTTAATTATTGAATGCGTATGATAAAATTACGTAAAAAATCAAAGCGCTGCAGCGCAATCGTGCTATCGCACGTGTGAGCGCGAGCACCCATCCCTAGTTTCAATATAAAACGGATGATTTTATTATTTCATTTGTACAATTTCTCATTTTATTTATTCGCTCGATAAACTTTTTGTTGATTTTTAACGTCAGTTAAGTGTTAAACACCGTGATTATACTGTCACTCAAGCGTTTTATCCGCATTCGTTCGTTTCTAGCTCAAGTATGATGATAGCGCAGTGGTTAGCGCGCTGGGTCAGCAACCCGAATGTCCCGGGTTCGATTCCTGTCTCATTTTTTTTTTCATTTTTTTTTACGTCAAACTAATCTTTGACGAAAGCGATGACGATGTTTCTATATAATTTCTCGCTTTTGAAAAATCAAGGGAGAAAAGCGGGCGCAAAACCACGTCTTAATGCAGTTGCTCGCACTTTTTATGCACATTTGTTAATTAATCGCTAGAGCATAACGATAGCGCAGTGGTTTGCATGCCGGATTAGCGTCTCGAGGGTTTCGGGTTCGAATCCCCGGCACATCCTTTTTTTCTTCAACTTTTTTTTCATCATAAAAGAATTCGTAAAAACCGTACGTTAGGAGGAGGAAGCAAGATAATAAAAAGAACGTTTCTCCATTTTCTAAAGTGTCTCAAAATCATTATTTTCGTGCCCATTTCAATCAGCTTATTTATTGTCGGTAACGATTATCATAGCGCATATCATTTTTCGGTATTTACAATTGATTTTCATAAAGGATGAAGAGTGTTTTTTAGCAGGAAAAATATCCAAGTAGTTTTTTGTCGACATTTTGATTATTCCTTCAAGTTGATTTATCTCGGGGATTCACCGAGTTCTACTTATAAGCAGAATAATGTTGTAATATCATTCCCTGATATGGATAAATCGCGAGAAAAAAGAAAGTGCTAAACATCGTGATCATACGCGCTATGAACATCGTTACCAACAATAAATAAGCTGATTGAAATGGGCTTGAAAAGAATTATTTTGAGACACTTTGGAAAATGAGGAAACGTTCTTTTTATTATCTTGCTTCCTCCTCCTAACGTACGGTTTTTACGAATTCGCAGAGCTGAATGTCGCTGATTTCATGATGACACTTTCATGATGAAAAAAAAGTTGAAGAAAAAAAACGATGTGACGGGAATTCGAAACCGGAACCCTCGAGACGCTAATCCGGCATGCTAACCGCTGCGCTATCGTCATGCTTTTGGGATTAATTAACAAATGTACATTAAAAGTGCGAGCAACTGCATTAAGACGTGGTTTTGCGCTCGCTTTTCTCCCTTGATTTTTGAAAAGCAAGAAATGATATAGAAACATCGTCATCGCTTTCGTCAAAGATTTGTTTGACGCAAAAAAAAAATGAGATAGGAATCGAACCCGGGACATTCGGGTCGCTAACCCAGCGCGCTAACCACAGCGCTATCATCATACTTGAGCGAAAAACGAACGAATGTGGATAAAACGCTTGAGTGACAGTATAATCACGGTGTTTAACACTTAACTGACGTTAAAAATCAACAAAAAGTTTATCGAGCGAATAAATAAAATGAGAAATTGTACGAATTAAATAATAAAATTATCCGTTTTATATTGAAACTAGGGATGGGTGCTCGCGCTCACACGCGCGATCGCACGATTGCGCTGCAGCGCCTTGATTTTTTACGTAATTTTATCATACGCATTCAATAATTAAAACAAAACATACGCGCATATCAGAAAGCAAAAAGTAGTTACGAGCCTCCGAAATTTCGACTTTTTAAGGTTTTTTGAGAAGTGGCGAAAAATGAGTCGAGATTTTTTTTCAAATTTTCAATCTTTAATATTGGGTTTTCGATGAAATACCGGTGTGTTCCGTAATCAGCGAGAAAAAATACATCGATATGAACCATTAAAAATTATTTTTGAATTAAAATTTCAATTTAAAATTAAAATTTTTCGGCAATTTCTGACATCGATTTTGAGGGTGAAGGAATTGAGCTATTGACATTAAACTTTGACAATTTTTTAAGTCTCCTCGAGGGTGTCTCGAACACTCCCGACAAATCTTTGCGGCATGATTTTTAACGTAGTTATAGCCTTTTCAAAATTTGTGCTTTTCGACGATTCTGAAAAATTAGCCAAAATAGAGGAAACATTTTTTTTCGAATTTTCGATCATTCAACAGACTATTCCATCGCAAATATTCCGCCGATCGCAAAACTCATCGAGTTTTTCGCCAAAATTCGAAATATTAGTGAGAAAATACATAAAAAACAGCCAAATTCAAGCAAAAACTAATAAAATGACAACAATCCCGCGATATGTTTCCGATAAAGGATCAACTTCGGGACTCCATCAACCTTTTATTAGAAAAATATTTAATAACAAAAAAATTAATTAATAACAATATTAGTTTTGTTAATTTAACAATAATAGTTTTGTTATAACAATAATACTGAGATATAAAAAAAAAGCCGGAACAAAAAGAAATTTTGAAAAAGCCTGCGATAATACGTGAGCTCGCGGAATGAGACTGCGGGCATGTGGTGGGGGCGCCCTCGATCGATTCCCCTCACGCGCTGTGCGCCGCCTGCGGTCCGCGCTCTCGCGCTCCCGTCGAGACCGAAAGCTGTTAAATTTTCATGCATTTTCAAATGAAAATATCATGTCTTAAAACTGAGATTTTTGGGACTTTCAAGGGTGCATTTTAAAGGGAAAATCATCAGCTATCCAATGGAATAGATATTGTCGCAATGCGCGAACATTTTCATGTTCAAAATGGCGTCGGAAGCTGACGGTGCACCGCGATGATCTCTGGTTCTCGGCCGAGGGAGCATCCACGGGAAAAACGACTTCACGTCGTTCTGGGGGATGGAAAAAGAGTAGCTCGTGCGAAAGCTGTGCGAATTCGGCCGGACGGTTCTCGAGTTATCATCGATAAACCGTTTTCGCTTCCTGGTGCTATATCTCCCTCTGGGATGATCGCACAGACTCCAGCTTGTGCGCATTTTTCTCGGGGTGAAATGCCCTTTCCAATGGTGTATGACAAATCATAGCGCCCTTCCCGGAAATACGAAATTTCGAGCTGAGCGTCGGAACCCGATTTGCATGATTTTACCTCGACTCCTGGTGCGCGGCCAATTCTAATCCGATCGGATTCGAACTAGGCTCATTCGAAAGCAAATAAAATTTGCAAGAAAGTGTTTTTTTTGTTTTTTGAAATCGATCGATTTGCGCCGGAGATCGACAAAAATCAAAGTGTTCCACTTCAATTGGAACGCATATATAGTTCAGTGAACATTACATAATGTAAATGTGAATAAGTCCATTTATTGAATTTAACCATACGCCCCCTCGCTCAACATCAGCTACAAATAGAATAATCTCAAATTTGATTGAATTAAACCGCACGCCCAAGTTCTCCCAATTACGGATATTGCTTATTTAAATACAGAAAACGTACGATAAGATTATATGATATGATGATATGATTTTTAGTTGAATTTACTTATACTTTAGTTGAATAAGCTTACTCAACTATTATAAAGTTTATTAAATTTAACATATTGTTGTCGCCAATGCATCTGTCTGGCCGGTCCAAATAAGAAAGTCCACTCAACAACGGCACATTTGGACGAATAGAATTGACATTTTTCAGTTACCATAGCCTTAGTGAGGTTCAAAGGTTCAACGGCGCCACGGCTTTCGCCGTATTTAACCGCGCGAGGAGGTTGAGCCAACCGATATCCAGTTGGTGACACGGATTCTTTTTTTCAGTGTATTATCACCGATTGTCAAATATTTTTCGAAAATTCAAGCCGAAAAACGTGTTAAAAAATCATATCGTAAAAAAAACTCGCATTCACCTTGTACATTCGCGTAGTTATTTACATTTGGCGAAATTTAGCAAAGTTGCAAACAAAACATTTCATTTGATATAATCGTCTCGCTCGTCGCCACGAAAATCATCATCCCTTCATATCTGAAAACATCGATATACACGATAATAATTATTTCCGACCTCGAATCTACGACTTTTTCGTGACAATTTTCAATCGACATTTCACAGACTCGAAAGTAATAATTACATTGACGAGCGAATCTGCTTTTTCGTCAATTTAAAAAAAACTCTCAACGATATCGTGCCGATATTTCAACTCCGAACGTTTTTCAAAATTCGCGAGAGTAACCAGCACGGTCGAAATGAAAATTTCGAAGATCCGAAAAATCTTACTAAAATTCCGTACGTACGTCGAAATATAAATATAAAATATAAAAACTAGGAGTTCCGGTTGAGACCGAATAGAGAGAGGACGTCGAGTATAGAGGAACGAGAATAAAAACAGAAAGCGAGCAGTAAAAGCGGCGTAGAGGGTAATAGAACAGCTGGAAAAGAAGGAAGAGGTGAGGGTGAAGGGAAAGTGATAAAGGAATTTGGAGAAAAAGACAAGAAAGAGGAGATAGTAAGAGGTGAAAATCAGGGCTGGAAAATTTGAGGTTATGATGAAGGAAGGTGGAGAACCGGGCAGGAGCGAGGAGGGAGAAAGAAGCGGAAACGAACAACAACAGCGCCGTGACGCAGGGGTGAACTGCAAGATAGTTGCAGCCGATAAAGAAGAGACGGAAAGGAGCGGCCAGGCGATAAGGAAGAGGGGGCGCCCGAAAAAAATAGAGAGAAGCAGGGATGTTAGAGATTTTTTCGAGTTACTAGGATCGCCAGGAGGAGTAAGTGGAACGGACTCGCCGCCGGAAAAGAAGCAAAAAGAGGGCGAAAAGAAGGGTCAAAGAGAGGAAGATAGGGAGGAAATGAGAGAGATGATGCATAAAGAGGACGAAGATGAAGATAGAGTGTCGGAGGAGGAAGAGGATAAGGAAGGTGAGGATTATCAAGACAAAATTAATATGGTATATACATGGATGAAAAGTATTGAGGAAGCGGAAGGGAGAATGAAAAGGGCAATGAAAACCGGACTGGAAGAATTAGAAAGAAAAATGAAGAAATGGTGGTGGGAGGAATTGAACAAAGTAAAAGAAGAATTAGAGGGAGTGGACGAGGAACAATGTGAGGGGTGTATGAAACACACGAAGAAGATTAAGGAGTACAAGGGAATAGTGATAGAAATGAAGAAAAAAGAAGAGCAGAACCAAAAGCGCTGGGAAGAGAAATACCGCTCACTTGTTACAAAGATAAACAAGCTGGAAAGGAAAGAGGAGGAAATGGACCGCGGAGAGGAAGTGGTGAGACTGCAGAGTGAGAAGGAAAACATTGCCGTAGCGATGGGTAAAAACCAGAGAGGGAGTGAGGAAAAGGTGAAAAAGAGAAGCGAGGTAAGAGTACAAGCGGGAGGAAAAAACGGAAAGAGAGACTACGAAGGCGACGGTTCGAATGGAGGAGAACATTGGGAGAGTGAGAACGAAGAAAGAAGAGAAAAGAGGGACAATGGGGAACCAGATGTAAACAACAACAACGGTAATGTCACCAGCAGAGAAGCAGAGGATATTCGGAGAATAGCAAAGAGGAGGCCCATGAAGTTAAGGGAACGGGAAAGGAAAGAAGAAAGAAGCAGGAGAGAAAATAGAAGAAACAATATATGCATCACTTACCGAGTAGGAGCGATCAGCAAGGCGGCAGTGTTGGAAAAAATGGAGGCAAAATGCAAGCAGAATATAAGAGCACAAACAACAACAAAATACGATGGAAAAGGAACGTTGGTACTCAAATTCAAAAATTGGAATGAAAAAATGGACATCATCAGGAAAAGGGGAGAACTAAAAATGGCAGGTATACGAGTATGCGATGATTTGACGAAGAGAGAGAAAGAGATACAAGCATGGCTGTGGGAGGTGGCCGAAAATGAAAGAAGATATGGAAGACAAGCGGAGGTGAGATACATCAAAGTATGGTGGGGCTGCAGATGGTGGAGATGGAATGAGAGTATAGGGGAAATTGAGTGTATGGGGCAAGCGGAGGAGAGAAGGCGGACATTTCGGGACGAAAGGTACGAACGAGAATAACGAGAATAACGAGAATAACGAAAAGCAGCAAGAAGAAGGAAGAGAGTATGGAAGCTGCGGAGACATCAGAGGAAATAGCATGGAAGACACGGAGACATCAGAGAAAGAGAAAGAAAGCGGGGAGGTCAAAATAATATTATGGAATATAGCAGGAATGCATAAGGTTGGGGATGCGTGGGAACTCCTAGAAAGCGCAGATATGGTATTTTTGCAGGAGACGTGGGTAGAGAAGAGAGATGAGGAAAAGGCAAGGAAAGGTATGAGTGACAGATTTAACTGGAACTTTAAAGCAGCATATAAAGAAAAAGGAATAAGAAAGGGGAGGGCGAAGGGAGGGCAGGTGGTTGGCATAAAGAAGGAGATTGAGAAGAACTGGAGCGTAAATGAGTGGAAATATGGGTTGATAGTATGCAATAATAACATGGGGGAAGAGGTAGCTATAATATCAGTATATAACAATGTCGGCATGCAGAAATTAAAAGAAGAGTTGAAAGAGGTAATAGAGGATGGAGCAAGAAAAAATGAGAAAGTACTGATTGTCGGGGACATGAATGCGTGGATAGGAGATGAGCAGGCGATAAACGAAGGGGGATTAGATGAAAGCCAGGACTTAACAAGAAGTTCACAGGATAAAACCTTGAATACGGAAGGAAGAAGTTTATTAGATCTATGCGAGGAAATGGGTCTGAAAATACTGAACGGAAGAGCGGAAGGGGACAGAAAAGGCAAGGTGACATTCGTGGGGGGAGGAGAAGAATGTTGTGGGTCGGTGATAGATTATGTGATAGCACTGGACAGGGGGGGGGAAGAAGTTGAAAGGTTAGAGGTAGTGAATAGAATAGAATCAGATCATTTGCCGATAGTTCTCGTAATCGGAGGGAAAAGAGCAGAAGATAAAGAAGAAGGAGAAGAGCAGGAGACCGTAAGGTTAGTTTGGGGTGAAGGAAAGGCAAAAAAATACATAGAGGAAATTAGTAAAGAAAAAGACGTGGAGAAAGGGAGAGAAGACTGGGAGAGTGTGAAAGATAAGATAATAGAAGCAGCGGAGAAAGCAGGTCTAAGAAAAATATGTAAAAAGAGAAAAAGAGTAGGAAGATTGCCAAGATGGTTCGACGAGAATTGCAAGGAGCAAAGGGGTGCGGTATGGGTGAAGCTAAAAGAATTTACGAAGCATAGATCGACAGAAACGAAGCAGGAGTTGAGAATGGAGAGAAGGAAATTGAAAAAAGTATACAGAGAAGCAAAGGTTAGATGGAGGAACAAGATATGGGAGGGGGTGAGGAAGGCCAAAGATATGTCGCAATGGTGGAAGGCGTTGAATAAGTTCAGGAGCAAAGGACGGAGCGATAACAGTGACAGGATAGGGGAAAGGGAATGGAAGAAACACTTTGAGCAGCTGTTAAATGGAGAGCAAATGCAGGAAGAGGGATGGGGGGTAGGGGAGAGCGAAGAACAGAGATCGGAAAGTGAGATGGGAGAAAGAAGCAAAGAGGGCGAAGAAGAGATAAGTGAATTTAACGAGGAATTCAAAAAGACGGAATTGCGGGAGGCATTGAGGAAAATGGCAAACGGGAAAGCGGCAGGGGAGGATGGGATCTGCATAGAATTGTTGAAAGCATTACCGGAGAGTCA
This sequence comes from Heteropelma amictum, assembly GCA_959613375.1. Taxonomy (NCBI): domain Eukaryota; kingdom Metazoa; phylum Arthropoda; class Insecta; order Hymenoptera; family Ichneumonidae; genus Heteropelma; species Heteropelma amictum. Next base: position 13,726,138 of record OY390720.1, on the reverse strand, counting down.
GAGAGAGGAAGTGAGAGGTGCGTTAAACAAAATGTGGATAGAAGGGAGAATCACGAAAGGTTGGGAAACAGCAAGGATCATGCCAATATATAAGGAGGGAGACAAAGACAAAGCAGAAAATTACAGAGGGGTTTCGTTATTAGACACGGGGTACAAGCTGGTAACAAAGATGATGAACGAGAGGTTAAACAGGTGGATTGAAAAAAACAAAAAACTGAAGGAAAGCCAGGCAGGATTTAGGAAAGGTAGGGGGACAAGGGACCAAATCTTCACGCTAAACGCACTGATTAACAGGAAGTTGAAAGGAAAAGGAGGGAAACTATATGTCGCGTTTATTGATTTCAAAGCCGCATTTGACAGGGTGAGCAGAGAAAAAATGATAGTGAAGTTAAAAGAAAAAGGTATCGGAGGGAGGATGTTAGGTATGATAAAGGAGATATATCGGGAGACAAGGGCAGAAGTGATAACGAAAGGAAAGATCACGGATAGTTTTAGAACGAGACAAGGGGTTAGGCAGGGCTGTGCGTTAAGTGCGACGCTGTTCGACTTATATATAGACGATCTAGAGGATAGGTGGGAGAAAAGAAATGAGGGTGGGGTAGTAATTGGGAAGGACAAAATTTTTGCTATTAAATATGCGGACGATGTGGCAGCGGTAGCCGAGACGGCGGAGGGGTTAAGGAGCATCCTAAAGGATCTAGAAAGATGGGCAGATGAGAATAAAATGGAAGTAAACGCGAGAAAAACAAAAATAATGGTTTTCGGAAAGGGTGGAAAGGCGAAAGAGAACAGGGGATGGGTGATTAAAGGGGAAAAAATAGAAACAGTGAAGGAATTTAAATATCTGGGGTACTGGTTCACCTGCAGGAATTCGTGTTGGGTGCATGGTAAAAAGTTGGTAGGGAGAGCGCAAAAGGCAACAAATACAGTGTGGGGATTATGGAAAAGAGCAGGTAGGGATATGATAGAGGAGAGGCTATACTTATTAGAAACAATTGTACAAGCAGGGGCAATGTATGGAGTGGAAATATGGGGTTTAGGGGAAATAGAGAGGTTCGAAAAGATACAGAGCAAATACTGCAAGATAGCCCTGGGGGTAAAGAAAACAACGCCGAATTATATATGGAGAAGAGAACTGGGAGTGCCGACGTTAGGGTATAGGATAAGAGAGAGAGCGTTGAGGTACATATGCGATGTGATCAGGATGGATGAGGGAAGGTGGCCGAAAATTTGTTTAAGGAAGTACAGGACCTTCGCCAAAATGATGCAAAAAATACGAAATTTTCAGATTCGACAGAAAAATATAAAATATACCTTCCCTTAAATTTTTATGCAAGTAGGGTTCATATTTATTCCGAAAAAAATTATTGAAAATCGGCAATTTAACATTGTTACCCTATAGTAACTGTGATCAACTGCCAATTATATTGAAAAATAAATGTATAAAATGGTGCCAGCCGTTTCAAAAATTACATTTACGCTTGATAAGAATCATCTTTATTAATTAAAACATTAACATTGCTTAAAGGGTACCTTAATAACTGCGAAAATAAACATTTGAAATGCAATATTTTCAGAAATTCATGAACCATTCAGTTCAGGTTAGAATAGACGGCAATAGACGGCAATGCAGCATTCCAATATGGCGGCAAGAGAAGAGGGAATTTCAAATCAAGTAACAACGTGTAAAATATGAATCAGCTCGACAATGACATAACAAATGTAAAACCCTTATGAGGTTATTAACAATATTAATAATTATTAATCCAAATAATACTATAAGTGGTTTTTTTCATAATAAAGTTTATTACATTTTTAACAACGTTATGACATCTCCGGTATAAACGACAACATTTCTTAGATACGTTTTATCCTTAAATATTTAAATAACTTTCAAACAATCCAAAAACTTTTCGATGACTCTTTTCGACGTTGACACACGAACTTTGCCGTTCTCGTCATTTCCCAATAATTTTTTGATGCCATCATCTCCATCCGTTCGAAAAGTTTCAATTAAATCATTGAAATTAATGTTAGCAGCTGCTAACTTTTTTCTCATAGCTACCGACAGAGAATCCTTTAATGGAAGTAATGTTTTCATGACTTCGTTTGCTCTGTCAGCATATATCACGTTGTCTTTGGTTTCTTTCCAGGTTTTTTGGCGATCAATTATTTGGTCAGTAGTTATATTTAATCTTTGAGTGATTTGAATCATCATATCAACGTCATGTATCGCGTTGTGGGCTCCTTCTGTAGAGATTTGAAGCCATGAAGCTAACCCGCCCAGTGTACATTCACCTCTTCCTTTCCTACCTGTGATCGATTTTATGAGGGCCAACGTATCAGCAAATCCAACAACGACTGATTCGAAATCATCAATCATTGACATTTCTTTTATCGATGTAATTAAAATAGCCGAGTCAAAGTTGCAATTGTGAGCCGTCAACACAACTGGATGATTTAGTTTAATCAAGAATTGAAGGAACGCATCGAATGCTAGCCTCAATGGAATTGATGGAACGCGATTTCCATTCAGCATTAACTCTCCGTTAACGTTTGTTAGCCCAGTTGCCTGAGAAGCTTGCTGTGCTATTTTTTGGACCGGATTTATATAAACTGAAAATGACGATTTTTTATGCTGGGCTGCTATTTGCAATATATCCGAATGCTTGGAAAATCCCGCGGTCTCTAAATCAAAAAATACCACGATGGCTTCTGAGGACGGTGTTTCATTATCTGATGGAGCAGCTACGACTTCGTAGTGACTGTCGACATCGAGCGTGTTATTCTGTACTGCATTCGTTGTAAGTAAGCCCATATGAGACTCATACAAGGTCCCTTCTCTGTTCTCTTTCTTATTGCGCAGATTGTTACGCTCTTCTCGCAAAAATAAACGTCGTCGTTTAACTTGAGGCCTGTTCGAATTTGAATATCTTCGTTTCGCAACTGCTGTTCTTTTCTCAATATAATTGGTAGTATTTATCCCGGGAGATAGAAGTCTCTTCTTTGCAGCTTTCTGCATATATTCTTCGCCGAGGTTTTTGCCGCCAATGGTACACGCAAATCGAAAATCGCCAGATGCCGATTGTGAATAACATCGAGATTTTGGGTAATGGCTTGTCATGGCTGCATTCAGGCTTTCATTTCCTTGGCTTGATGCTCCCGCAGCAAATCGATCGACGTTGTCAGCAAGTTTGCAAAAAACGTTGTTTAAAGCATTAAACAAACTTTGACTTTGGAAGCCTGCACCTATACGTTGATGTCGATAATTTTTTGGGTCTTTTTTGTATCCACACCAGTCGCCGCAATAGGTATGGTCATTAAAAGCGTGTTTGGGAATATTCTTGATTGCATCAGCCATTTCCTTACTGTGGCCAACGTTTTGCGACAGAGCATATGTAAAACAATCGTGAAGATAGCGGATTGATTTTGCACATCATTCTTTATGCTCTTTAGCGATTTTGTAGATTGCATTGGAAACGCCGCGACTAGTATGGTTCTTATCTGATAACTTTACGACTTGTGATTGACTCACTGCACGAACGGCAGATATTGTCGCGCTATCATCGTCCCCAATCAATACTCCGACACTTAAATTTAGATCTTTCAAAACTGCGCTGTTAGAAGTGAGTTGAGTAGCAGCAAATGGCTCCATTGCTTTTGCGCTACCAGCAAAATTCATCCTGCAATCGTGATCCGATGAAGAATGCCCGATGGAGCATTTTTTGCAGCTTCGATTTGTGGTAAAGTAATCTATTACTTTGCCAGTTTCTCTACCTAACAAAGCTCCGTAGCCGTTCAAGCTATCGTATGAGCGTCCCGAACCTTTGGTGCTGTAACCCATATCGTACGAGGCAGCGATACGAACTAAGCCATTGTAATTTTCTTTGGTAGCCTCGACGTCAGCGGAGACACGTGCTTCGCTTGGTTTTTCTTTCGGAGCCTCAATGTCAGCGGAGACATGTGCTTCGCTTGGCTTTGGTTTCGGAGCCTCAATGTCAGCGGACACACTTGCTTCACTTGGTTTTTCTTTTGGAGCCTCGACGTCAGCGGAGACATGTGCTTCGCTTGATTTTTCAGCAACCTTAACCCTTGATCCTAACTCCGGCAATACAAAGTTGGAGGGTACACTTGGCGGCCTGTACAAATTATTTGCATTCCAAGGCAATTAAATATTTGAAAAATCTGGCAAAACAATATTTTTTTATTATCGGTGTTGGAAAAATGTACAATTCAAAATTATTCATATACAATTGAATAATTTATATTACTAAAAATCGTGTCCAAAAGCGTTTGAAATATACAAAAAATAATCATAATTATCCGCAGATGAATGCTTACAACACATTCATCAGCTTCTCTGAATTTTCAATTGTCTCTTGTCGTTCTATTTTAGCCCATTCGTGACAACTTTCTTTTGCCACCTCTTCAACCGCTGTTCCCATCTCATTTTCGTACTTTTTGAAGGTTTTGGAATCCACAGTTGGTATATTTAGCGCAGCTAATAATTTGTTGATGTGAGTTGCTCCTAGCCCTGAGTGAAGTGCTCCTGTTACAAAAAAAAATTATATTGATGACAATAACAATTTATTTATTACGTTTTTCCATTGCAGCGATGAATTTATTTACTTACCGAGCGCGGTTTTAGAATTGACATCGAAGCGTCGACTTCTTGTCGGATTATTTGGTCCCATATGCATTTTGTCAGTGGGCACAAGATTAATAATTTGACAATCGTTGCACGGAATGTGAAAGATCGATCCCAAAGCGTATCGCTCTTCTCTTTGAATGAGTTGTAGATCCAACAATCCTTTACATTCCGTGCATTTCATATTCTTTGCCAAATTACTGATCTCAACAATCCTTCGTCCGTGGACATTGGAAGTAGATGTTGAGGTTGGGTTATTGACAGGCGATTTCACTTTTTTTCTCCTCATGCCGGACTTCTGTTGAGCCACGCGTTGTTGATACAATTTTTCGGTAACTCTTTTACCTTTCCAGAAGAATCGTCCTTTTTCGTCACCCATTTTAATTAGTTTTTATGTCACAATTTATCGATTAAAAACGACAGTACACGCACGCAGAGGTTAGGTGAACTGAAGTAAACAATACTGTTCATAGCCTCATGTACGCACACCAACACGCTCGCACTTACAGCGTTGCCAAATTTTTCAAAGACATAATTAATTATTGCAATGTTATAAAATAGAGATATTGAAAACATTTTTCATCAGTAAACGGTTGATTATTCACTACAAACACCGTTTTCAGAAAAAAATCACATAAAATAATCGATAATAGTGGTGCAATCTGATATATGAAAACTTGGTTTTTGAATGTACAGTCTCGGAAAAAGTTAACTTTTTCTTCATGGCGTAAGCGTTAGTATCATCCCGCGTGCTAGGGATTTTTGGACATGACAGTACGTCCTGTACTTCCTTAATGGAGGAGGTCAGAGATATTTCGAACAGGGTACCATCAAAGTGGGGGAAAAGTTTGGAGAAATTAGTGAAGGAAATAGGAATGGGGGAAATTGTAGAAATGATAAGGGAAGGGAAAGCAATAGAAGGAATAGAGGAAGCGATGAAAAGAGGTTTGAATAACGCAAAAGAGGCAATATTAAGGAAGGAGGAAGAGCGGATAAATAGGTCCTCTTACAACAGTATTTATAAGTATCTGGTGAAGGACGAAAAGAATCCGTGGAGATACTGGGCGGAAGAGGGGGTGAAGGGGGAGGATAAAGAGGTATGGGCGAGGCTGAGATGCGGGAATATAGGGAGAGCGGGAAAGAAGGGGGAAAAAGATTGGAGCTGCAGGATGTGCAAGGTTGAATTGGAGACACTGGAGCATTTAATGGTATGCAGGAAAGGATGGAATAGTGTATCGGAAGAAGCGCGGTGTAGCGTGAGGACGTGGGCGGAGGGTATGGAGGGTGTAGAGATAAAGGGAGAAATGATAAACATGCTAGGGGGAAAAATACAGATAGGGATATGCAAATATTTTAAAGAGGTAGAAGAACTGTGTAAAAAGGGAGGAATGGAAGAGGAAGAGGAGGAAAGGGAAGAAGAAGTGGCGGGGGTATGAGGAGGAGAAGGAAGTAAAGGGGCGTATGCAAGGAAAATGTAAAAAATGTAAAAATGTAATGTTATAAAAGATGCGTATACTAGAATATTAATATATATTAACTTGTAACTTGTAAAAGACTCTAGAAGTCGTGCAAATATCTAGAGACGCGGCAGCGTCTCGACGCCAAGTAATTAAAACAAAGTTTCAAATCTCCCGCTAACTTCTCACGCTCAAGGCAACGCGCCGCTCTCTTATACTCTAACACGGAGTTTTTATCTGTCAAACAGAAATTTAACTCGCTCGTTCTCGCACGCTTGTGCTTCAATCGAAAATCTAATGACACTTTAATATAGGAATTATATGTTTCTCTTTCAAATGAGCCTACTCACATTACGATCCGTGAAGGCAATATATGCGTACTCATAATATTACGCTGCCGTTTTCGTGAAAAAATTATAAACCGATATATATATCACCTATGGGCCGCTATATATATATCACCTATGTCACGCTACGATTACGGCGTGGGGGAGTCGGGAAGGGGAATTTTGATGTGTCAAATAGTACGTCATCACACTTTGAACATTAAGAATGTCAAAAGTGAAAAGTGACATAAACAGCAGTGCGCGAAGTAATAAATAATATAAAAAACGCTATGACGATTATGTCATTTCGAACATTTTATTTTAGAGTCAGTGATAAAGAAAAGATAATGTATATAAAACAGTGCGCGATGTGCATAAACGAATTATTTCGTAGTTCAGGTTAAGCCGAGAAAAAGTGTGCGTATTTATATAACAAATTATATATTAAAACAATATTATGTATAATATAAAACCGTGTACATTAAATAAAGACAGCTTTATTTTCAACAATTTTTCAGTTTTCTGTTTTCTTATTTCTTTTTATAATATAATAATGAATTTCTTGAAAAATGTTTTTGAAATTTTGTATCAAGTTTTTATTGAAAGGCTCTCGCTAATCTCGCTGATGGAAGTTTGCACCGAGTTGAGACGGAGTGAACATTTTTTGGATTTATCGCTTCGCTTCGTTTAATTAGACGTGCCAATAGAGATTAATAGAAATCTCTCATCAGAAAAAGATTCTCAATAAATATTGTGCTGAGTTTTCCTTAAATAATGTTTTTGTAAAGTTTTCTATAAAGTTTTTACACCGATTGATTATAAAGCTCGCGCTGATGAAAGTTTGCACCGGGCTAATACAGAGTGAACATTTTTTTAATTTATCGCTTCACTTTGCTCATTTAGACATGCCAATAGAGATTTATAGAAATCTCTTATCAGAAAAAGATTCTCAATAAATATTGTACTGAGTTTTCCTTGAATAATGTTTTTGAAAAGTTTTCTTTAAAGTTTATATTGATTATAAGGCTTTCGCTGATCTCGCTGATGGAAGTTTGCACCGAGTTGAGACGGAGTGAACATTTTTTGGATTTATCGCTTCGCTTCGTTTAATTAGACGTGCCAATAGAGATTTATAAAAATCTCTCACCAGAAAAACATTCTGAATAAATATTGTGCTGAGCTTTTCTTGATAATGTTTTTGGAAAGTTTTCTACGAAGTTATTACACCGATCGATTATAAGGTTCGCGCTGATGGAAGTTTGCACCGAGTTGAGATGGAGTGAACATTGTTCGAATTTATCGCTTCACTGTGTTTATTTAGACGTGCCAATAGAGATTTATAGAAATCTCTGATCAGAAACTGAATAAATATTGTGCTGAGCTTTTCTTGATAATGTTTTTGGAAATTTCGATGAAGTTATTACACCGATCGATTATAAGGTTCGCACTGATGGAAGTTTGCACCGAGTTAAGACGGAATGAACATTTTTCGAATTTATCGCTTTTCACTGTGTTTATTTAGACGTGCCAATAGAGATTTATAGAAATCTCTGATCAGAAACTGAATAAATATTGTGCTGAGCTTTTCTTAATAATGTTTTTGCAAAGTTTTCTACAAAGTTATTACACCGATTGATTATAAGGTTCGCGCTGATGGAAGTTTGCACCAAGTTAATACGGAGTGAACATTTCATGGATTTATCGCTTCACTTTGTATATTTAGACATCCCAATAGAGATTTATAGAAATCTCTCATCAGAAAAATATTTTCAATAAATATTGTGCTGAGTTTTCCTTGAATAAAGTTTTTGAAAAGTTTTCTATAAAGTTTTTACACCGATTGATTATTAGGCTCGCGCTGACGAAAGTTTGCACCGAGCTAATACGGAGTGAACATTTTCTGAATTTATCGCTTCACTTTGTTCATTTAGACGTGCCAATAGAGATTTATAGAAATCTTTCATCAGAAAAAGATTTTCAATAAATATTGTGCTGAGTTTTCCTTGAATGTTTTTGAAAAGTTTTCCATAAAGTTTTTACACCGATTGATTGTAAGGCTCGCGCTGATGAAAGTTTGCACCGAGCTAATACGGAGTGACCATTTTTTGAATTTATCGTTCATGATTTATTGTTCATTTACACATACCAATAGAGATTGATAGAAATTAAAAATAATTAAATAATAAATTAAAAATAATTAATAGAAATCTCTTTCTGTACGATGCTCTTGTGTAATCAACCATTTGGCATTTTGATCCGCACAGAAAATTCTGCTTCATTGAAAGAGCCTGGAGCTTTGCGTTTTAGAAAAAATGAACCTTTTCAATCCGATTCAGATATTACTCTATTATACCATTTCAGTCTTAGCATATACATATTTTATTTGTTCTTTTACATGTGCGAGTTGCAATCGCTTTCATTCAATTTTCAATAAAGTGTGTTATTGTGTAATCAGCCATCTTCCATTCTGTTCCGGACAAGAAATTTTACTTCATCGTAATGTCGGATAAGATCTTTCCGTGTTATAATAAAATACTTCAAAAAAGTTCAAATGTACGCCAAGTAGAAAAAAAATGATATTGCTTAAGAAGTATACTCATACAAAAAATATATTTGTTAAAAAAGAATATTTATTTCCAAAAAAAAAGAAAATCAGCAAAATTAGCCAATTATCAGACAACAAACAGAATAACAAACTATCATACAACAACAGATAATTTGACAATTCTATATTTTTCACTATTCAATTGATGGAAATGGATTCTTATAATGCATCATTTTTACTCCCAAAAAAAAAAGGAAATCAAACATTAAAAACTTCAAAAAAGTTAAAATGTACGCCAAGTAATTAAAAAAAAAATTATGTTGCTTAAAAAGTACACTCATACAAAAAAGATATCTGTTAAAAAAGAAATATTTATTCCCAAAAAAAAAAGGAAATCAGCAAAGTTAGCCAATTATCAGACAACAAACAGAAAAACAAACTATCAGACAACAACAAATAGCTAAAAAACTATCAGACAACAACAAATAGCCAACAAAACTATCAGACAACCACAAATAGCCAAAAAACTATCAGACAACAACAAATAGCCAACAAAACTATCAGGCAACAACATATACCCAAAAAACTATCAGACAACAACAAATAGCCAGCAAAACTATCAGACAACAACATATACCCAAAAAAACTATCAGACAATAACAAATAGCCAAAAAAACTATCAGCTAACAACAACCCAAAACTTGGCGTGCATGGTTAAAAAAAAAGATCGGCGAAGAAAAAGAAACTTCATTTTAAGTTGAGTGCTATGTATGCTTCGCATAGTTAATACCACGTACGGTACGCATAGTTACCTACGTATCCATAGTTAACACGACGTAAGTACGGAACGTCGAATTTCGATAGGATATTGTGTCTATTTTTCTACGATTACTTGAAATAAACAATTGAACTCGGTGTTCTTCAACGTACTCAACGGTTGCAATTAGAAAATAATATTATTCAAAACACAGTTAACTCCGTCAGAGAAATTGTAAGTTTTCTGCTCCGATTCAATATTCTCAAGGGTGGCAATCGCATCAAGAAAAAAAGTTTCATAAGCGACAAAAAGATCTTTCGGCAGGAATGTTGAGCTTATTGTCTGTTGATAATACATGGAAGAAGTAGAATTGAAATTGAAGTAGTACGAAAGAAAAATTGAACTGAGTGATCCAACAAACTCAAATGTTGTCAAATGTCTGAACTATTTTCAAAATCTTGTCACTTGGACACCAAATATTCGATGCAATGATCTAACACACTCGGAGTTTAAAATTCAACTAAAAAAATGTTTCAAATTTATTCAGACTATTTTAAAAAAATCTACTTCTTTCCTGTACCCCAACGAGCTGTCAAATTTTCAACACCGTGAGGCGTATTACTAAGGGCCTGTTCCAAAATTCACTGGCAGTACTGCGAGCACAGCATACAGCATAGGACTCGCAGTACTGCCAGCCAATTTTGGAACACGCCCTAAATGCTTTCCTTTCGCCTTCCCGATCTTTTTTTTTTAACCATGCACGCCAAGTTTTGGGTTGTTGTTAGCTGATAGTTTTTTTGGCTATTTGTTATTGTCTGATAGTTTTTTTGGGTATATGTTGTTGTCTGATAGTTTTGTTGGCTATTTGTTGTTGTCTGATAGTTTTTTGGGTATATGTTGTTGTCTGATAGTTTTGTTGGCTATTTGTTGTTGTCTGATAGTTTTTTGGCTATTTGTGGTTGTCTGATAGTTTTGTTGGCTATTTGTTGTTGTCTGATAGTTTTTTAGCTATTTGTTGTTGTCTGATAGTTTGTTTTTCTGTTTGTTGTCTGATAATTGGCTAACTTTGCTGATTTCCTTTTTTTTTGGGAATAAATATTTCTTTTTTAACAGATATCTTTTTTGTATGAGTGTACTTTTTAAGCAACATAATTTTTTTTTAAATTTATATATAAAAACTAAAAGTAACATTTTCCAAAAAAAAAATAGAATTGAACTTGGCATGCAATGGAACATCTTTTTCTTAACCATGCACGCCAAGTTTGATTTTATTTCTTTTTTTAAATGTTCCTTTTAGTTTTGAAACTATTTGAAAAAAATACTTTTCGAAGAAAGCTACTATTTTCATTACTTGGTGTACATTTTTTACTTTGCATATATACCTTTGGTGGTTTTTTTCAATTCTCGCTTTTATTCCTTTTGCTAAAATAATGTTTGATTTTTATTTAAGTTTCTCACTAAGTCATGTTCTCATTCGTTGTTTATTTTTCTAAAAGCATGCTTATTTATTGAATATAGAAAATCAATCTTCTTTAATCAATTGAAGTAAAAACATTGTTTCAATTAAAATTCGAGTACTTTACGTTAGGAAAAGTCTGACACAAATCAAGAGTATTAAATATCTTTGGAGAATTTTCAAATAATTGCAAAGTCTCAGGCCCTGGACAAAAGCATTTCCACATACATACAAAGTGTAAAACAAGTTTTCAAAGAAGAAATTGTGGTATACTGGTGATTGAGAAAAAAAATGTGTATGTGAAATTTTTTTTTTTATTTCCACTTCATTTCATACGAAAAGGACTAGTCATCCAAATATGTTTACTGAACATTTTTCAAAGATATTTTATGATTGAGTTATTATTGTTATTTATAATTATTGACCGTAGTACATGGCAGTTGATTGATTTAAAAAGAGTTTTTATAGCATTGGCATGTTCTGAAAATCCTAACTCTAACTTGTTGTTGCCAGCAATCAATTTAAGCTATTTCACAAAATATTTTCAAAACGCAAAATAAAGTCAACAACGAGTCGAAATGTTTAATTGGATGCTCAGTTGTTTTACACTGAACTGCTAAAAGAAAATAAATTTGAGCAAAAATATTTTTCAGGTTCCAAGCGTTAAAATGTTTCCATGACAATAAATTAATTTACCCAAAAAATGAATGAATAAAGAATTTTTTGAATTTTTTGCAAACATTATTTCCAAATATCTTGCGATTATCCTATTACGTTTTGTTTTGTCTCCAGTCAGAGAGATTTTGGAAAATACCTGTCGAAGTGTCTCGTGATATTGCCAGAAAATGAATGATTTTTGCAAATGCTATACGTATAAATTACGTAGTTGGCACTTTGTCTGCAGAAATGAAACAATTATTATCGAACATTACGTATGATATATTAATATTCGCGAGTTTCTGTTTTCTTGATTGTTGCAGAAAAAATATGGCAGGATTGATGAAGAAGCATGGGCCACTCGTCGGTGCGATAGACGTTGGCACTAGAACCGTTTGATTTTCCGTGAGTAACAGAGTGCATTCTATATTATATCAAGTTCTTTACACAATTCATACCGAACAATGCTGAAAGCGCAAATACTTTTGAAAATTTCACTTTTGTTCAATAATTTGTTCAATTCACACAGAAAAATTGCTCGAACCCATTTATTTTTCATTCGCGAATAAAATTTGATCTAACAAAAAGTGAATGGCACCAAAATAGCAATAGTACAACAAAGAAAATGTTTACATGTGTATGTTTTTGGAGCAAATGAAAAAAAAAACCTTATCGTGTGAAAGTAAAATAAAAAATAACTAAATCGGGGAAAACTTTTCACTCATGTTTTCAACGCCTAGCACGTAGCTGAGGTTGCTTCACGCCAGATCGATATTGAGCAACATACACCGCGAGAAGGATGGGTCTTTGAAAACTGGATGGAAAATGGGTGGAAAATGGAAACTTTAGATCATGGGATGATGACATTGTTACTATTGGTATATCGAACCAACGTGAGACGACTGTTGCATGGGACTCTCTGACTGCGGAGCCCCTCTACAGAGCGATCGGTAATAAAAGCTCACATAAACAATATTGTAAATCACGTAAATCATTATAAATAAATTACAGGCATTATTTTGGTTAATTTCACGAGAACGCAAAAGTTCTCTCTTCTGGCAAACATTTTCTTGCGAGTTTGAACGAATTTGAGATGACAATCTTATTTTCCATCCTTATATATTCAATGGGAAAATACATTTTTAGCCAATAATATTTCGAACAATTTTAAATAGTTTTATAAAAAACACTATCGCTGTAGAGAACTTTAGAACTTGATCGGAGGCAAGGACGACGGGCTTTACGTAAGAGACGTCACGAATGCCTCGAGAACGATGCTCATGAATATTGAGACACTCAGCTGGGACCCAATTCTATGCCGATTTTTCGATATTCCCCTCAAAATGCTGCTGGATATAAACAGTTCCTTGAAGATATATGGGAACATCGCTATTGGACCGTTTAAAAGCATTCCAAATTCTGGTACATGTCATACTCGAATTTTCACGCTGATAATTATTTTTTACATCGCGCATCATCACATGCAATGTTCCATATGTACCGCCGATTTGGCCACTAGAAATATCATAACACTGAGTTCTTTTTTATCCGGGCATTATATGATGATTCTTTATTCCCCTTTTTTCACTTTTTTTTCACTGTATAAACATTTTCCTTTTTTTTCATCTCCTCATCTTAAATGAAGGGAATACTGTATTCGTCTTTGGAACAATTTGATTTCAATTTACATTTTTGTAACTTTTTACGTATGCGTATAATTGCTTAGTATACATATACAATACACACCTTTCAGACTTTTTTTGTTTTTGCATGATAAAAATATTGTCGTCTGATGAGATTAAATTGTTTACAACAAGGTCAAGAGAAGAACACGTGCAGAAGTGGTTGTTTCTTACTCTGCAACACAGGAACAACGGTAAAAATATAGAACTTTTGCCTCGAAAAAATGACTTTTTTCGTGAATTTTAGCGAAAATACGAAAGCGAAAAAAAATGTCGCGAAGAAACATACCGGAAAATTAATATCTAACTTCATCATTGAAAACAGAAAACAATATAACATTTTGTAACAAAGGTGCGTATTAATTTCAAAAAATTGCGCCTAAAAAATATAAATATATAATATAATTTAAAAAATATAATAATAAAGTGAAGGACAACGATTCAAAAAGTCAGCTTTCCAAACACTACAAATGAAAAATAAAGAAGAAAACCACTTTCTCTGAAAAGCATACATGCTTTCGAGAAATGAAAAATTTAATTTCACACAATTGCTTTTCAGGGAAGTTCGTTAATCTTTTCGAAAAATGAATCGATAACCATAACATTGTAAAGAAAAGTCGATGTCTCTGACATTTTTACTAAGGTTCGTCGAATTTACCTTTTTTTGTTCTCAACTACAATCGCCAAATTTCAATAAGCATGTTCGTGACGCCGTGCAAATAACGCAAGCGCGTGGAAGATTACAAAAATAACGAACAAACCCGAGCAAACCAGCAAATGATTGATCAATTTCTCGTTATGTTTCGTTTCATTTTCAGAGAGTCTCTTGCTCCCATAGTCTTGTAACAACTGTGGCTTATCAATTAGGACCGAATAGTCCAGCGGTTTATGCACTCGAAGGTTCCGTAGCTGTCGCAGGTGCTGCGATCAAATGGCTTCGTGATAACGTCAAATTGAACAAGGATGTTCACGAAGGTGAAGATCTCGCACAGAGCGTATTCAGTACCGGTGACGCATATTTTATGTCTGCTTTCAGCGGTCTTTACGCTCCATATTGGAGAAAAGACGCGAAAGGGTAAGGATTTTCATGCATTTTATTTTCTCTCTCTATCGTTTCATAAACGAATATCTTATTTTTAAAAAAAAGTAACAATTTGAATATCTACATTTGTAATGTGATCTAATCCTCACATGTTGTTTTTAAAAATATATTTTGTATTCTTTTGTTCGAAGAATAATCTGTGGTCTTGCCGCCTCCACGACGAAGCAACATATTATACGGGCGTCCCACGAAGCCGTGTGCTTTCAAACGAGAGATATCCTCGAAGCAATGTACAAAGATTGCGGCTTTCCTTTAACGAAGCTACACACTGATAGCAAAATGTCGACGAAGAATCTTTTTATGCAATTGCAAGCGGATCTCGTTGGTATAACAGTGTGTACGTACAATATAAGCAGAGAATATCGATGAAGAAAAACACAACATTTACTTTCGAATGTGATAAAGAGTCAGCATTGAAGAATTTGTAGAGGTTCATTATGATTGCAGTTACGGCAACAATGCCGGATATCGCGACTTGAGAAGCAGCTGCTGGTCATGCTGCTGGTCATGCCGAAGGAATCGACGTCTGGGAACAGGATGGCGAAGACGTCGAAACTGTACCTATACTGACACATTTGTACCTAACACTACACCCGAAGGTTAGAAAGTTTCTTTTTCCAAATATCCCGCAATCGCGGATGAATTTGAAAGATTTCAAATTTTGAAAAACCTTAGGAGGTGACTCGCGGTACAAGAAATGGAAAATAGCAGTGGAGAGAAGCTTGGGATGGATAGCGGTGAAACTGTCCGACCAAATGACAGGTAACATTGAGTTATTCTTTTTTCTCCCATGAAATTGATAAAAAAAATTATGTTTGTTCATTTCTAATGCTTAATATCCTCGCTGACGAGATTAAATCGGTGAAAGATTGAACAAAATGTCAGCAAAATTGAATGAATTGACGAAAAGATTTGAAAACAACTTTAGTCTTTAGTCATAAAAAAATCTGAAAATATCAAGTGAAACAGATTCATAATATTGCATTTCTGTAATTGCTTTTCACAAGAAAAGGAGCAACGTTTTCTGAATATTCACCAGTAGATTTTTGAAAACAATTCATCGATACCTTTTTCATATTATTATTCTTGACTTTTTTGCAGATTTTTTCCTGTTGTCCCAATTACAGATAGACGAAAGTACAGTAAAAAAATGTTTTATTTTTTCATTTTAGATGAGAGGTATCGGGTGCTGGCGTCGATACCGCCTAGCTGGTTCCTTATGACAAGTTTCATTCTTTTGCGATTAAGCCATTACTTGGAAAGCCGGTGACGAAATGAATTCGATTGTTATGTTGTTGAAAACATTCATCTCGGCGAGAGGCAGCAGATATTCGTCGGTATTTTCACGATGTTAGATACATAAAATGGGAAGTGCAGTCAGGTGTACAGTCAAAACACACTCAAATCCCGTGTTAATTTATACAAGTCATAAAAGTAATCCTTGAAGCGATAGGAATTTTCGTGAAATGCAATTGATGATATTTAAGGTTTTTGTTACGATTAAAACGCACATAACTATTCATGTACTTTTGATCGATTAATGGTGAAAAATTCGAGTATAACTATTTTTAAATGTCATACATCATAAATAATTTTAAACCTTCATGATCATCGATATCTTTGGCTCAAATAGTATATATTTGCGCTTACCATATTTATTGTAGCTAGATAAGATATGTATCAATAATTTATTCATATATTATCATCATTTTATTCCGAATCGCTCTCAATTTCGAAATGAACTTAAATGGAATATCCCAAATCTCTACACGACTCGGTCGAACTGATTTCGAATGACATCGGCCGATAGATGACTTGAGAATGCACGAGTGCTGTATGCTTGTAAAAAATTGTAAATAACCGAAGAATTTAGGTCTTTGGTACAAGTGCGCAGCTATACCAAGGTTACAATTGAATTATGTAAAATAAAACAATAGGGTAGTTGGTGAACCGTGATTATCTTGGTCACTACCCTAATGAATTGCTGAGAAATTTTACGAAATTTATATTGAAACAATCGAAACATCAGTACGGAAAACGGATTGTATTCATTGATGAATTGTTCAAGTAACTTTTAGTATTAATAGCCCCATTTTGTATTCGACTAGTCTCGAAAAGCATAAAATATACACATGAACGACCTATCGTGTGTTAAATTGTCTCATTAATCGTTTATAATTATTTTTAAATATTGTACATTGAAGATGCAATAAAACTTTTATAGTCCAAATAAATGTACGTTTCATTGTACAATTTTTTAGAATGATTAAAGAAGATAACAACGATGAAGATATAATACTTGTCATTTGCGCATAACAGAGGAAAGAAAAGATGCAACAATTAAAAATTCTTGCAACATCTTTGCATCGTTGCAGAAACGACGATTACTTCGCTTGCGATTTGTGCCTAATTAATGTTATAGTAATAGCAGCCTATAATATTTAGACGCTGAATAAGTTATAATAAAAAATTAATTTACACGATTTAGGTATTCCAAGCAGTTGAGCCGTGATAAACGAATAACGTGATTTTGACTACAAATCGGACTTTCGACCGTTGCAACCAGCGAACAGTTGAACTTACAGGTTTGAGTCTAAGGAGTTAATTCGGAGGAAGTGAATGCCCTGCACGATACAATCGTTAAAAAAAAAGAAAAAAATGATGATGAGAAAACCACCAAAATATCCTTCATGCCATTTTTCCCATGTTAAAAGGGGGTATTCTGGTCTGGAGACATGAATTTTAGGTAATTTTTGAAGTGCTGTAAAAAAAAAGCAATCAATATTTTTAGTATCCATTATACATATGGATATATGTATACATTATACATACATACATTATTTATTAACATTAGAAGAATACAAAAAAAAATTAAAAAGTAAAAAAAATTCAAAATTCCGTTAATTATCAGCTGATGAAGTGGGGAGTCTTAAAAATTTGGTGCGTGACCATACCCACGTTTTTACCCTCCTAGCAATCTGAAACCAAAAAAAAAAGATTATCAATCTATAATAATGTCGCAATGTCTGGAACTACGGAAAAGTTGGAAAAATTTTTTTTTACAAAATGACGACTGCCTAAAGAAAAAAAAATTGTTGTACCACTTTTTTTTACTTTCTTCAATTTTTAAAAATAGTAAAAATGAAAATTTGGGGATGGGCGTAGTTCCAGACATAGACAAGTCTCTAAAGAAGACTCTCTTAAAATTTCAAGTAAATCGGTTCGGTAGAACCTGAGAAATCGTGGGTATCGTATTAAAAAAGACAGTTCTGAGAAAGACGCGTTTAAAGTTTCAAGTAAAATTTTTGCAGTCCAAGTCATAAAATTACATTTTAAACTTACATTTATTTAATCTGCCATTCCTGCTGCATACATTGGACCTTCCTCGACTTCGAAAAAACTATTTTCGGCGTTTCTCTCTTCCAATCGAGCAGTTCTGGCCTCCTTTGATGCGCTGGATGTTCGTATCTCGGAGCGGTCAATCCGGGCGTTGTCTCGTTTGACAGCAAATGTATGAGTTTCTGGACCAATTTTCACTCCCATAATCGTCATCATTTTCAAAATCGGAATGAAGCCTTCATTAAAAATACACACAGCAATAAATGTTGCAATCTCAATGATCTGAGGCCCGGAATGGATATGTTTTGGAGCGAAAGTCCATATCAACGAGTTTTGAGACTCATTATTATTTTGAGTTTCTGAACCTAAACATCGAATCAATAACTCTTCTGATGATAAACTCTCGTAAATTGGCTTTATAATTTTCAAAACTTTATCACACAGAGGAGGATTTTCATGGTCAAACTCCTGTAATGTTCCTTCAGATGCAGCTTTTTGCCACTTACACCAACTCTCCGCACCAGGTGGGCAATACATATGTTGTGGGTTTTCATTCGTAGAACTATTATGGTAGTACGTTGCCCAAATTGCATTTTTCATGTTCTCAACAGAATCAGGATGCCGGCGAATCGCTAAACCATAATATAAAGACAATTTATTGATGACTTTATCAGTTAATTTGTCTTCACCTTTTCCACCAACCCCTGTATTATCTTTTTTCGCTTTTCGTAGCCTTGCACCCATTCTTTTTTGGACGTGTCCTACGCACTCTTTTTTTTGGACAAGTGGGTCACCATCGTGAGGATCTATATCGAGTATACCCTTGAACGTCTTAGTGCCACCATCTCCAATATACTATACGTATTTCACTCCGTGTTTTTCAACCGATCTACAGAACATTTCGACGATAGCATCAACTTCCATTTTGCCTGCACTTCCTTTATGGTTTACTGTACAGGATTCTTCATAATCTTCAAACCAATCGTTGTATGCAGAAATATCGGAATTTTTCTTATTTTTCCAAACATTGCAGCCTTGACAAAAACTGGATTTGACCACGGTATCAACAACCTTCTTGCAATTTTTTGCTACAAGTGTACTTACTCCGAATAGCGAATTAAAACCTCTTTTTTTCCATGTGCCATCGCCGGATACAGTAAAATCCGTTGGACTGTCATTAGAATCAGAAGCTGAAATTAACTCTTTTTCTTCATTCACAGCTTTGGAGATAATGAAATCATAAACTGTAGATGCGGCCACGTGTATGTTTTTGACACAAGCGTAATAAGTAGCGATTGATATTCCTTGACAAATATCCTGCACAAGATATTTATGCTGCACAAGATATTTAATCCTTCCCTGCCAACTCCCAAAAGACGCACAGCAAATATCACTCGTCGGTTTACTTCGAAGGATTTGTCAACGAATGGACATGATGGAATGTAGCGTACACTAATATCGCAACTGCATTGTAATGCAATTTTGAAACCGAGTCCGCGTTGAGCCGTTCTTGAAAATCTAATTTCGTTGTTGCATGTAGTACACGAAACAAACGAAGAAATCGCTGAAAAAACCGTGAAAAACTCCAAAACACAGTAGCCGTAATTATTATCAATTATCACCTCTTCATCATTTGATTTACTCAATTTTGCTGCTGATGCACTCGTAAAATTGGTGTCTTCCTGTGCCGTAAATCTATTGCCGTGAAATCGCCTTTTTTTTGTCGATCTGGACGCGTAATCCTTTGCGCTGAGGATTTTTTATCCATTTTATTTGAAAAAAATTGAAATAATCACTCAAAATATTTTTATTTCACTCACAGCACATACGTTCACGTGGTTTAGAGGTTAGAATTCAACTGTTAGCAGCTGGATGTAAGCGAATACTAAATATAAAAGACACAGGTCACCTAGGGTTATTGTATTACAATATATATGGGTGACATGTTAAGGGTGGCCACCCCCTTTTATTTCGCCCCCCGTAAAGATAATCGGATGGGTCGCAGTTGATTTTTAAAGGAAATTTTCTGAACTTCCCGATAGAAAATACGGCGTTTATCGGAAAATGATAGGTTTTGCAGCACAAAAGTGACCACTACGAAAATAATGTGAAAACATATTTTTTTCTGATAGGAATAAAGTAGACTTTATTCCGAATACGATTTGAGTATCGCATCATTAAGAAAAGTTATGTCAAAATTGGGTGTTATAATACCAATTTAAACTTATCTGAATGCAACGATGGAATCGAATGAACAGGGCTGTAGTGTTTTGTCTCAAAGTCGGTTTGTCTTTTGCGCTCAAGTTCATTCTCCCAATGTTAATTTTGTATCTGTCAGTGTGAAATGCCAAAAAGGTTATTTAAAAAATGTCAGGTTATTGAAAAATATGTCGTCAACCAGCAGACGACGCAGCAAATCACTCTCGTACCGCTGGTCCAATTCCGTTGTTTCGTTCAGTCAAATTCAAATTTATTCGATAACGCGCATTTTTGATATAACTTTTCTGAATGATGCAATACTCAAAAAATAAATTTCGCGTGTGTCCCGTATTCGGTTTAAAGTCTACTTTATTCCTATCTGAAAAAAAGATGTTTTCACATTATTTTCGTAGCAGTCACTTTTGTGCTGCAAAATCTATTATTTTCCGATAAACGCCGTATTTTTTATCAAAAAGTTCAGAAAACTTCCTTCAAAAATCATTCGTGACCCGTCCGATTATCTTCACGGGGGGCGAAATAAAAGGGGGTGGCCACCCTTAACATGTCACCCTATATATATAACGGAACAAAAGGGTTTACTAAGAAATATGGATTCAGGTAGACGGAGAATCCGTAATGTCTTTTGTTCGATTAGTTGCGGCCCAACCGGTTTGGATGCCAGCTCAGCAAAATACCTATGTCTCCGAAAATAATTTGAATTTTGAAAAATCCTCTCGTACACATATTCTTAAATAGTTAAACTTTGAAAATATGAAAAAAAAAAAATCGATTTTTTTTCTTCTAGACCAGAATACCCAAACCAGAATAGACCAGAATAAACAAACGGAAAAATTGACCTTCACTAGTTTTCGGTTGAATGCACAGCAGAACGCTTTTGCAAGGAGTTTTTCAAGGTCAAACACAACTACGGTAAAAATAGGCCATGTACATTTTTTTTTAATTTTTCAAATTTTGTTTTGGAACAAAATTCTGAAACAATTAGGTGCATCCAAAATGACTGTATGTAACTTTTTACCCTCTTAGTCATTTTACGAAAACCTAACAGTTCAATAGTTTCAAAGTTACGCTTCTTTTTATAAATAAGGTCGTTTTTATCAAAAAGTTCAATATTTATGCGAAAAAAAATCGTACGAAACTTTCTAAAAAGGGAAATTGCAGCTTTTATTCCCTACCTTAAGTTTTTCATGGAAAAAAGAGTGGAAAAAATTTTCCACAAGTCGTGCGCTAAAATTTCAACCCTCTAAAAAAAGCCAAAAAACGACCATCTTTCGAAGTGCGTACCGGGTTAAAAAAAAATCGTAAAATTTTTTTGAAAAAAGGTAAATGAAGTTAAATATATTCCTCCAAATTTTTGGACGATAGTGTATATGTACACCAAGTAATTAAAATAGTAGTTTTCTTCGAAAAGTATTTTTTTCAAATAGTGTGAAAAATAAGAATAACATTTTCCAAAAAAAAAATCAAACCTGGCGTGCATGGTTAAGAAAATGGAGCCTCCTTTTCTTAACCATGCACGCCAAGTTTGATTTTTTTTTTGGAAAATGTTATTCTTATTTTTCACACTGTTGAACGGTTAAGGGAACGGTTTCGGAAATATACGTGATTTAAATACTTGGTTTTTCTGTATAATATCCGTGGCAGGTCTCTAACGTCAAATCATAAATTTTTTTTTATTACTCGGTGTCGCGACGCTGCCGCGTCTTTAGGTATATAAATTCTGATGAAAGAAACGATAAACATCTGTGTAAACAATTCGCGCGAAATATCGTCCAGGGATGACGTTGTTCGTTGAATTATCAACATGTTTTGTTTACTCAAAACGATGAAGATTTCCAGCCAGTGAAACACTTAGCAACGTATTGTCACAATTCTGCACAGAGTACGTTAGCTTAATCCCGAAATTAAAAAAAAATCGGATCGGTGTAAAAAAAATAGATCCGGGAACGCAGAATGCATGTATATTACCTCAAGGGTTTGGTTGAATTAACGCAATAATAACGTTAAAAACTTTTTTTATTCTTACATCCCCACTGTGTGTATGACCATGAGTACACGGATGTAATACACCTTCGTATCGTATGTTCGTGTATATTAAAAAAATAATAGTAGACGAGGAACGAAATAGCATACATTGGTGCGGAAGCACAATTTACGATATTCACTGCTTTTCATTATTTTCCAAACCAGTGTAAGTGTTTGATTGCCCGCACCTACCTTATGATCCCTGTTGTACAGGCGATCCAACACGATGACGGAGCACATGTACACATGTACATTCTCATGTACTGAGAAACAGGACATATAAAACACGCGTATTATGTTTATTTCAACACGGACTTGCCGCGACGCGTCAATTTCAAGGAGAAGAGATCTAACGTCTGTACATAAATAAAGAATACTATATCTGATAAACGATGCAGTACGAAATTATGAATTCTCATGACACCGAGGCATGTTTAATCCAATTTATTTCCTGTGCTTTTTTCCCTTTTATCTCCACCATTCGTTTGACTTTTCTGGCTGGTAGAAGTACAACGATCGGTTGCTGTGTTTTTCAATTTCTGCGGTATAACTATAACCGTGGTAATGATATTTCCGAGAAACAATATGAGAAACATTAGGCTAAGTACAGGAACATGCCATGTCGCTTCCGGATGATGGACGAGGCTCGCTAGTACGTAAGCGTTGTAAAGCTGAAAAAAGTAGCCTATGAACAGAAAAGGCAGAAGGAAGGAAAGACCGCGCCACATCCATGAATGGAAACCCTCAATGGTTATGTCCATGTTGTGTCTTTCACCGAGTGCTTTTAAACGATACAGGACACCTCGCTGATATCGGAATTGCAGATATTGTACGAAACCTTGAAAAACAAAGGGAAAGATCACCCGTGTATTTATGTGAGATCACTCTGTCTCGTCTCCTCTATCATTAATCAGTACAAGGGCGCTCTTTCCGTTACTCACTTATGTAAACGTTAAACCACATGAATTGGCCGCGAAACGCATACCATGGTCCAGTATTCGGCCAAACTAACAATACACCGGACACCGCAGTTGAGAGAAAGTGATGGAATCTCCACCAACCCTTTATTCGTGATCCGTTCACTTTCAATATACTTTCCCTTATTGTCAAAGTACAATAATACCACACCAGAAGGAACATGAAGCTGAGTTCGAGGGTTCTGAAATTGAACGACTTTGTCATTTTCATTGTTGTTATTATTATCATAATCATAATTATTATTGTTATTACTATTGATGTTGTTATTATTATTATTATTATTATTATTATTATTATTATCACTACCCGTTCGCAGATTTATTTGAAATCGATTTGCCCCAAGCCGGTTTACATCAACTCCATGCTATCGCATATCATTGTTATCATTAATTATGTATTTCACTTATTAGAGATCCCCGCTTGGTGTTTTTCTCATAACGTGCATGCATGATTCTGAAACAACGACGTTCTACAGCTCAATGTCATTGTTCTTGAGATTGGGATGGATAATCTCGTTTGCAGCTTATTGAGATTTTGAGTGACTTTATTATTATTAATAGCATTGTATTTATCGCTTTCAACTCTGTGGTGGTTAACTACACACGAGAAAAAATTTGAATTCCATGGTAAATAATGTTCTACACAGATGGCAAGTGTGGTTGCTAGACTCGTTGCATTCTACATTATTCTGCTCATGCCTCAAACTGTTATTACCATCATCATTAACAACTGACCATTGGAAAACTGTGTCATTGCTCACCTGACATTGGTAAATAGATTGATAACCGAGAGAGCGAAACCAATAACGGAAAGAACCAGCTTGAACTTTTCGTACTCATCCTT
Source organism: Heteropelma amictum (assembly GCA_959613375.1). Taxonomy (NCBI): domain Eukaryota; kingdom Metazoa; phylum Arthropoda; class Insecta; order Hymenoptera; family Ichneumonidae; genus Heteropelma; species Heteropelma amictum. Next base: position 13,702,106 of record OY390720.1, on the reverse strand, counting down.
GTACTTGAATCTGCAATTAAATAACAAGGTTAGCATAAAGGAGAGATAGTCATAATGTTATGTTGCACATAGTATATGAAAAAGAGTGGCGTTTCAGCCTTACTTGTCGTTTTTGTTGAGTATGGACACATTAACACTACCAAGTATGATGGATAGATAAGTGCCGTTTGGCTTTGGTAGCGACTGTTCTATGTCGTGCAATTGTTGTTCTCTCCTGAACATTTCCTCACTCAGAGATTGTTTAATTTGCGTCGGTTGAACCCTGGAAAACAATCATGTTCGGATGAGCCATATATCATTGAGAGGAATTCGAGGTAGTCAAAATTCTCATTGAAGCCTTATCGTCACGCAAAATCTTACGCATCGTTATTCTTGAGTACAGGTTGCTTTTTAATATAGTAGTGGTAGATCATGGAAATCTGATCTTTACCTAATGTTCGAGACGCTTGGAAAAAAGTCAATTTCACTTTTTCCTCTTTCCTAAGAGGAAGAGGGAAAAGCAGAGTAACCTTATGCAATTAATTTTTTTTGTCCATATGCCCGTCACACTTAATTTCCAGAGATGTAAAGCTGTGATGCAAATGTGATATAGATTTCAAAGCACAACACTAAAATATTTTATTTTTGTGAATTTAGCAGGGATCAAATTTCACAATCCAAAAAATATATATTTAGTACTCTGTTGTACTAGTACTAGTACTATATACCTGTGGTATATTGTAAAAGTTTTTCACTTACGGATCTTAACAATAATGTTTTTATTTTGTGAGGCATGAATAATAGATACAAAAAAACATATCCCTCTCACTCTCCCTCGTTGTATTACCTTTATTATGAAAATTAAAATGGATTGTAAAATGTAAAATTGAAAGAATTATTAGGTTACGTACTAGGGTGACCGTTATTTTGGCTTCGGTAAACATTTTTTTACGTCTTGCAGAAAAAGTGATCAAGATGTGATAAGAAAAATCTGTGTAAAATTTTGACGCGTTGGGATAAGCAGAACACGTGCCACCGAGCAGTTTTATTTTCGAAAATACATGCATTTTTTTATTCGCCGCACTAAAATATTCATTAGTCTCATAATAATAATTAAACAATCTGGAAATGGGTACATTGATTATACATATTAGGAGGTACAAAATATTTTATTTACTAATTTTTTTCCAGCAATTATGTACAGTCATGAGTAGATTGAAAAATTAATAGAAAACTTGAAGTCAGACGTGGCGGTTTGGCCATATTGCGGCAGAAAATCGAAGCAGTGAATTAATTTTCGACGCACCTACTACTACACCTAGTACTATGACGTAAAGAATACTTCAAAGAAATTCATGTATTTTTGAAAATAAAACTGCTCGGTGGCACGTGTTCTCCTTATCCCAGCGCGTCCAAATTTCACACAGATTTTTTTTATCATACCCTGATTGCTTTTTTTGTTAAACGTAAAAAAAATTTCACCGAAGCCAAAATAACGGTCACCCTATTACGTATGCACAATGCCGAACCATTTATGGAGCAAGACAATCTGTCTGTTGTTTGTTATAGAAAAAAATAGATTAGTTCGAAAATCTGTTGGTATCTAAATCTCTATCTAAAACATCTATTTCTATCTAATTTAAGTACAACTTTAAAGTTAAATGTTTCCAAAAGGCCATGGACTGTTCACAATGTGGAAAGCACAATACCCTGGGGATGCGACTGGCGATATGCGCGCTATTTTTATCATAAAAATCAAGATATCTTTCAAAATAATTGGTTTTTTTAGTACAGATCAGTTTATGAATAACAAGGACTTCAAGACACCGGTGGGAGTTGAAAACACAAGCACTATGCGCATTTTGGTTCATCTTAAAGGATGACTCACCGTCTCAGACTCTTTGAAATTGTGCCGATGCGATATCTCTGATGGGTAATCGCCGCTATACATTTTTCCTGCAACTCTTCTATCTCTTTCAATTTTGTCACGTACTCTCTGTTGACAGCCTGTGCATTGAACAATGGGAAAATTTAAAGATGTTCTAGAAAAAGTTGGGAAGAGGTAGCAGTGTAGCTTATGACACGGGGGTACAGACGGGGTTATACCTCGAGTTCTTTGTAGTCTTTGGTCAGGTCCTCCCATTCCTCCAAGCTAGCTCTGGCATCGTTGGCATCCTCCATTCTATCGTTATAATCGTTTGTATATATATTAGACTACTGTACAAAGTTCCAAGTTCCAATATGGGAATAGAGAGAGGTTACACGCAGTTACACGGTCTTTTAGAACGACACGTTGGCCGGACCCTACGGGAGCCGCCAGACTGCGCCAGACATCTAATCGTTACAACTCGGAAGCAACACCTGAACAAGTTCGATCCGCTCTTTGCACTCTTATCGCGACGTGAACCCAACGCGTGTTCCGACAACGATACACGATCTTATATCCTTTTCTACCTCGCTTCGGTTTATCCCTATTCGTATTATATCGTGCAGCACCCTGGAGAAGAATAACCGTGAGCAAGAGTCGTCGAGGGTCGAGGGTCATAAATTTCTCTTTCCTCTATGCTCGTCTTTGGTCAATCCACGAACCGCCTTGAACCGACCAATAAAAACGAATTATTGATGACACGACGCACTACGAAAAGCACTAATCAAGTGGTATAGTTGGTCGCAGTCCTGCGACCCATATTAAAGTCAGCACTTATTGTGAATTGTGGTTAAGACCAAGTATGACACCTCGGAATTCGCCGTGAGTGCGAGAGAGATAGCTGTCAAACGCGAAATGTTATTTTCTCTAAAACTGTGAAAATTTCTAGCTAGTCGGAAGCTGAGCTACGTTTTGCCACAATTGTACGTAAGCTAAGTAAATTTAAACGTGATTACTTGTGCTTTTTTGGAAAAAATAGATTTGGAAATTTCGAAGCGGCGGAAGGGAAGGGTGACAAGCTGCTCACCGCCAACTGCCTTGAGTGGACTTGAACTTGAGCAATAATTGCTGATTAGACTGTGGATACGTCGTCCCTACAGGAAATTAAGGATGTGGCATCATTTCTCGGCTATGCGCAACTTTATGGCACGAAAGTAATAGGACGAAACAAAATGAAAATATACCAATTGCAGAGATCTGAAAAGAGATGGAAAAAAATTAAAAATAAAATAAAATATAGTGGCGTATCCTTTACAGTAAATACCATTCACGTGGGCTTTCGGAGGTATGACGAATGACGACCAATGACGACGCGTACTGCCACCGTCCACCTCACGCGCTAGCGCTGGCTGTCTCGCTGTCTGTAGCCCCCTCTTTCTTGCCCTTACGTGCACGGAGCGAACAGGCGTATAAAATAAAACGAAAGCTTTATATCCTTTAATCTCGTAGTTTATATCTATCCCTCTTCAAAGGTGTATATTTTATAGAGAAAACGTTTATCTACATCTATGTGATTGAGAAATACATGCGGATTATTAAAACCTAAATGCATTTCTAAAACTCAAGACATTTGGAAAATGGTCGACGCAAGCTTTTTCAAGTGCCGCTGGCATTCAATATTTATGCGAGAAACGTACCCAGGTTGCAATAATGTCCCTTAGGTATCCAAAAGTTATCCAGTTGCAGTCTGCGATTCGTATTTTCTTGAAACGGTAATCAACATTTCTAAAAAAAAATGAGTTGTTTAACCAATTGAAAGCAATTTTATTGTGTTGTTTTGGAATAAAAGCAAGAGTCCATTTTCTGAATGACGCGACACTTTTTATTATTTTCTAACAACAAATAAACAATCGTGTTGAAATTTGAGGAAATCTTATTTTTCATCATATTTCGATATGAAAACTTGCGAGAATTTGACTTTTCGTCGGTCTTATGATAAACACATTGGCAAGCAAACCTCATTTTTTTAAAGTTTAAAATGCTTGAAAATCTAAAGCATCCTTTGAAAATCCAGGTTTCAAACTGAACGAAGTGAAAAAACGGTATACGACAAAAGTCCCCATCCATGAAATATGAGAAGGGTATGAGGAGTGTTGAATTAAATCATTTCAAGTTTCTTTATATAGTTGTATCTATCAAACTAGTTCTAACAAATTATCAGAAAAAAACACCTTTTTTTAAATCATATTCGTAGTGCTGAGTTCGTCTAAAAACGTATGGTTATTTTACCTTTTCAGAGTCCGATTCTGAAAAATTTGTAACAAAAAATGCAAAGACATAATGAATACTTGCACACAGAAGCTGCCCACAACACGCGAGAAAATTCCGAGATAGTGGACGAATAGTGGACGATTTTACGAATGTTTACTATACCTACATATTTTTCTTCAAAAATTCGTTGACAACTTTTATGCATGACTATTATTTACAATAAATCTTTCATAACATTTTCTCTCTATGCATGATGTGTTATTCGCAGGTTCATGATTTTATTTGCGATTTATCTATATACATAAGAGAACAGAGGCGATTGAGACTGTATCATGAGAGGGAGAGAAATATTTCTCGAGGATATCGTCATACAGTTTTTTTGTACGCAGAGATTATAGATACTTTGCGATGGCAGCCCGATGTGACATATATCGGGCGAAGTGATGACAGGTGTCTACTAAAATTATGCGCCTCAGAGGCTCCTTCTCCTACTCGTAAATGTCTTCTCTGTCCGCAACATAACGCACAATGTCGGCGGGCCTGAGTAACTTGTCCGCATCTACATCGGGTATTTCGAAGCCAAATTCATCCTCCATAGCCATTATCACCTCTACGTGATCAAGGGAATCCAGGCCGAGATCATTGATAAAGTGTGACTGGAGACTCAGCTGTAGAAAAGTTAAATCAACGGTTGGGAATGAGGAGAGGGGGGGGGGGGAAGAAAGAGCACAGGGAACGTGAATTTTTTAATCGATAAAAATGCCACTAGGAGCTTCAAAGTGCGTGGTCCACCGGAGAGGCGAGTGTCCCACGAATCGAGTAGATTGTATTATGACGTTACCTTGGTGGGATTGACTTTGTCATAAAGTTTGAGAACCAAGAGTACACGTTCAGTAATGTGGTTTAACGTCAGCGGGGGCTTGTGGCTGAATCCACGCCGCGACTGCTCGACTCGTGGTCCAAACAGAGTCGCCTGTGGACACGCGAACCAAACGGTAAATTCATTAAACATTTAACAACCTTATCGGCAGAAACTTTGTCGTATGCCGCGACGACTCTCAAGACCCTCTTTTCCAATTCTTCTCTGGTCGATGGTTTCTGAACACCCGTCGAACGGTCGCGCCATACCAACCATCCCCCAGAATTGAACCGGACCTGCGCGCCATTTTTGAATTCTTTTTTTGCTCACACGAACATGATGCGGCATAATTATTCTCAACCACGAATCTAAAGTTACATGGAACCGTACGCCGTGTGAAGTTGGGATGATCGCGTGCTAATCATGCCGGATCATCTCAACGTTTTGGTTTCAAATGAGCTGTAGTTCATCTATACGTTTTATGTACGCTTCCATGTACCTGCCTGTCGTTTTAGTACACCTTGTAATTAAATACGTGTTGATGTCATCGAATTGAACGAATTACGATTCCGAATGCATTTAAAACAGTGACACGTGAGAGGAGGCTCCGATCTTGAGAGCTATTATTATATAAGATTCCGTAATCGAGTACGAGGATCACGAAATATTACATAGGAATCGTGGATAGACGTGTAGGTATATAGTGAAAATTGAAAACCGGAAAGTTCAATATAAGTTACATAAATATCGCCATCGTAGTAAAATTAGTAGCATCCTACCAAACCGACCTTCGCGAATTTTACCTTTGCGCCGTTTGTGAGGTTACAAGATTCATTCGTCATCGAATGAATGAGTCTTTCCGGACACGAGCCGAGAATAACGGTAGGTGTTTTAAACACGGAACGATTCGCTGCACTCTTCAAAAAGCCGGCCTTCCGAGTTAACAACCTCACACCCGCGAGAGACACCATTTTTGTAACAGCGTTCGTATAAAACATCGCAAAGTGTACGTGCCGACGATTATCATCGAAGAGCGGCGCACGCGTCACTCAAAATCAGAATTAGTTACTTAGCATCCTATTGGTTGGCTCCGACCAGCACCCTCTGGCGTCAGGTCCATACAGCCATATAATACATCGAAATGAGAGTACACCACCGCTAAAAATTCTTCTCCCTTCGATCGCCACAGACTATATAGTACCCGACTCCGCCGAGCTGAACTAAGCTCAACCACTGAAATTTATGTATCCTGGTATTACGCGCACCAAGCGTGCCGAGAGAGATAGCTGTGGGGGTAGTGTCTCTCGCACACTGTAGATTATTGTTTACGCAAAAGTATATGACACGGGAAAACATCGTCGATTGTTTTTTGTGTCTGTACTGAGAATGCGTATCGGTAGGGGTCAATAGAAAGGGACAGACTCCCCCCCCCCGAAATAAAGCAGAGAAGATGCAGGGCATCATGAGGTGAAAGCAATTTATATGAGCGTTTCAGTACATATACATTTCTGTGAGCTCAACCGATTGGTGCTGCCCTCTAGCGTCGACGTATCCTCAAGCTCTCTCAGCGAGATGCATCGTGCGATAACCGAACATAAGCTGTACTACATTTTTTTTCGTGCTATGCTCTGTAACGCGTGTTCTGATTCTTGCCGTCATTCCGTACAAAACTAGATAGTGGAAGAGAAAACAAGAGCGAGAGAAGCTTTCGCTGTTGGTAATTATATTCGTATTATCTTTGCACATCAAATTTTTAAAAATATGTTTTTCTTTAGTACAGTCTGCAGGGAATACGCTTCTATGTAATTCCATGTTTGTTGGTATAGTACAGTCACATGTTCAATATGAATAACCTTTGCAATAAACTCATTAGGAACAATAACTGTCTGGTTAAATTTAAACAATTGTACGCCAGAGTTGAGTCGAGCGCAACACAAAAATGTACGAAATTCAAAATCCACACTATCGAGTTACCATGAATGCACTTTATAAATGCGTATTTGCTTTCAAGTTTCTCGCGCAAAGTCCACACGTTTGCAATTGAATAATTCATTCGTGGTGCGGATCAAGGACTCAAACCCGGCAAGTGCAGAATATATTAATCTCGCTGTGAGAAACAGCTATCGTTGCTCATTACCTTGCCCCCACAGCGATTTTCTCGAAAGACGATACACCCGCGTTCCAGCACTCGTGCCCGTAGCGCCATTGAATCTACACATATATATACGATTATTGGTAAACGCACGTGCGCTTCCATCGGTTTATCATTCCACTCGATGCAATATCTCTTTCGCTCAGCTATAAGAGATTATTTTAACTGGGACGTATATAGCGAAGAAGGACCTTGTAGCGTTCTTATCACCTACGTTTTAACGGTATATGGGCGAGGACGTTTAAAAAATCTTATCAGACTAAAAATAAAATTAGAAAAACTTTAGTTCGTTACCACATGAGCAGAAAACATCGATTTCACATCATTTTTACCAAATATAAATGCTCCAAATGACGAATCTTCGAACTTAATTTAAATATGTGGTCAATTGAATCAAATTTCTCCTCAACAAAAATTCTACTACACCACGAGTTTAGGCATATCATACACGATGGTGTTTTGTGTACAGCTGGTAAAATTTACTCTTTTTGCTGATCATTTTACAATTCACGATCGCACGTCATTCACGGTCGTCCCGTGTCGCCGCAAAGTTACACGGAGGTTCCCCCCTCCCCCCGCCGATCCGGTCAACGAAGCGGAAAGGAGAATATCGGACGCATTTTGGTGACTCGCCACTTTTCCATACCGTTTATCCCACGCCGCCAGACGCTGTACAGGAGCTCGCGCGTTCGGTCCGATCGATTCACGAGAGACGTGTTCGACAACGAAACGGGGGAACAGCGTGACTCCGAAGTCAGTCAAACGATTCTCTTCGAACATCTTCGAGTGAACGCAGTTGTTACTCTATCGTTCGAACTACATTGTGCGGAGATTCATTTGTCTCGGTTCACTAAAGTATACACATGAATATATATATATCCATACATAAGGATCGCTTGTTTGTTTTTCGAGCTGTAGAGAATATCTACTTTTGCTTACGGCAGTAGTGACATGGATCTACCGGTGAGTGATTGTTGTACTACATCAGCGATTGTGTGTGTGTGTGTGTATGTGTGTGTGTGTGTGTGTGTGCGCGCGCGCGCGCGTACCACACACACACACAATCACATAACCAGATGAAATCATGGATGGATCGCCTTAATACGTGAAGATGTTCATTCGGAAAACTATTTTTTGGTCGTTACTTAAACATTTGGTCAACGAAGAGCAAAACTGTGCCACTTCGTATCCGAGTGATATATGATTATATACAAGAGTGCTGCTCGAGTGTTTTTGTATTTCCGCGATCCCCTGAACGTTACGCACGTTCAACAAGTTGCAAGTCAGCTTAAGCGTCTCTTGTGCTGTGTAATTACAAGGCGCACGGAAGTACGTGCAAGCGTATTGTGTGATATCTTTTGTGTCGCCCATTTTTTCTTTAGATACTAGATACGCGTGTTTAAGTATCATCATCATTATTATTATTATTATTATCATTTTCTTCAGATAGTAGATAGGCGTGTCTAAGCATCATCATCATTATTATTATTATTATCAAAAACTAGCAGAGACAACTTTTGCCCAAAGTTTAAGTTTAAACCCATCTACGATACTGATTATCTATTATTATAAAATTTACGTAAACGTTGTGGAACGACATCTTCGGTAACTGATAAACAATCAACGAGATAGATATAGTTGGAACACAAGAGACACAATATACGAAAGCATGTTCTGTTGATTAAAAAAATTGCTTATTGCTTATTAAAGATGTGTGCTTCACTAAACTTTCACTGAAAGATAAATGAGCATTTTTTTGCGATCCATAGCTAGATTTTTAATCTGTCAAGCTGTCAAAGGATCTGACAGCTTGGTAGACTACAACGTCGATACCGATAATTGAATAGGAAAAATCAAGTTTAAAAATCATAATTTTTTTTCATATGTATATGAGAAAGTGACGTCTATTGTTTCGTATAATTGAAAATCTACTGATTTATAGCATATATGAAATGAAACCATGTTATACACTATAACAACAAAATATTGTAAAACTAACTTTGCATAAAACAGTACAGGGCCCCGTTTTATTTACGGAATTTATTGATAGGTGAACTGAAGGTCGTGGTTACCGAGTGCTGAAACTTGAGGAATAATGCGTTTAGATTTTTGGTTGGGATATAGTAAAAAGGAGCCGAGAACATGCTTGTAATTGACATATATTTCAGTAAAGAACAATACAGCTAAAATCAATATTGCTTCGATTATAACAAATTTAAAATAATTATAGGTTTCTGTGATAAGGTTTTGAGGTGAGTTCAAGGTTTTTGTAAAAGTGGCGTATCTTCAGAAATTGAAACAAAATCTACCGATATGACTCATGCATTCAATGTTGATTTCCACTTGAATACATATGTAAGAGATTTTAAGTTTGACAGAGTGATGAAAATTTTCAACACACATATGTTTAAACAGCCTAATCAGAAAAATAAGATTTTTAAAACCTTCGGCGCAGCGGAGAGGAGAGGGATTATGTAACCGAAAAAATGAAAATTTTTTTAACAGGTAATTGCGGTATGTCGATTTGAAATAAGTTTTATCGGTACACTTGCAACAAAAGTTTCTACTCCGCTGCGCAACAACACTCGACATCTATCAGATAGAAACTTAATTGCTGCTTGTACAGTCCGCATCTTTAACACAAAAGCACTTTTCACATGAATCGATCCTTCACACATGCACAAAGTGAAGCGATGATCGTAGCAACACCACTATTTCCTGTATTCCGTTAAAAGTATCATAATAGTATATTATTTGCTGCAATGAAAAAATAGAAAAGTAAAAAGTTTGCGGACGAATGTAATGAAAAAAAATTTCATAAAAAAATATTCGTGAGAAGCACTTGGAAGCAGAGTGGTGGCTATGTGTGAAGCAAATGCAATAAAGCATAAGGAACTTCCACATAACGAAAGATTCACGGTTTAAGGCGGAAGAATTGTGTATGTACAATATATATTGCAATACAAAAATCGAATACAACACAGCACAACATACTACACCGATATCCGAAATTGCCACACAATGAGTTGTGTAAAAACCATACTTTGTCATTAAGACAGGAATAGAGGCTGCATTACAATTCGGATGCTACGCGGTCATTAGCTGGTTTTAGCTTACATAGTTGTCACGTCATCAGAATTGGACCTCAACATTTTGAGGAAAAAAGATTGTAGTCACGTATTCATAAGGTGTCATCCACTTACTGCTGCAAATGCTTTTAATGCTTCATTTTCCTATGCTTTACTATACAAATTCGATCGCGCCGAACTATTTGTAGCGCTAATTGGATCATACCCATAGTCAGTACTTTATGTGTAAGATCGACTTATTCATATTTTAGGTCTAGTAAAAGTGGTCTCCATGAAAAAGACAATATTATTCGTATATGCGATTTTATTCGGCGATATTTCCGAGACTAGATAGTGGGAAGTTGTAATATTTTTTCGTGATAATCCCTAGTCCCTAATTAACGTGCTTTCAATTAGTTGTTGTGGAATTGTAAGATTCAATCAATTCCTTCGATATGTGATCGAAGCTATATTTCCACACGTGAAATGTGGGAAGAGCGTATGAAAAAAAACATTTTTTATAGCAAGTACCTGACAAACTAAGGGGTGAATTAATAAATTTAGAATTCGGTTTCTTACATCGAAGTATACAAAATATAAAAATTCGGTATATTCTTAAGATTTTTTAAAAACGATAAAACAGAGAAGTTCTATTTTTCTTTTTAACATGCGAAAAATGACCACTCCTACCGCCCCTCTTTTCAAAATTTGAACAAATGATCATATACATTCAAGACAATTACCGACTATCCTGTGCAATAAAATACAATTTTAATCCTCTAATTTAAAATTGGAATGTTGCTCTTTTTCAAGGCGAGTTCATTTTGATCATTATCTAAGAAAACAAAACAGTTTTGAGCAGATTATAGAAAAACTACACCGATTATGAAATTTCTTAAAACTATACTGTTATGAGCCTCGAGCTGATAACATACGTCAGAGAATAAATATGGAATCTAATTGCGCATGTCCGATCTCCAATAGAGAACTTTTTCTATCCAATAGGAACCCATATTTCGTTATAGATGGATCATATCCTTTGTAAAAAATATTGAAAATTCATTCGAAATCTTTGTTCACTTGATTTTCTGACCTTTGGCAGTGCCGTTTAAAATGATTCCGATACCAAAAACGAGAGGCATTTTGGGCGTTTCTCACACTGACCCAAAAAATTAGAGCAGAAAAATTTCACGAGTTTTTCAGAGATTTTCAAGAGGCTGTACCTTCGTGAAAAATGATAGCATGGAGACGCATAAAAAGCATTTTGAAGCTTGAAGTCTCCAGTTTTAAGATCTTTAGATGAAAATTTCTTTCGTGCAACGCGCATTGCAGAATCAAAAGAGAAATCACGGGACAAAAATTTTCTCACTTAAAGTTCTCCATTAGCTCGGAAAATTTTTTTCTGACTAAACCCATGTTACGATCATCGAGCTTGATCATTTTGCGAGAATTTGGTTTTTTTCAGACTCTGTACGACGATTTTTTGCTGAGATATCGGCTGCTTTTGACTTTAATCATCGACATCTTGGGAACTTATAATCGTACAGCCATCAAAAGAAGGGTTTCAGAAACCTTCATCAATTCTCTACAAGCCCCTTTTGTAATTTCATCAATGTTAATTTCAAAATTAGTACAAAAAATTACTTTTTCATATCACCAGCATAGACAGTGCAAATTTCAATGCCTGTTTAGGCAGCCGAAACGAGCGAATTTCAGACCGATGCGAAGAAACTAAATGTTTTCTGCCCTAGGGCTGTAATAAATCGTTGTTTTCTGCCCTAGGCCAGAAATTATTCACTTTCTGACTTAATTTCACCCCGGCCTAAATTGCATTTGTTAATTATAAGGCTCGCAATGTTCGTGCCATTCAAAACATCAAATAATTCGATTTTTTGTTGTGCTATCGGTAAAAAATTGTCTCGTTTCGACTGGCTCCAAACATTAAGTTTCTCAGTTTTAATACAGATGATATGAAAAAGAAATTTATTTATTTTCTGAAAAGAAAAATTTTGATGGAAAAATGGAAAAATATCGATATTCGAAATTCACTTCTTTACATTTTTTTTCTCGCCATTCTTTTGAATTCTCGATGAAAACTCGGTGCGTTTCATATTCTGCTGAGAATATTACATTATAAGTGATCATGGATTCAGAAAAAAAACATTCGTCATCCGTTTGACAACACTTTGGATAACGCAGTAACTTAAAATTTCGAAGGGCTGGTATGTATAATAACTCGAATAGAGTTTGAGAGCGATGCACGAATTATCCGTGTGGCTCTATGCCCGTGGCTGAAAGACCGTCTCAAAAATTGGTGAAAAAAACACAATTGCGAAGCTAACAATTACAAATTTGCTAAAAATTAAAAAGCCATCATGTCAAGATTATTGATACGACATTGTCGGGGGGAATTAGTATCAAACATATGATTTAGCATAGGAAAATATCGATGGTTTTCGCGGAATTCGCGAAAACTTCCGATATCGACAACCCTATATTCGACCGATTTTCTTGCTGACCAATCGAGTTTTCGGTCAAAACATAATGTGCGTCGTGGACAGCTGATAAATGAATGTACAGAGTGTTCTAGAACTTGATCTACATATATTATAATTCACAGCTACGTCGGTTATAAGATTCCGAGTTGGAAAGTTTATAAACACTTTTCAATCTGATGAATCCTTGTAGAGTTATTAATCGTATTTCGTAATCGTATCGTATTTCAGTTAATCAAAATCCTGACAATTGTTGCAGAAAGGGGAGTGGGCGCGTTCGATTGGTTTAAACTTTGCCAAATAATAATTTATCAGGATTTAGTTGTACCAAAGATGTCGAAATCCTTTCCGATTCCGAAATTCATCAATATTTCAACTTATAATAATCGACATCGAGTTCCAGAACATAATGTACAATTGATCGAATTATACTTTGGTTAATTTATCACTGACAAGTAATCACATAACAACAGAAACACAAATTTTCGTGTGTAATAATCGAAGACAAGTTTGTAGTATATACATACAAGGCATTCCACGCCAAATCAACCAATTTTGAATGCGATCCTTTTTTATTTTCCTGAAATTTTTAAATGTTATACTATCCCACTCAAAGCGTTTTTGTGAATTTGCTAATTGACATATTGATCAAATAAAGATCTATATATTAAAATTTATTTTAATGTAAAAACGAAATCAGATAGCCGAAATTAAAAAAAAATTCTTCAATTAAAAAAAATATAGGATAAAAAGTTGGCCCATTGTGGAATTTGCGGTATTAAACTCACAATGAATCAGTGTTAAAAAAAATAATAAAAATTTGAAAACTTGGGACAATTGATGGTTTTTCTGAAAAACTGAAGAATTTCACAGAATTTGTAATTTGAATTGTTTTTGTATTTTTTTTTCTGAAAAGCACGTTTAAAAATGAAAAATTTGAAAAAGGAATCGTCTCGAATAGTCAGTTTTTGAAAAAGTTATGAGTTTTTAAAAAACATACATGAAGCATCATTGTTTTTAAATGCATCACTTTTTTCGCTTGGGTAAAAAATTTAAAAAAATCTATAAAAACGTTTTGAGTAGGATAGTACAACATCTAAGAATTTCAGCAAAATAAAAAAGGGTCGGGTTCAAAAGTGGTCGATTTGGCGTGGAACGCCCCATATATAATAAAAACCCCAACCTTTCTACGTTTGCGAAATGTTCATTTATTCGTGTAGATACGTGACATCGCGTTATGTAAATATGTAATTCATCAATCATGTAATTATGAATTATATAATTCATTGCTTGTATTTAGGCGTGTGTGAAATATAATTACGATTAATTGTAGTAGTAGCTCAATATCGGTTACTGACGTCGGATTTAAGGTATTCCTTCCGCGAAGAACCGTATTTTGTGGGCGCATAAGTAGGGCCGAACTGATTGATTAATAAATAGATTAGTTGGTAATGAAAATCAGTTATAATCAATGATTATAACTAATGACAACCGAAAATAATTTTTTTAAAATAAATTACGTCTATTTTTAAATTCCAACATTTTTTTCGTAAATTGGATGAAAGAGCGATTTGGCAGCGCTGCACCAGCGCCCCACGAATCACCGCGGTTGCACGGTCCTGTGATAACTACAAAAATAAACAGTCATACGTAGAGTGCCAACAAGATTTGCACATCATTTTTTTATGACATGGGTGATGAAATACACGTAGTGCGAATGTGGGCACGTTTATGTCGTAATCTTTACTATCATAGTTTTTAGATTATATCTATGACAAGTCGCTGCTCCGCTTTTTGACATATATATATATATATATATGCGATCAACCGACTCGAATCGACAGCACCCAGCTCGCGGTGTTGCCAGATATAACCCCTGGCAGATCGCGGTTTTGAAAATACTTTCACTTGTGACATCTCTCGCAGTTTTATCGTTTATATTTTTCTTAGACATTCTGTGACACCTGGTTTTTATGGTCATTTTGGATCCTTTAGAATTTTTTATATGCGTAGGGCAGGTATACGAATTATCAGATAGAAATGTAGTGAGCATGTAATCTCCATATAGTGCTGTGTAAATTTAACGATTTTCAAATGCGATTCAAAATTCAATTCAAAATTCAAAGTCGTAATTTTTTGATAAATGTTCGGTAACTTGGCTTGAAATTTTCACGGTATAATAAGATGGGTCTATAATCTATTTTAGGAAAAAATTAGTCAATTTTAAACTATTTAGGTTCGTGAAAGGAATACCTTAACGTTTCGCTTCGCATTCAAAAGCAATTATTCATTTCATACCTAAGACTTTCAATAATTATATATTCGAATTGCATTTTAAAACTTATCCCGTGCCAAGTGTCCGTACTAATTGATGTACTTTGATGTACAGATTTTATACTGAAATGAAAAATTTCATTTAAAGATAAAAGGCCGGACGAAGGTAGATGTGCGTTAAATCATTATATGCATTCAAATTCCGAGATGTGATTTAGCGGATCATGTACATGGCATCTGAAACTGTACTTTATTAATCAATAATGTTTAGATAAAAATAACTCACTTCAGTCTTATGGACATTAGTTTGTGTTTTACATTTCTTTCTTATGTATAAGTTTTTCTGCGTTTCAAGTCCAGAGCGACATCCTTATTTCAATGGTTTATGCCTCTTTTTTTACTATAGCGAGTTTGTGATTGCCGGTCTATGAGTTCGAGCGAGGGACAGCCGTATCCCTCGCTCTCGTGCAGAAGGGGTGGTTTAGAATACTTGAGTGACCGGGCTCATCCTCTCTCGATGTACTGGTCATTTTAACTCTTATTGTTTTGTCACATACAAAAAGTTTCCTATTTTTTTCTTGTATTGAGGATGCCTGTCTTGATATGTACCGAGTCATGGCGTGATTCTCTTTTTTTTGAGTTATCGGTACACGCGGTGCCGAGCGTCACCGAGCCTTCTTCGTAGGTGGGGGATAGCGGTCACGAGGGTCGAACGGGAAGCGCGGAGGAGCTCGCATCAAACAGAATCCTCTCTCACAGCTAATTTATACAAAATCATTTGACGTAAAGTCTTGAAAATATTTGTTACATTATATTTGTTCAATAAATATTATATTTGTAAACTACAAGATTTCGTGACGTACGTCTCACCTTTTTTACGAATTATCTATTTTCCGGTAAAACGCCGGAATAGGATGAGTCATTACACCGTGAATCGTGGAAAATATTTTTTTCAGGCCAACCTGAATGGCGCCACACGGTAGTCTCTGGTTTTTCACACGAAAAATAGTATTTTTGTTATTTATAAGACCGAAACAATGAACGAGAGTAAAGGGACAAAATCGTCGATATTAGCGAGCTTATTTTTTATACAGATGGCAAAGGCATCCGAGGTAGTGAGAATGGCGAGCCCACCACCAATCGTTGACTTTACCGAAAAGGGAGAACAAAAGCTCGCAGAGGAGCCACTCTTCAGTATCCTTGACATTGTACTGTTGAGTGTGCTATTAATCGCTGCCGTCTGGTGGCTGCTTCGGCGAAACAAAAATGATGATTTTACGCCTTCAACAAAGTCGTACACGATTCAGTGAGTCAATGAAGTACCTACGCGCAATTTGTTTTCACATTACTTGCATCGAAACTGTGTTTCAATGCCTGTTTAACCCTTCGAGTGCATATGGTGTCATTATGACAAATAGCATTTTCGATTTTAGCATTATATCGTAGAACGAGGGCTCCGCTTTGAACAAATAATTTGGCATTTACTTTTCGCTTTCGTCAAAAAAAACGTTCAGGGCCTTTAAATAGGGATATTTTACCGCAAAAAAGTCTTTGGAGACAAAAACAAAAATCGAATATTTACCGAGGTACAGCGACTCGAAAAACGCCTTGTGTCAAAATGACCCAGTATGCACTTATTGATCGGTGGCGCAAGTGTGCACTCGAAGGGTTAAGGGCAGAAAACATCCAATTTTTGCCCGCGCTTTGTGCTCTAGGGCAGAAGATGTTGACTTTCTGACTTTTTTAAATCTCGGAATATTCATGTCTTTTTAATTATGAACTAATCTGATTTTTTCTGTACTGTCGGTAGAAAATGTTCTCGCCTCGACTGGCTTCAGACATTAAAACTCAAAATTTCAATACAGGTCATTTAAAGAATACAGTGCATGGCACGGGACAAAACACGATTTCAGTCTCGTCTGAAATTGCTTTGTTTCGTCCCTAACTACATTAAGTATATACTATTTCGATAAAGTAATTCCATTATTTTTTTGTACATTAAGCAAAGTTTCGATAACTCTACGGATGCAAAAAACTATGCAGCTGAAATGAACAAACCATCTTCCAATAATCATGATCTTGAAGTTTGCATTTTTTGACGTCAACAAAAATCTGAAATTTTCGATTTCCCACATTGAGTTTCCTGAATTATCGTTATCTTTTTTTTTCCTTTCACGACTTTCGAAATTTCGAAATATTGGTCGAAAACTTTTGGCAAATCGTAGAATATTGAGAATAAAAAAGAAGTTTATCGTACGTTTCGTTGGATTCCAACGATGCAAACTTCAAAATCATTAATAATCTTGCAACGCGACTTTAGTGTACACCGCTGCGCCGCAACCTATCGGCCCACTTTGTCCCCTTTATTTCAGTGTTCTTTTTTTAAAACAGGCCAACTTCATACACGGCGATCACACCATCAGAAAATTCGTTTGTTAAGAAATTGAAAAGTTCAGGGCGCAGTCTGGTGGTATTCTATGGTAGTCAGACTGGAACGGGCGAGGAATTTGCCGGACGACTGGCCAAGGAGGGTCTAAGGTATCAAATGAAGGGTATGGTCGCTGATCCCGAAGAATGTGATATGGTATGTACCATATAACAAGCATCCTTTTTTCTATGATCAATTTCCACATTTTTCGGTGATTATGAAACAAACCGACTTTGATTCCGAAACAGTATATTTTGATTAGTAATAGAAAAAAGACTAATCATTGCAGTGAGTAATATTTAGATTGGTTTTGGTGGGATTTTTGTAAGGAATTATCAAATTTTCGATATCAAATATTCGAATAATTACTACTAAACTAGGCGAATAAGAATGTTTCATTAATAAAAAAAAATATCTAAATTATCCGTTCTGTTCCATTGAACTTCATTTTTTTTAATTCCGTTAAATTTCAGTTACTTAAAACAAGTGGTGAGATTTCCACCTTAGCATTGTCGCTTAAGAAACATTCATTTCAATAAACCTACTGTTTTCTTAATAATGTTCACATTTTTTGGAACACTTGTCATATTGCCTTCAAAAACACTTGCAAATCTACCTTTAAGGCGTTTCGGTACTACTTATCTGGTAGCAAGATCTACAGAAAATCTCATTGTATTTCTGCAGGATTGCAACTGTTGCTCGCCAAATTTTCTTTTATAAGTGGCGTTCAATGCTACGGTTGGCCAACCTACTACTAGAAATGCGCATGCGCATGCACTTCCCATCGCATCCAGATGGAAGTCGTCATGTGTAATTTTCATGCAAAGGCTTGTGTTTTGTCCTGTATCTCATCAACCAGATGGAAAAACCTCTTCAAATTTGTAGACAATCATTATACAGATGTAATTCAGATCTGACATAAATTTTATGCAAATGGTAATATTTTAAAAGAATTTACAGCCCAAACGAATATTTCGCCCATTTACTTCAGAGTATAAGCCGAATTTTTGAAAATTATTTACAAAAAAACGACGTGGTGGATCAACTTGAAATTTGAACCGTCTACATTTTGTATACTCGCCATTTACGAAAAAAAAAATCGAGTTCATGGTAATATTTTCAAAAGTACTACCGAAACTCCTTAACTTTATTTGGATTACGGTCTGTTGTTTTTAGGATTGAAAAGTATTAGGATATATAGTAAATATAAATCTATTTTTTCAGGAATATTAATGAATTAGTGAATTTTATTTAAAATCATCATTACTGAAACGTAAAATGACTTTGGGTTCGTTTTTGAAAAAATTGCTTCAATATAGGTATTAATATATTTCTTCGAAAAGTATTTTTTTCAAATAGTGTGAAAAATACTTTTCGATGAAAGCTACTATTTTAAATACTTGGTGTACATTTTTTACTTTTTAAAGTTTTGAATGTATTTTTCACTTCTTTTTGTAAGAACCCCCCAAATTCAATCATATAAGACAAAAAAAATGAAAAAAAATGTCTTCAAGTGTTAAGACTTTGACATTGGAAAAGGTTAAAATACTTTGACATTCAGCATTTCAGCCTACACTTTCGATTAAGGGAACAGTTTCGGAAATATACGTGATTTAAATTCTTGGTTGACAGCTGGCAGTCCATTTCCCTGTATAATATCCGTGGCAAGTCTCTGATGTCAGGTCATAAAATTTGTTTTTTATTGCTCGGTGTCGAGACGCTGCCACGTCTCTAGATCTAGATATACGTATTATAGTGATAATTGCAATTGTGAAATTGTTGCTATTGTCCAGCTAAAGCCGTTACGCACACCATTTTTTTCATGAGCCATGCATAGCACAGGTCTGCAAGTAAAAAACTGCATAGGATTGTTATACATATTCTTATAGATTTTAACCTGGTATAATCGAAAAAAATACCAAAAAAACTCCATGTCGTCTTTGCTAAACCCAAGTTTTTCTTTGTATTTAGCATACAATTTGTTAGCTGACTACTGTCGGATGCTCAATACAGAAACCAAACAAGGAAATCTGAAACGAGTTCGGAGATGCATCAGAGAGAAAAAGAAAAGTTTTCACGAGAGAAATGCTTAGACCTCAAATTGTGTATGAATATCAGAAACAATTCTTTGATTAGTTTTACGAAAATAAATATATTTAATTCGTTGTAAAAAATCAGTTTTTTAATCGAAAATTTATTTTTATTTTGCAAAAGCCTGTACGTGATGGGATGTGTTATGGAAGTCATTTTTATAATCAGTGACCTTTAAACACATAAGTCAGCGAACATATCCCATGCAGTTGTAAAAAAAATTTTTTTCGTAGATCTGTAATCCCTATTAAGTATGCCTCGTAATTATCGTTACAAGGCACAATCGATTGGTTTCGACCAATCACTTCGCCCGATTCGATGACGATTACTTGGTTATGACTTGGTAAGTTATGACGATGAGTCATAACGTAAGAGAAATTTCATCTTATTGAAATTTCGTCATGCTTATCGCTATGAAATGCATGTGTGACGGGCTTAACCCTTTTCGGACCAAAACGCCACTTTCCATACACCGTTGTTTAGCGGTCTATAACTTATACTATTCGCGTCTGAAAAAAATCGGGAAGTACATATTTTTATAGTTTGAAATGTGCCCTTTCGAATGGTGTGTTCAAGAGACTCGAGTATCTTTTCCCGAACAAACTACTTTCACGCGCATTGCCGACCTTTTCCCATTAATTTTAGATCGATCTAAAGAATGAAATTAACTTTTGATCACAGTTTCATTAGGTAATGTGATAACGATCTGTCGATTGGTGTCGATAAAATTGCGCCCAGACGTCAGATTTTCGTGTTTCATTAATTTCATGATTCCAATGCGTGCCTTAGTTTTGACGCTGTAGCGTCTGCTTGAGATGTCACGCATGCCGGATTTTCATGAGCGCGACTAGTTTTCGGTCACGCAGGGCGAGTTTCCACCGCGTTTACATGCTGTATAATGGAATGAACGAGAGTATCTTCATATCATATCTCGAGTATCTCGACGTATCTTTTTCCCGCAAACTGAGTTTACGCTACGCGTTTTCTAACCTCTTCGAACAAAGTTATAAAATGTGGATTAGAAAAAAACGTCAGCTCTTATGAATTTCAAACAGTGAAAAGTCCTTTCCAGTAAGATGAACATATTTTCGTAAATAAAATCTGATGAAATAACCATCGACGTGAGATTTGGATGAAACAAAAATAAATGCATACAAAGATGGCCAACTTCACATAGATCGCTAATGGTGCATTAAAAAATAGTGTGGTTTCAATTTACCGGTATCATACATAACCTCATCTGTTAATTTAACGTAGAAAAAAAATAAATAGAAACGAATACATAAAAAAAAAAATGCACAGTAACAAGATCGACAAAGGTAAGAAGAACAATTAACTTAACAACAACTTGACTCAATCGTAAAGTTATTAGTCAAACGATTTCTCTCTATCAATATTGATTTAAAATCAGTTCATTTAAGAAATTCGATATACTTTGTTGGTAAAACTAAATCTTTACCAAAACGAATGATATCCCAGAAAAAATCGTCTACGACGAAAAAAAAATTGGACAAGTACTTTGTCGTGTGGTTGCTCTATTCTTTTATCACCCGCAAAACTGGACGCGACAACAAAAAAACTTTGATATTCTTTTATCACCCGCAAAACTGGACGCGACAACAAAGAACCTTTGATATCATTATATTGGCCAAGTTATAAACGTTCATCATGTAGTCACAAAAACCACACCACATGAGTAAAGCTGTTCGTAAAACGTGCAAAACCACTCCATGAAAAAAAGTACTTGGCGCATTTTTAATTTTAATATACATCATACGGTATTCTGAAAAAGATTTACATCTTCTACAAAGTATGAGTATTAAAATTAAAAATGCGCCAAGTACTTTTTTTCATGGAGTGGTTTTGCACGTTTTACGAACAGCTTTACTCATGTGGTGTGGTTTTTGTGACTACATGATGAACGTTTATAACTTGGCCAATATAATGATATCAAAGGTTTTTTGTTGTCGCGTCCAGTTTTGCGGGTGATAAAAGAATATCAAAGTTTTTTTGTTGTCGCGTCCAGTTTTGCGGGTGATAAAAGAATAGAGCAACCACACGACAAAGTACTTGTCCAATTTTTTTTTCGTCGTAGACGATTTTTTCTGGTTAAATTGTTCCAAAATAATTTTTATTATGAAAAAAAACCGTTTAACGCTAAATAAACACAAATTTTTATATAGTTCCTTGAATAGTTCCTTGAAAAATAGCAACTATTAATCGTACTTCCGTCGAGTACTTGCGTGAGGCAGGAGGTGAGAAGACGTTCACCTATACTATGTACACGAGATCAGTTGCGCAATACGAACTTGAATAAATCTGATTACTATTTCAAGGAACTATTATTTCAAAGTCTACATTAAAATGTCAAAAACTGAATAGTGAATTGATTACGCAGAGTGAAATGATTACAATGATTTTCGACTGCTGCTGTTCTGGTGTAAGTGACGATCTGATAGCACTTTGAGTTTTGGCATTTTTTTTCTTGAAAATAATGCACTTTTTTGGAAAATTGTCAAGAATAGAAAGTTTTTGAAATTGCTTAAAAAATGTACTCTAATTTTTTCAGAATTTTTCGAGCATTTTTTTAAATTTTGACAAAATTGACCATTCTCAAAATAGAAAAAATGCTCAAACATTTTGAAAAAAATCAGGTGCATTTTTTTAGTAATTTCAAGAAGTTTTTGTTCTTGACAACTTTTGGAAAAAGTGCATCATTTTTCCATAAAAAATTCATGAATGTTTTCGTGAAAATTTTACGGTCTAGGCGTCATTTTGAACCCAATACGGGTTCAAATCGACTTTACAACCCCCGTTTATTTTTGTTCAGACATTTATTCCACCGGTTAGTGAGGTTCCAGGACCATTGCAGACCAGAAACCTGCTCAAAATTCGATTTGAAAAAAAATAGGTGCGAAAAATTTGTGTTTTTTTAGCGTTAAACGGCTTTTTTCCATAATAAAAATTATTTTGGAAGAATTTAATACATACCATTCGAAAGAGCACATTTCAAATTACAAAAATATGTACTTCCCGATTTTTTTCAGACGCGAATAGTATAAGTTATAGGCCGCTAAACAACGATGTATGGAAAGTGGCGTTTTGGTCCGAAAAGGGTTAAGGCGATGTGTTACATCCGTAAATCGAAGCTTAGAAACATTCTCAGGCAAAATCTGTAAATTGGATCGGTTTGAAATTTGTTGTGGGTATTTAGTGATATAGCCCGGAGGGACTGACGATTTTAGAATTTCGAAATTTTGAAAATTTTTTCACTCTACAAAAAATTTTTTTTGAAAAATTTCGAAATTGCTAAATCGTCATCCCCTTTGTGTTGCGTCACTAAATACTCACAAAAAATTTCAAATCGATCCGATTTATAGATTTTGCCTGAGAATGTTTCTAAATTTCGATGGGGGATACCCCCTCCTCCATCGAAATTTAGAAAAATTCTCAGGCAAAATTCATAAATCGGATCAATTAAAAATGTTTGGTGAGTATTTAGTGTTACAACACGGAGGGACTGACCGTTTCGCAATTTCGAAATTTTGCAAAAAAATTTTTTTGTAGAGTGAAAAAGTTTTCGCAATTTCGAAATTCTAAAATCGTTAGTCCCTCCGGGCCATATCACTAAATACTGACAACAAATTTCAAACAATTTCAAATTTCAAATTCCAATTTATAGATTTTGCCTGAGAATCTTTCTAAGCTTCGATTTACGGATGTAACACATCGCCTTAATACACATGATTCTTTCCATCTCTCTTCACTTAACAAACAATTTTATCCAATATTCACGGTGGCATGGTGGGAGATTCTTCCAAAAAGTCGTCATTTCGCGTTGCAGGAGGAACTTGTGAATCTAAAGGACATTCCGAAGAGCATGGCAGTATTCTGTCTAGCTACTTACGGAGAAGGCGATCCGACCGACAATGCGATGGAATTTGTTGATTGGTTAAAGAACGGAGAGGCTAATCTCACGGGATTGAATTACGCGGTATGTATGTGTTGAGAAAGAAACGAACGTGAACGCAGCGTTATTTTCGGGCTCGCTATATTTCCCGCCAGACAAATGCTAAGGAGTGGGAAAATATCTTTACGACGCTCGGACGCGCTCTCCTTCGCACCAAACGCGTTACGGAAAACGCTGGTTTCATCGTTCTGAACACTTTTTAACGCACATTACACTGGACATGTGTTACGATTAATTTTTCATTGCCTGAAAAATATTTAAATAATGTCTAATATGTTTGTAATGCCATGAAATATCTACGTAATATCAATTGAACAATTTACTGATGCGGTCATCTAACTGCGGCCTTTGCATAACTGAAATAAGTTCCGCAAACAGCTGATTTGCCCCTCATAACACCATGATCTCAAATCAAAAGACAACGTATGCAGTCAATGAAAAGTTTATATTCTGTTTTTAAATTTATTCATTCACACTTATAATACTTCATTCTGTTTCCGTAAGAAAATGCAAAGTTTTCGTCTTATATGATCGTTATGTTTAATGTTACGTCTAATTGCGAGTTTTACGTTTTTATTCGTTTTGGTTCATTGACGTTTTTAAACTACAATGACCGCTCAAGTGAAGGGTTTGAAAAAATTTGCGATCGAATTGACGAAGCTGACACGAAAAATAGACTTTGTACTCGCACATCGTCCCGTACTTCGATTATTTCCTAATACCACTGTGGTAAACAATGTTCTTGGTACATAGTCACTTTTCTCGATACGTAAATTTCTATTGAATTTAATTTATTTTCTCTTCTGCAGGTATTTGGCCTTGGCAACAAAACATATGAGCATTACAACGAAGTTGCCATTTACGTGGATCACAGACTCGAACAGTTGGGTGCAACCAGAGTATTTGAACTTGGCCTAGGTGATGATGATGCAAAGTAAGTAGGACGCAGCGTCGTAACTGTTGACAAGTATGGAATATAACAGTTAACCTCTCGAGTAAAGTTGTTGCATGACCCGACAGCTTGTAGTATAACTTTACGCAAATACAAGTGAAAAGTTCCGCCAAAAGCCAAGGCAAATTCAACAATATTGCACATGACAATTCCTTTGTCATCAGCACAAGTTATGCACAACATTTTTTGCAGCAATTGCCTGAAAAGTTTGATTCGATTGTACAAAACTTATTTATTGTATACGCCTGTGCTTAATTTAACTTAACAGAACTCATCTATTATCTGATGTTGGCAATGTATGATGGGCATTTTTTCCATTTTATTGCACTAACACAGTTTTTTTTAATACCGATGTTGTAAAGTGATACGGTCTTGCACCAGTTGAGAAGTAAGGCTTTTTTTGCTATGTATCAATAATTGATTGATTTGAGATTTTAGAAACATTACATTGTACTTAAAATTTTCAATTGATCTTATTTTTGGTCTCCGGTCATTTTTTTCGTCATAATTAGATCCTCGCTAACCCAGAAAAGAAAGTGAAAATATAGAGCCTTTAAAATGGTACGATAGTACGACACCCTCACCTCAAGCATCGTCACGCATTATTGTCTAATCATGACTTTATTTTACGAGAGCAGCATTGAGGATGACTTTATAACTTGGAAAGACAAATTCTGGCCAGCTGTTTGCGAATTCTTTGGTATAGAAGGAACCGGTGAGGATGTTAGTATTCGTCAGTACAAACTCACCGAGCATGTTGATGCGCCGGCCGAACGAGTTTACACTGGTGAAATAGCTCGTCTTCATTCGTTCAAGAACCAACGACCGTGAGTATCCAGACTTTGTTGCCGCTTCTCTAATACAATCGAATAGAGATTTAAGACAGAGTGCGTTTTTAGGCCATATGACGCGAAAAATCCTTATCTAGCACCAGTCAAGGTAAATCGCGAGTTACATGGCCCATTGTCGGAACGTTCGTGCATGCATATTGAGTTCGATATCGATGGATCAAAGATGCGTTACGACGCAGGGGATCATTTGGCTGTTTATCCCGTAAACAGCGAGGAGTTGGTGACAAAAATTGGCGAAATTTGTGGTGTCGATTTGGATGCTGTAATAACCCTGACCAACACCGACGGTAACCAAAACCCCAACTTCTTAAGACAGCCTCTGTTATCGCGTTTATCCTCGAAACTTATTAATTTTCTTGGCCGCTAAACGTAACTCCTCGTTTTCAGAGGAATCGACGAAGAAACACCCGTTCCCGTGTCCGTGTTCTTACAGAACGGCACTAACGCATTATCTCGATATAACCAGCAATCCTAGGACTCATGTGCTCAAAGAATTAACAGAGTATGCTAGTGATAAAAACGACAAAGATAAACTGAAGCTAATGGCATCTACAAGCCCCGAGGGTAAAGCTCTCTATCAACAGTGGATAGTACAAGAGAACAGAAACATCGTTCACATTATCGAGGATATTCCCACCCTTAAACCGGCTCTGGACCATTTGTGCGAGCTTCTGCCGCGTTTGCAATGCCGATATTATTCCATATCTTCCTCGCCAAAGGTAAGGAAACTTTTATAAATTCCTACGAGCCAATTACGATGATTCGGCAATAATTTTGAATGACGTTTCATGATTATCTGTCCAGCTCTATCCGACGTCGGTTCACATAACGGCGGTGGTCGTCGAATACAAGACCCCAACGGGGCGAATCAACAAAGGTGTTACTACCAGCTGGCTCAGCAAGAAACATCCAACTGATCCACCTAGTTGCGTACCGATATTCGTTCGAAAATCCCAATTTCGATTACCTACACGTCCATCCACGCCTATTATAATGGTTGGTCCTGGTACGGGACTGGCTCCATTCCGTGGGTTCATACAGGAGCGCGATGTCGCTCGCAAAGATGGACAAGAAGTTGGCGATACAATATTATACTTCGGATGCCGAAAACGCACTGAAGATTACCTTTATAAGGAAGAGCTCGAGCAGTTTGAGCAGAATGGCACTATCAAATTGCACGTTGCATTCAGTAGGGAGCAACTGGATAAAGTGTACGTGACGCATCTGTTGGAACGAAACAAGGATGAAATTTGGGATGTTATAGGTCCCAAAAACGGTCACGTTTATATTTGCGGGTAATTTTCAATAACTGTTTCTTCGCTCATACTTTCATTCTTTTTTTTTCTCCAGCGCTATCACAAACTCAATCATCATCAGCGTTGGCAGCAAAAATAAAAATAAAACAAGAACCTCAAGTACTTGGCAAATTAAGAAAAATCTGAAAAAATGAGTTATATGAAAGGATTTAAGCAAACTGAATTTGAAATAGTACCAATAGTGAAGTTATTTTTTATTTGTTCTATTTTCCGTATACACATAAATCCCTTTATAGTTGCCACATTATTTTTTATTTTCGGTTTTTCAAATGCCTTCAAAATTCTATGACCGAAGCCATGAATTCAGCGAGACCGCAATTTCTCGTCGCCGATATTGACGAGAAATGATTGGAAAATAAGCAATTTTGCATAAATTCTGTCGACTGTTGAAAAAAATGGATTTGCGTTCGGAAAATTTATGAACTTATTTCATATAATGCGTATCTCGATATTAAGTTCGGTTACATTGACATTTACCGAATCATTTTGCTTAGCATAACTTGTTAACGTTTTTATATTGTTCTTATTGAGAATTAATATACTCGATCCATTTCTTTAACCACAATAATTTAATTTTTCGGATTCCAATAACCGAGTACTTTGGCTACCTACCAATATTTTTGTTTTATCGTATTTTTGCTGCAATAGCACAGTGAGGACATTTTTGAACTCAATATTTTTTTTCATAATAATAGTGACGCGCGAAACATGGCTAGAGATGTTCATAATATACTGCTGAAAGTGGTAATGGAGAAAGGGAAAATGAGCGAGTTGGGGGCCGCTGCTTATATCAAGAAGATGGATTCGCAGAAGCGTTATTCCACGGACGTGTGGAGCTGAATCGTATACGCCCAATTGTCCCCACTGGCTTGTTCTTCGTTAAAATTTTTTACCTTCGAGTTGTTACCGTCGAGTCGAGTGTCGTACGAAATATTCTTCTTGACGAAACAACGATCACGCCTTTCCTTCTCCCTCTTTCTTCTGACTATAGGTTTTCTTCCAATTATATATATATACAACTATCTAACTATATATATAAACACACATATTGCATGCGTAAGTATATTGTTTCGGCGAATAGTGGACAATTTCGGGATGATAAAAGCACAAGCTTTTTGGGGACGGTAAATGTTTGTTAATTAAATGATAAGATATCGTTTTTACGGCTGGTGCTGAAGTCCGTGACTTTTCGCGTTGACGGGATACATTTATCGCATTGCTATGACAATAATTACTTCGTTGCTTTGTGTGCGATTATAATATGTCGTTTCCATTGTGGATATACTCAATCACCCGTCCCATCGATTATTATTGTTCTAAAGACATGAATCTTTGATGGTCTATATATCCGCGTTACGAACGACATAAGTTTACTAATTCTCGATTGACGAAGACCGTCAAGTTGAGTTACATATATCGAGGTGTTTCAAAAAGAATGTTATTCTTCCGAAGACGTTCAAACGCTTGGCCGCATGAGAAAAACGCCAGTATGAATTTTTAATTTCAAAATTAGTAAAATGTTCCTCATCGCTTTTCCACATTTTCCGTGGGAAAAACAATCACACCGTTTTCGTAGTTTTATTCTCATAACAAAATACATAACATATTTTTGCAGGGAATTATCGCTGTACGGAAAAAAGGTCTTTAGTTGAAACGTCGCAAAACTAACCGTTATGAAGTTACGGCTAGTTAAAGTTAGTTCATATAAAAATTCCATTTTCAGACATTACAGACTAACAATCACTCTCGTTAAAAAAATGTTACAAGTGATTATTACCAATTAAAACGATCATTTTCTCAAATAACGTTGGAATAAACAATGAATAGCGATTTTTAAGGTATTTTTCTCTGAAAAAGATTGTTTTGAAGAATTCAATTTTATAATCATTGTTTTTCGAGAATATATTGTCAGGCGTTATTCGATAGTCTTGTAAAATTCAATTAGAGTAATGTCTAAAAAAGACCATTTTTGTATTAATAGAGCTTCGCCTTGCAACAACTCCAATAACTGTTAGTTTTACACTTGTCGTTATTGAATGATGTAATTCCAAACACACTCAGATTGTTTTCCAATGTTTTTTAATGGAAAATAGGAAAGCGCAATGAGAAACATGTTAATATTAACATAAATAATTAAAATTGAGACTGGCGTCTATTATCATGTAAGGGAAGCTTTTGAACTTGTTGGAGCACACAGTACACACACACACACACACACACATATGTATATCCAGACAGGTTATGAGCTATACATAGGATGTAGTTTTATTCGTAGATGATTATGTAAATAATAATTTGATCGCGCAATATATTTGTACAATTGCTCGTGAGGGAGCTATAACGTACTGTTGTGACAAGATGAGAGCTGCAGGCCGGTGCAACAGTGTCTAAGAAGATCCAAAAAAATCCATAAAAATGTTGTTCCTATGTATGTAATTTTTTACCATGAGAGTTTTTTTGCCGTCCCAATCATTGGATAAGGTGCAATGGAAAAGCAAGCCATACAGCGAAGACTCAAACATCATTGTTCCGAAAGGAGTTGAATGAGCTGATTATTTATTGCTGAAACGATCATATCATCGAGTTTGTAGAGACAAGAGGCCCATTATTAGTGTACATATAGAAATAACAAGGAATTCGCCTGTACAACCTGTATTTGAATTTCCCTCCGTGTAAGCTCGCGAACTCTAGCTCGATCTCAGCTACAGCACTAAACGTATACAAAGTGTTTCAGAGGGGTATGTCGTGCTCGTAATGGTAGATCGGGGGTGAAATTCTGAGACGATTGATATAGGCATGCATGGATCTCCGATGCACCCCTGATTTACTATTAATTTTTTAAGTTGACCAATGAGATGGGCGCGCCACGCCCGTGAGCACCGCGCGGTAGTGGTAGTAGTTGTGCCGCGAGGGGCGAAGCCCCCATCATGTGAGCGTACACGTGGTCATCCGTGTGAGCGCTTGCGTGCGGTAGTAGGAGCTATTTCTCACGGACGATCTTTGCATCTTTGTGTGGGTGCGAGGTAACTCGACGACGATCGGTGTGAGCGCTTGAACGTACCCAGCTGGACAGCCATGATTTCGCGCTGTGCATACATTGGATGAAACAAATTTTTCAGCACATTTGCTTCATATTGTGACGCCAAGCTATGAACTCGTGTAGTAACGTGAAGTGACGAAACATCTTGATCACAATATGTTGTTTTTGAATGCCTCGTACGTTTAGAGCACGTCGAACTCATATCGCCTAAAGAGTCCGCATTTGAAATCTGCATTTTTTACATCATGTTGAAGTCATGTGTAGACATTTTGGTGTGTATTCATTATGATAGCATCAATTGTTCTCCCGCATTGCACTTGACATGAACGCAATTCCAGTAAGTATTGATGAGGACATTTCAGGAGCTCATTCGGTACCCTGAATTTGAGATACATCGCGACTAAAATTTGTCGTTTTAGAATGTTCGGTGACTGCATGATGAAATCATGAGGCGACAAAGTTGAATTCTGCAATGAATGTTCGCAGGTTGGCTTCCACTAAGTTAAGCAGTATACATGTCGTGCCGGCAATATGACGCTGATATGCATATTTCTTAGCGACATGTTCCATAAGGGTAATATAACGGCGATATGTGTGTTTCTTACTGATACATTCTGTAACGGCGATATGGATTTTTCTCATTGATATCCCATGACCGCCATATGACGGCAATATGAGTTCTTTTATACAGTAAATTTTGTCAACATTTTACACGAGTCGTGACAAGTCTCAAGAAGCCCTCTGTTTTCCGTTTCCCGTGGAAACCCACGAAATAGACCCCCGTTTTCGAAGTTCACGTAATTAATCGATCATTTGTTTTCAAATGCATTTCCTAAGACAAGAAGAAGACATTTACTTTAGACAAGAAGACAGAAGACAAGAAGACATTTACTTCATAAAAAGTATTCACGGCGTGAAAATCATGGCTGTCTATCTGGGTACCTTGTTTTATTATTATTGCACTACCCAGATATAACAGTTCGTGGCAAATATAATGATAATCTCACTAATAATAATAATAATTGGGGAGTTTTACTTGCACACCCTTTACGGGTTTTTACAAGCCACCCACCCAACTACTACCCATTCTGTGTCATTTCCTCGTACCTCCTTTGCTTTTTCTGGGTGGGTGGATTTCCTCCAATAGACCTACTTTTTTACGTGGGTTCCGAACCACGAGAGAACAGTTTAAGACACTTAGAAAAATCCATTGGTGTCGGCGGCGGGAATCGAACCCGGACCCACCGGGTGTGAGCCGGGCGCGTTACCACTAGGCCACTGCCTCTCTGATAATCTCACTATTTATTCGTTAATGCGCGTGATGTACTACACCGGCACGACAAAGAATGCCCATAATCAACATGGATGCGTCACGTGACGCATAAACGGTGGGAGAAACCACTACGAAAGAAATCATCTCGCCGCCATGGGACGCTCACGGAATGCATCGCTGAAAAACATACATATCGCCGTCATATTGCCTGCATGGCATGTCCACTTTTAGTGCTTGCACAGTGAATACATCAACACGAGACATTGGATGACTTTCAAATGATGTTAATTTGCAAACATTTGCTGCAGGATTCAAATTTACCGTTTTATGAGTTCATCTTGTAGTCAGCGGATAAAGCATTTTGGAACGACAAATTGAAGTCACAATGTATCTCAAATCACAGTCCGAATGAGCTCATGAAATATCTTCATCAATGTAAACGATATTGAGTTCACGTTGAGTACAATTCATGAATACACTTGATGCTACAAAATTGATACACACCAAAACGCCTACCCATGAGTTCAATATGACGTCAAATTTGCAGATTTCAATTGTGAACACTTCAAATCCAGCGTTATGTGTTCATCGTGCTTCAAACGTATGATGCATGTGTACACGACATATTGAGAACAAAATGTTGGTAAATTCCTAATGCTAAATGAGCTCATGGGTTTGCATCACACCATGTAGTCAATATGCTTGAAAATTTACTTCATAAAAAGTATTCACGGCGTGAAAATCATGGCTGTCTATCTGGGTAAGGTCATCATTATTATGGTTATTTGCATCAATCGGGCTATCCCCCTGGTAGAATTTTTTTTCCGAATTTCTCATATTGTCTCCGTTTTCCCCCAATTCGTAGAAAATCGGAAAAAAATGAGTAATATTAATCTTAAAGTATGCCGATTTTCCCCAATATTCCTCTTTTTTCCGCATTATTCCGATTTTCTCATTATTTCCTAGTCTTCTAAAATGCCTTGGGAGAATTTCGGAGAAGTGATAACGCAGAAAATTAATTTGTCAGAAAAAATTTCTATTTTTTCTTTACTTTCGATCAAATTGTGAATGACAATTCCTTGATTTTTTTAAAAGGGTGATCCAAAAAGTATTTAAAGTTGAAAGTATAGTAGGAAATTCAAGAATGCAGAAAATGTTAGGAAATCCCCATAGATTTTACTAAGATTAATGGAAACATTGCCTTGGGAGACTTTCAGAGAAATGGGGACAATTAAGGAAACGAGTTTTTCGGAAAAATTCCCATTTTTGCCTTGCTTTCGATCAATCGTGAATGACAATTTCTTGATTTTTTTGAGAGGACGGCGACACAAAAATAATTTAGGATTTCAAAGTGTAGTAGCAAGTTACAGATGCCGGAAATATCAGAAAATTCACATGAACTTTACTCAGTTTATATTGAAAGCATTGCCTTGGGAGAAGTTCGGAGAAATGGTATTTTTATTCTTTTTTCAAAATGTAAAAAAGTCAAAAATTAAATATTCTGAAAAAAATGCAACCGTCTTTTCATGTAGCAGAAAGGAAGCATGCACGGTACGGTAATCCAAAAGATTATACTTGTGCAAAGCAAAGTGTGTTCTTTAGTTTGCATAAGTATTATTGCACTGATTTCTATTTGTGTAGGAAAAATGACGATGACTAATGGTAAAAAACGGATTTCCAAATTTCCAATAAAAATTTTAAGGAATTCGGAACAAAATAGGGATAGTTTACAGAAATGCGGAGAAATTTGGAAAATTTCGGATTAATGTGGAAATATTTTTTCCGGGTTTCTCTGAAAAGTCTCAATTCACTAAAAAAATCGGAGAAAATCGGATAATTTTTGGGAGAAAATAAGAGTTTTTAAGAAAAATACGGGGGAAAAAGGAAAAACTTCGAGAAATTTGGGAAATTTCGCAGTAATGGGAAAATATTTTTTCTCCAGATTTCTCCGAAAAGTCTCAATTCACTAAAAAAATCGGAGAAAATCGGATAATTTTTGGGAGAAAATAAGGGTTTTTAAGAAAAATACGGGGGAAAAAGGAAAAATTTCGAGAAATTTGGGAAATTTCGCAGTAATGGGGAAATATTTTTCTCCAGATTTCTCCGAAAAGTCTCAATTCACTGAAAAAATCGGAAAAATTTTGGGAGAAAATGGAAGTTTTTGAGAACAATGCGGGAAAAAAATTCTATCAGGGCCATGACTGTTACTATGGGGATAAATAAACATAAAAGAGACTTACGAATGACTCGATCGCGGACGGACGTGCGAGGAGAACTCTTAATTTAATATAATCAATAAAGACGTCTTCTTTTATAATAAAGGTGTAGATTATTAAATAACCCGCGCGCAACAATTTATTTCAACGAAAAGTTATGGAAAGTCAAGGCGAATTTTCTAAGCCAATTTTTTTATTTGTAACACCGATTTAATTGATATTAAAAAAATATCCCATATCAACGATATTATTGTCACGGTTCAATACGTGGGTGGGAGGGAAATGAGCATTTCTCTGCCATCATAACTCAATTTCAACATGAGCCAAATATTGCGTTCTGAGAGCTGGAAAAACAATTCGCATGTAAAAGACAAAGTATCATTAATACTTTGAATCAGTAATATTTATTAGAATCTTATCACTAGAATATACATACGACGCAAAAAATGTTGCACAAACTAGAAAATATAGGGGCGGAGGGGAAGATGTTGAGAATGATAAAGGAAATTTATAGAGATACGAAGGCGGAAGTGCAAGTAATGGGAAAAGTGACGGAAAGATTTGAAACTGATCAAGGAGTGAGGCAAGGTTGCGCTTTGAGTGGCGTGATATTCGATTTATAAATCGATGATTTGGAGGATAGATGGGAAAGAAAAAATGAGGGAGGAACAGTGATCGGAAAGGAAAAAATGTATGCAATAAAGTATGCGGATGATGTAGCGGCGGTAGCGGAGACGCAGGAAGGATTACGGAGCATGCTCAGGGATCCAGAAAGGTGGACCGAGGAAAACAAGATGGAAGTGAATATCAAGAAGACAAAAATAATGATTTTTAGAAATGGTGGGCGGCTAAAGAAGGGGAAGAAATGGATGATAAAGGGAGAAGAGGTGGAGGTGGTAAATGAATTCAGGTACTTAGGGTATATTTTCACTTGCAAGAATGCGATATGGACGCATGCGAAATATATCAAGGGAAAGGCACAGAAAGCAGCGAATGCTGTGTGGGGAGTCTGGAAGAGAGCAGGAAGAAATGTGATGGAAGAAAGGCTGTATTTGATGGAGGCAATAGTGAGAGCGGGATTGTTGTATGGAGTAGGAGTATGGGGAATGGGAAAGATTGGAGTGATGGAGAGTGTACATAACAGTAAAATGGCTTTAGGAGTGGACAGAAGAACACCAAGGTACGTATGGAGAAAGGAAATCGGGGTTATAACGATGAAATACATCATTAGGAAAAGGACACTGAGATATGTACGAGAGGTTTGAAGAATGACGGAGGAGAGATGGCCAAGAATTTGTTTGATGGAGGAAATTAGGGGGTTGGTAAATGGAAGGCCAAGTAAGTGGAGGAAGGATTTGAAGAAGGTGCTAGGAGTAATGGAAATAGCAGAGGTTATAAGAATAATCTGGGAGAAAAAGAGTGAGGAAGAAATTGATAGATGGATAGAGAAAGGATTGAATAACTTGAAGATAGAGATACTGAAAAAAGAGGAGGAGGCGATAGAGAAATCAACGTACAATAGAGTATGCAAAGAAATAGTAGAAAATGCGGAGGAGCCATGAAGATATTGGTCAGAAGAAGGGGTAAAAGGAAGGGACAAAGAAACATGGGCAAGATTGAGATGTGGAAATGTAGGGAGAGCGGGGGAAAAAAGGAGAAGCGGAGTGGGGGTGTAGAATTTGTTGGAAAGAGGAGGAAACGATGGAGCATCTGCTCGTATGTAAAAAAGGAAGGGAACTAGTGAAGGAAAAAAGCAGGAAAGAAGTACAAAAATGAATGAAGGGAAAGGAGGGAGGAGCAATTAAAGACGAGTTGATCGCGGCGCTAAGGGGGGAAGTGGATGGAGGATTGTGCGAATTTTTCAGAGAGGTAGAAAGAATATGTAAGGGTGGGGTGGAAAGAAGGGGCGTGGGGCGGGATGAATGAAGTGGCAATATGTAAAAATTTGTGAAAAACTAAACGGTTGTGCAAATAAAACTACATTATTATATTATATATTATAATATTAACACAGTATGTTGTATGCATATATGTATATACAGTACCGCTCAAAAGTTTGGATACACCAATCGATATTTCTTGCCGCACTTAAAGTTGGATAACTCTGCCAAAAAAAAAAGATATTCGAATTTCAAAAGCTACATTTTAAAAAGGACAGATCAGGCTTTGGATTGCTCTTTTAAAATATTTTTTCTGATTTTTTGTCGACCCGGTACGCTCTTTGATACGTGACCGTTTTTAGACTTTTTTTCGACCATCGCGAACCAGGCGCATAATTTAAGGAATTTTTTTTTATTTACTATGAAAAACTTGAAATGGAAAACAGAAGCTTCATCTTGATCTTTTAAAAAAAATTTTGCGATTTTTTTCGTAACGTGATTTTATTTTTGGCCAAAAAAAATAAATTTTGAAAAATTCAAAATAACCCAAGAACAATGAGATTTAAGACAAAATGTTAAGAATGCAAAAAGTTGCGTATTTCTATACTGGATCGCCTTGAATTTTTGCAGAATTTTTTCTTTATTTATAGTCAATTTATAGTCAATTGACTCAAACTTCCAGCCGCTTCTGAAGTCAAGATAACTCCAAATCTGGAGTCAATTATATTTTCGACCCGCTTGCTCGCAGGGTCAAATTGACGCCAAATCTGAGGTCATTTTTTTATTGATCTACTCGCTGCATTCATTGTCCGAAAGAGACGAGTCACCCACGGCCTCCTGCCCTCTTGTGAACCGTTTTTTTGCTTAAGGGGAAAAAATTGAGACAAACACATGAGGTAAGGAATTGGGTTGCAAATGATTATCCCAAGAGCAATCAGTCGAGAGTTTATTTTTTCATTTTGCTCTTGGGACACCTGAGTTTTGCAGCGGTCACAATGTATATACCGGCACTATTTCCTGTTTTTTCTTTAGATTAAATTTTGATTAATATTTATTGGTAGTAACAACACACAGACATAAATAAACTTATAAATTGACTGTCCTGATCTTCCCTCTCTTCCTTACTGTCATTGTTTTCGTCGTCGTTGGCATCGTTGTCGTCGTTGTTGTCGTCATCAGCGACGACGTTCTCATCTTCCTCGTCTTCTTCGCTCCCCTCTTCGGACACTCGCCCTCTCTTTCTCCCTCCTTGAGTTTCCTTTGTTGTTGTTCTTCGCCTTGATACCTTTGGTATACTGGTGACATCTCAGCTCTTTGGGAATCATTTTTCTTGCCTTTCCGAAATTATCGACATCTTCGAGTGACAGGTGTTTGTTCGATTGCAAGGGAACACACGTGTCTGTGGTGTGATAGTTAAAAAAAAAGTATACACAGGCACGCACGCACACACACACACACACGCGCGCGCGCGCGCGCACACATCTGTATGCTGCAGTATGGAGTCAATTTGACTCTGCGGGCGAGCGGATTGGGAAAATAATTGACTCTAGATTTGGCGTCAATTTAATTCCAGAAGCGATCCGCGGCAGAAGTCGATTTGACCACAAACGTGTGGCAAAAAAAAACGTTATTTCTGGTTCATTCTCGTTCTAGTCAATCAAGCCAAATTATTGACTACACTTCTAGAGACGTCTTTTGTCCTTTTTTGACGGACACCAGATCTGGCGTTAATGAATCCGCCAGGGTTAGTGAATACACCAACAAAAATCATTCCATGACTTCCATATGATGCCAACCTGCGAACATTCATTGCAGAATCCAAATTTGTCACCTTGTGATTCCATCATGTCATCCGCAAATTATACATTTTAAAACGACAAATTTAAGTCGCGATGTATCTTACATTCAGGGTACTGAATGAGCTTCTGAAATGTCGTCATCAATGCTAATGGAATTGCGTTCATGTCAAGTGAGAACAATTGATGCTACCATAATGGATACACGCCAAAATGTCTACACATGAATTCGACCTGATGTAAAAAATGCAGATTTCAAATGCGGACACATTAGGCACAGCAATATGCATTCGACATGCTCTAAACGTATGATGCATTTAAAAACAACGTATTGATATAAAAATGTTTCGTTAATTCACGATATCACACGAGTTCATAGCTTGGCATCACAATATAGAGGCAATGTGCTGAAGGCACAGCGTGAAAATCATTGCTGTCTACTGGGATGTTATTTTGATTATCAATCTACTAAAACTATTGTTATCCATCACCCCTAATAATTATTGCAAAATGATAATTAAAAAATAATTACGCTGCAGCATTTCGTCGAAAACTGTCTCAGTCGTCTCATGTTTTTCCGAAAGGAAACAAAATGATAAAAAAAAAGAATTTGCAAATCAAACTTTATAAAGAATACACATTCATGACTTCCCACAATGGGATTATTTCGATTGATGTTTTTAATGTTTTGAAAAAAAACAATGAATGTTTCAAAGTTGGCACTTTGTTAGTTTTTATTTTTTTTCAAAAAAAGTTTATCTATTCGGCATTGAATGCCGCACATCCCATAGTGGGCAAATTTTGTTTCATTGAAATTATCTACATGTCTTTTAACAAAAAAGGACAATTTAAAAAAAAGGAAAAAAATTCTTTTTTTCCTTTTTTTTCATCTTTTCAGCCTGACTGAAATCTTTTTAATTTTTCTGGAAAAAAGCATTATCTTTTCAAACTTCGCAATTTTTTATTTTTCATTTATAAGATAACGTTGGTTCATTCTGCGTTGAATGTTGCAAATCCCACAGTGGGCTGACTTTTTTTCTATCTTTCTTTTTATAGGAAGCTTTCATTTCATTCTTTCCAATCTGAATTTGTTTTTATGATAAATTAAAGTTTTCAAATGTTTGCGATTATAAAAACATAGTCAGATTGAAAAAGAGTTTTAAAAAAATGTTTGAAATAAAAAAGAAAAAAAAGGTTTTTTAATAAAAAACTTTTGCTTTTACACTTTTGCAACGTAACTTTGTTTTTATAAAGAAATACATTTACTCACATGAATTTTGTCATAAAAACGAAGGTACATTGAGAAAAAATTTCGAAAAGTTGTATCGACAAACCAAAATTATTTATCTCAAAAATTAACTTTTTCTTAATCAGACTTTCCTTTCAATAAAATACATGTAAAAAACGTTAATGAAGAAAAATTAGCCTTAACATGGGACTTGCGGCATTTAATGCCGAATAAATAAACTTTTTGTCAGAAAAAATAACGAATTGCCAACGTTGAAACATTCATGGTTTTTTTTCAAACATTACAAACATTACGTTATAAAGTTGGTTTTTCAGATTCTTTTTTCATCATTTTCTTTTCCTTTCGAAAAAAGATGAGAAGAGAGAGACAGTTTTGGACTAAATGCTGCAGCGTCATTATTTTTGAATTATCAATTTGTAATAATCGTGAGACGTCATGGATAACAATACTTTCAGTAGATTGATATCAAAATAACATGGTAGCTGGAATTGCTGAAAAAAAAAGATCGCGTACTACACGTTCAAGCGCTCCCACCGATACGTCGAGTTGCCTCGCACGCATGCAAAGATGCGAAGATCGTCCGTGAGAAAGAGCTCCCACTACTACCCTCAAGCGCTCATACGGATCGCCGCGTGTACGCTCGCATGGTGCACGGAGAAAAGTAAACCGTAAAGGTTACTGTAAAATCGTTTGGTGGTGATTGGTAGTGCAATTTAAACATTTGGTAGTCATTTGTTTTTGTGTAAATCGATTATTTAAAATTTGTAACGTTGGCCGGAACATTTTTTTTTCAACTCAAATGGATTCCTAAAATGCTTAATCGATGTAAAATCGTTTGGTGGTGATTGGTAGTTCAATTTAAACAATTGGTACTCATTTGTTTATGAGTAAATAAATTATTTAAAATTTATAAAGTTGGCCGGACCATCTTTTTTTTCAACTCAAATGGATCCTTAAAATGCTTAATTGATGTAAAATTGATTGGTGGTGATTGGTAGTTCAATTTAAACATTTGGTGGTCATTTGTTTTCGAGTAAATAAATTATTTAAAATTTATAAAGTTGGCCGGATCATCTTTTTTTTCAACGTGAATGGATTCCTAAAATGCTTAATCGATGTAAAATCGTTTGGTGGTAAATGGTAGTGCGATTAAAACATTTGGTAGTCATTTGTTTTTCGTCAATAAATCATTCAAAATTTATGTAAAGCTGGCCGGACCATCTTTTTTTTCAACTTAAATGGATTTCTAAAATGCTTAATCGGTGTAAAATCGTTTGGTGGTGATTGGTAGTCTAATGCCGGGATTTAATAGTTACTAGTTAATTGCAACGATAAAAAAACTGCATGTCAAACAATGGTGAACCGAGGAGCCGCGTGATTGGCCAGAGGGAGTATCCAGCGGAAATGTTAGAGGAAATCTTGCATTATATTTATATTTATGCACATTATATTTATAGACAAAATATGTTCTAATGGGCATCGAATAAAAGATAGTCGGTTTGCCGATTATAATAATTCGTTCTCCTGTAACAATCAAAAAACCGTTCACGCAAAGAACTCGCGGAGCAAAAGTATGTGATAGGATAGCGGAAGGATCTAAAAGAAATAGGATCATTGGCTAGTAACAAGGTCCAACAGAAATATGAAGAAAATATTACATTTGTCGTACATATTTGTTTAGAAAAGCCTGGAACGCAGAGATGAAAGCTGCGCGATATTTTAGCTAATTACTATACATATTTGTTAACAACAAGAGCCTACGAAGTGACAACGAAATGAACTATGCGATACTTTGGTTCGGACGGCATTCGCGTCGTGGCGCTTGTGGCGATTACCAGATTTGCGGTGGGAGTTGTATGCAGCTTGATTTTGTGGATCCGAAATCGATAATTACAAAATTTTCAAACTTTTATAACCTTATAAAAAAAGTTTAATAAATCTTTATTTTCAGCATTATTGAATACGATGAGTTTAAAATGCACTTCTCCATACCTGCATTACGAACACTTTTTTAAGGTGTATCGACTATGTTGGTTTCCCGTCACCTTCGCGTTTTTATTATGGCTGTGTCTGCTCGTCCGGTAACCGTTCATTTAAGAACACTTTATTCTTCCGGAAATTCGTTGAAAGTGGGGTTATTCTTCATTCTTACGGAGTTCTGATCAAATATCGATTTTTTCATTCTAAATTCAAATTTCCAAAAAATAACGAATGAAAAAGAACAGAAGTGTAAATATGCCAATGATGAGTATACATATACCTATCCTACACCATTTCGACTGGTTATAAAGCATTACCGGACGAATAAGGGACATTCATTCGTCCAAGAGTGAATGAAACACATTCCATGTACACACCCGGACGAATTTTATAGAATTATAGATCCAAATGCAAGAATAAATGAAAGCATATTCGGACGAACAATTGTTGCTTGTTCATCCAGATTATTATCACCTTTCGAGATCTACCGGACGAATAAGGGACATTTATTTGTCCAGGGGCGAGTGAGACGCATTCCATGCACACACCCGGGCGAATTTTATAGAATTATACATAGATCCAAATGCAAACATAAATGAAAGCATATTCGGACGAATGAATGTTGCTTGTTCATCCAGATTAATATTACCTTTCAAACCTTACCGGACGAATAAGGGACATTCATTCGTGAAAGTGAAAGTACGTGAATAAACATGGAGAGTCAGAACATGAGAAAATAGCATTAAAATCCGATCAAACATCAAAATAACCGAACATTCATTTCAAAACTACGTTTAGTGTCTCGGTGGGGGCTCCGCCCCCCCCCCCCCACCCCCAGGGGGCGGAGCCCCCACCGCCCCCTCCGCCGCCGCTAGGGGCTCGGCCCCTTGGCCCCGCCGGGGGGTTTCACCCGCCAGATCCCCCCTCGTCAACATTTAAAACACCTTTAACATACTACACACTGAACAATCAACACTGCCAGCGTGCAGCACACTGAAATTAACCGTACGGTCGACAATAAAAAATTATACATTTGTGCCACAATTCACATCCATACGTATTACCGGACGAATAAATCTCTATCAATATTGATTTAAAATCAGTTCATTT
Source organism: Heteropelma amictum (assembly GCA_959613375.1). NCBI lineage: Eukaryota > Metazoa > Arthropoda > Insecta > Hymenoptera > Ichneumonidae > Heteropelma > Heteropelma amictum. Next base: position 13,660,989 of record OY390720.1, on the reverse strand, counting down.
AAGAAATTCGATACACTTTGTTGGTAAAACTAAATCTTTACCAAAACGAATGATATCCCAGAAAAAATCGTCTACGACGAAAAAAAAATTGGACAAGTACTTTGTCGTGTGGTTGCTCTATTCTTTTATCACCCACAAAACTGGACGCGACAACAAAAAACCTTTGATATCATTATATTGGCCAAGTTATAAACGTTCATCATGTAGTCACAAAAACCACACCACATGAGTAAAGCTGTTCGTAAAACGTGCAAAACCACTCCATGAAAAAAAGTACTTGGCGCATTTTTAATTTTAATATACATCATACGGTATTCTGAAAAAGATTTACATCTTCTACAAAGTATGAGTATTCAAATTAAAAATGCGCCAAGTACTTTTTTTCATGGAGTGGTTTTGCACGTTTTACGAACAGCTTTACTCATGTGTGTGGTTTTTGTGACTACATGATGAACGTTTATAACTTGGCCAATATAATGATATCAAAGGTTTTTTGTTGTCGCGTCCAGTTTTGTGGGTGATAAAAGAATAGAGCAACCACACGACAAAGTACTTGTCCAATTTTTTTTTCGTCGTAGACGATTTTTTCTGGGATATCATTCGTTTTGGTAAAGATTTAGTTTTACCAACAAAGTATATCGAATTTCTTAAATGAACTGATTTTAAATCAATATTGATAGAGAGAAATCGTTTGACTAATAACTTTACGATTGAGTCAAGTTGTTGTTAAGTTAATTGTTCTTCTTACCTTTGTCGATCTTGTTACTGTGAATTTTTTTTTTTTATGTATTCGTTTCTATTTATTTTTTTTCTACGTTAAATTAACAGATGAGGTTATGTATGATACCGGTAAATTGAAACCACACTGTTTTTTAATGCACCATTAGCGATCTATGTGAAGTTGGCCATCTTTGTATGCATTTATTTTTGTTTCATCCAAATCTCACGTCGATGGTTATTTCATCAGATTTTATTTACGAAAATATTTTCATCTTACTGGAAAGGACTTTTCACTGTTTGAAATTCATAAGAGCTGACGTTTTTTTTTAATCCACATTTTATAACTTTGTTCGAAGAGGTTAGAAAACGCGTAGCGTAAACTCAGTTTGCGGGAAAAAGATACGTCGAGATACTCGAGATATGACATGAAGATACTCTCGTTCATTCCATTATACAGCATGTAAACGCGGTGGAAACTCGCCCTGCGTGACCGAAAACTAGTCGCGCTCATGAAAATCCGGCATGCGTGACATCTCAAGCAGACGCTACAGCGTCAAAACTAAGGCACGCATTGGAATCATGAAATTAATGAAACACGAAAATCCGACGTCTGGGCGCAATTTTATCGACACCAATCGACAGATCGTTATCACATTACCTAATGAAACTGTGATCAAAAGTTAATTTCATTCTTTAGATCGATCTAAAATTAATGGGAAAAGGTCGGCAATGCGCGTGAAAGTAGTTTGTTCGGGAAAAGATACTCGGCGAGCCTCGGGACACGTACTTGTCCCGAGACTCTGCCGAGTCTCTTGATTTAGAAAATTCATACAGTTACCGTACGCGCAGACACTTCGAATTTTAAGAATCCATCTGAGCCGAAAAAAGGTGGTCCGGCCAGCTTTACATAAATTTTTAATCATTTATTTATTCACAAACTGTTGACTACCAAATGTTTTGCGTACGCTACCAATCACCACCAATCGACCACCAAACTGTAATTCAATAACTGTAATTCAATAACAATAATTCAAACGGTAATTTCAATAACTGACATTCTCAAGTGGTACGGCTAACTTTACGGAGGTTGCTACCTCGACAGTTCTGAAAAAAACGAAAAAACAGTTACCGATTGTCCATACAGTTTATTGTGGGTTGAATATTCGCCGTGACTCTCATTGTATAAAACCAACAACGAAAAATTATTCAACATGATTAGAATAACGGACAAAAATTTCAAGGAATTATATCCGAAAGTCGAAATAACACTGAAAGGTGCATCATTTATTGCGATAGATGCAGAATTCAGCGGTTTGCAATCTACAAATGACGCACAAGATTTATCGGGCGAGAGGTTAGATCGGCGATTCCTTCTCATTACATGAGAATATCAAAGTACTGTTAAATTATCGGTTATCTCTGAATTATCAGCATTGCCAGTGTGATAGGTCCGGAGAAATCGTGCGAATTTTCTCATAAATCATTTAATTAAGGCATGCTTCACCAGTAGCTGTTCCTGGATTAAAAGATTAACGTCTTGTAAATTTAATTGTCACCGTAGTTTTTTGTTTTCATCCCGAATATTGCCAATTTCGTCTGTGATCGATTAGCTTCCAAATTTCTGAGCTTAGAACGATCATGCACATTATTTTTCTCAAAGTATCAGATGCTTTAAAAACACAATTTGGATTTTCTCCCATATTGTGCAAAAACAGAAATTTTACATTGCTGGGGGCCTTCAAGAAAACACAAATATCGCTTTGTAATTAATGGTTCTGCACCTTATTTATTCATATTAAAATGGATGTAATAAGTATCTTGAAGAGAATATATATATTTGAAATGCTTGCAGCCTTTTCGACTCACCGACGGAACGCTACCTCAAGCTCAGGCAAAACATTGAACCATTTATAGCGATACAATTTGGTCTTACTGCATTTACTCGGGTGATGCACAAAAATGAATACATAGCGAAATCTTTCGATTTCCATCTTATGCCACGAGCTTTGCCAACGAAAAATAGAACATTTCTGATGCAATCTGTGTCAATTGAATTTCTTTCTTCCTACAAATTTGATTTTAATGAGGTAAGACTCGTTGCATTTCTATTACCCCAACAGAGCTAATTTATTATCTCCCTGACATCTGATCTCTTCCTCATCTCTCTATATTTTTGTTATGCTTTCCATGAAATATCATTTTAGTCGCTATCATTATTATTCTATTATTTAATAAATCTTATTTTTATTATGATTTTCATATCTATATTACGATTAAACATCCGATATCAATCCACAATAGAACTTAGAATCTCCAAACTCCTACCAAACGTACCCTCCGCTATTCGAACAGTATCTTGCTGCATTCGAATGTTCCATTATGCGAATCTAAGATTCAGCTTATTTGAAAAAAACCTTATTTATTTAAGGCAATGTTGAATAACTGTATTGAAAGTAATTTACTATGTTGTCTTTCAAACACACAGGGTTTATCATTTAAAAAATATGGCCAAATAAATCGGAAATTAAGCATATATTAAATTGAAAAATATTTTGGGCAAAAGTTATGTATGAAGGGGGCCCATGGATGAGCATAACAATTTATGGGTCTGCGGTCTCAGTCAGGCCCATTAAAGTTCAACTTTTGTTTATTAAATAGTACCTTACATATTTCACTGCATTTTTGTTTTCCTTGTTGAAAATTGACAAACTTTCAACCCAAGTTCTTTTTCATATTCATCTTTCTATAGGATCGAAATGCTGCTGTATTCTATTGATACACATTATATTTGTCATCATTATTACACTACCATTTTATATTCATTATCACTTTTTTTATCTTACATTCTTATTTATTGTTGCTAGTAACAGCTTTTATAGTTGTTATTATTATTGCGATATGGTTCCACCATATTGTACATTGAATATCAATTGATCTATTATGCAATTCTTTGCTGTACGGAACAGTTGGCATACAATGCAGTATCGTATCTGAATGAGGAGGATTATGAGAAACTCTCCAGAAGCCTCATTAGTGGTACATCACCCTGGGATTTAACAGGCTCTGTTGACGGCAGAAAAGAGGTAGACGAATGCTTGAACATGGTAGAAAAGTGGCTAAAAGGAGCGGACAAAGATGCGGAAAAAGTTTTGAAAATCGAAACGTCACGTTTTTCGACCGGTTATCGAATGCAGAAGGAATTACGTCGCAACATTAAAAGCATATGGACGGAAACATTGGGAACAAACGCGGTAAGATGCGATCGTGAAATGAACCCTGATTTCTCATCTCCAATACGCCGTCGATTTTCATTGTGCTTTCAGTTCTCGGTTATACGAGTTAACGCAGACGTACGTCAATCTTTAGAGGAGAAAAATTGCGTTGCAGATAAACTGAACGACGAGCTGTTGGAGTATTACATGGGTTTCTCAAAAGTATTTCAGCTAATGACCAGTCTAAAGAAACCAATTGTAGGACACAATCTTCTTCTCGACCTAATGTTTATGCACAAACAATTTTTTCGGCCTCTACCTCGTAAGTGACAAATATCGGAATAGTAGTGATTACCCGCTTTACGGGTAAAACGTATCCAGAGTCAAGCAGGACTAAAATACTCCAGTCCGAAAATATGGAAGTACACTCGGAAACGATGTTTATTGGAAAATGGCCACAAAATCCGAAAATTTTGATCTCAGTTTGCTATTCAAATTAGATTCTGTTTGAAGACCATGTGACTTTGTTATTATCGGACGGGACATATGATTGAACTCAGCAGTGAATATTTTTTGTCACACAAACTCACATCGATCTCGCATTTTTTAAAACGTTTTTTTAAGGAAATTACGATACGTTCAAGAGAAACATTAATCGACTATTTCCCTTTGTATACGACACAAAATTCCTTAGCTACGAGATGAAGACTGTTTTGAAGTTAGGTGAGCAATTTAGTTCTTGCAACATTAGAATTTTATTCAGGTACGCGTTACGATACGAGCTGACATGATTTTCATTTTTAGCATTGTGGAAATCGAACGCTCTCTCTGACTTGTATAATTATTACGAATACGGCTCGGGTCGTTATTTGGTTCTCAATTCACCACGCATAACGGTACGGGGAGCATCGACTGACTCTCAAGGGTGTAAGTTGAACAATTCTTTCTGGCACATGTTGTTTTTACACTCTCGTTGGAATACTAAAAATGTTGTCATTTACCTGCATACATATTTTCCTACTTCGTCATGAAAATAATGATGGATTTGAGGGTAAAAAATGCGCTATCCTTATTCTCATCCGCATTATCCATATGTATATATTACCCGTAGCTACGATGAAAAAGAACCGCTGCGATTTTCTAACATACTCTTTACGAATACGTGATTATCGAGCAACCAAGAATAATATCGCTTACGTTTTTTGTGTCGACGATCGTTCGTATTGATTCTTCCACGTTATGGATGATTGCCTTTTGAATCTTCTAAACTGCACTCCTATAATGTGAAATTTTTCTTTTTCATGATTAGTCAATTTGCACGCTCGAAACAATCGACAATTATCCGGCGAATATTTAAATTTGCGAATGTGAAGATTCGATGGTTCGACGATTTCGTTTCACAGGTGATATAAGAAGGTTTCACGATGCAGCCTGGGATTCGTACTGCACTGGCTACTGTTTTATACGAATTGCTCACGTATACGTAGTGAAGAACCAAAATGGGTACAGTAATGAAAAAGATACATGACGTCTGGATTTTTTCGCACAAGACAAATGGATAACTGAAGTTTGATCGATCAATTTACATACAGAAGCAACAGCGAAGCTGATATAAGAGAATTTACCAACAGCGAGATGATGACCGCAGTTAGCCGTTGGGTCAATCGCATAAATCTTATAAGAGCCGATTTATCTTATATAGTGAGTATAAAATATTGGTCATTGAGAATATGTTTTGATCGGTCAATTGGAGAAAAAGGGTACACCCGTATTGTTATCAAACAAGCGACTAGATGGTCCGGACCCGCCTTCGACGAGACCACGTTGGCTGTTCGTCAAAACGTCCATGAATAATTTTACAACCTATCAAGTAAGTGAATTTCATTTTCGTAACGTCAAACGCCCTTTCTAGGCCTCTTGTCGATGAAATTGTCAACTTTTACAATTTATTCTCAGATCGCCCAAGCCCTCTCGCGTTTTGGAATCGTCGACGTCAAGAGTTTCTCAGAAAACGAGGCTTTGGTAGCTGTACCTCATCACGCTGCGTAAGCATATACCGATGGTTGGCAAATTTGTAGTTTGCAGGGACAAGCGTACGTCGTATCGTACTTGTCGCAAGTTGGAGGTTGAAAGTAAGGAAGAAGGAGAGAACGCGAGCTCGGGACTACGGCTAAAAATAATTGTATTACTCGCGGGGTGATTGACCACGTGAATAAGCCATCTGCGCGTGGTAATGCTTCTACAATCTCCTTAAGGTAGTTCAGTCACGAAACGATTTTCTTATTTCTTCAAGAAAGTCTTGAAATTTACACAGAGTGTAAATGGGCAGTCGACTGACATGCATATCAAACTTTAAAGGATTCGTCTTATTGGTTATTAAAATAAATGTATTCAAATACATATTAAGAAAAATACACAGGGGTGGAGGGACTATGCGTAAAAAATCGAATAACTTTCCATGTAGCGAATGAACGCGTCTTACGGAGTTTAAGAAAAACTACACAATCACAATAAAGTATATACTGAAGGTCTGGAAAAAATGTCGAGACGATTGTTTTACTAGTAATAAAGATATATTACGTTAAAGATTGAACTAAATTGGTAGCGAACGAAATGGTATGAATGGTAATGAATGTTATACGATTTTTTACGCATGATCCCTATACCCCTGTGTATTTTTCTTAATATTTGAATACATTTATCTTAATAACCAATAAGACGAATCCTCTAAAATTTGATACGCGTGTGGGTCGACTACTCATTTGCACTCTGTGTAAATTTCAAGACTTTCTTAAGAAAATCGTTTCGTGACTGAACCACCATAATGTCGTTCGATTTTCATCGTACATTCCCGCTTTACCAAATTTTCCTCCACTTACGAAGTGTTAGAAGCTTTACGAACTCCATGATTCGCCATTTTCAACGGGAGTCATCTTCGACGACATTAACGATAACTTGCCGAGAACTCTAATCGTAGAAAATATTTGTTTTTCTACGATTAGAGTTTCGATCTTTTGAAAGCGTCAGATAATGATAACCCAGCGGTCTCGAAAAATCAAATGTTGCAATGAATAATAACAATAATAAAACTATATAAACGTATGTAAAGAATTTTTCTCGTTCTCAGAGCGAGAGACATACTGAAGCATTACGAGGGAAATGCCGAGTTCCGGATTGTCCCGTATAATCCGTTAAGGCACTCGTCCAGAACGATCAAGGCTGTCATGTGGTACGCGCTCAAAACTACGCGTTATACGCATATATTTATAGTCCGTTACCGCATCATCAGCATCAATTTTTCTTACGGGCCGCTTGTATTTTCAGGGCAGGAAGCCTATGTCTCTCTGGCGTTGGCATCCTCACCTGTATACTTTATCGGAGTGGTACATCGAGAGGCTGACCGATTGTTAAACGCCATGAATTTCATCTTCTTTGTATCTATGTAAACACGGAATTAACGACAGCATCCGTGACATTACGAATCCATATATACAAAGTGCGTTTTAGCCTTTTTTTTTCTTCTTATTTTCCATCGCCCAAGAGCAACCTAAACTCGCGATGTAATCTCACAGTTTCACGATTACGAACGATAGGAGGGATAGACACAGCGACGCGATTATGACGACATTAACGAAGAGAGAAACATGCGCCAAGCAACGACACGCGCGAGCGATGGCCGCGATCGAAGCGGCGTGTACGAGGGCACACCGACAGCGGTGAAGGAGAGTTTACGGAACGATCGCGTTCGGGATTGTTTTGAAATTTTTTGTGTCTCGATAGCGGAGATTGCTAAAGATTATTTGGCCGGGTCCTCGCCGCGGCGAGGCAAGATGAATACGACCAACTGTCCTTCCGTCGGTTTGGATTGTCGCATCGACGAAACGTCCAATCGACAACGACGTAGGAAAACAGTAGTGAACGATGCCGCAACGTTGACGCTCGACGAGTTGGATAGATATGCGCAACGAAGATGAGATTCGCAAACACGAGCGAGAGCAGCAGCCTCGCTTCCTCCCACTAACAGCAGTGCTCCTGGTATTTCAAAAGTTTTCTCTGGCCGCTATCCAAGGCCAAAATCCTCGAAATAACGTCGAAGCAATTTGTGTGGGCGCATGAGTACGTATCTGCAGAAGTTGGTGTTGCGATGGAACCTAGCTTAACAAGCCCGAATGAAAGAGAGAGAGGGAAAAATGACTATCGAGAGAGACGGAGAAAGGTGATACGCACCTGTATGTTCCAACGCACCCCTTACGGCAGTCTCAATGCAACCGACAGATTCTCAGCTACATGTGGGAAATACCTATCGCTGTTTAATCATTTTTATCCTAAGCCTCAATAGCGTTTGGAATAAAAACGAATCATCATTGAAAGAGAGAACGAGATAACGAAAAGCTCGAGGACAGAGCGAGGGGTACGCGGTTGCTTCTTCATTGGAGACCGAAATAGTACAGGCTGCAGCTAAACAGCGTCTTTTAGCCTTAGGCCCGGCTAAACGAACTCATCCCGGCTGTACGGCAGCTACGTATTTGAAAATACCTCGGCTTTTGGTTCGAATGCTGTTTCGAAATTGTCCCCGAAAGATTGTCGGAAGAGTAAAGACGAGTCCTCGTCTCCGACCGCTCTTAATTGCAACTACGTATACACACGCTTGTGCATTCGATGCACCTGTCGCATGTCCGGCAATCATGGCCTTTTGAAATAGATCTCCCGTTGCACCAGGTCATCTCTTCTTCACGACGTATGTCTAGGCTTTCGTCCTCTCTCTCTCTCCCTCTCTCTCTCTCTCTCTCTCTCTCTCTCTCTCTCTCTCTCTCTCTCTCTCTCTCTCTCTCTCTCTCTCCCTCCCTCCCTCCCTCCCTCCCTCCCTCCCTCCCTACGTCTTTCTTTCGTTCACGTTCTTGCCTGTAGTTTTCTCCTCACCATACAATTCGCCACTGTCGCCATACAGGGTGTATTCGATGGATGACGCGAGGGAGGAAACGAGGTAAACGATCCGTTCTGAGAGTCTGGGGCCATTCGCGGCCGTTCGTGCAGCTCCTGCAACTATTTTGGTTTTGTAATATTCGAGAGGCCAAAATAGCATAGCCTAGCCCCTGGCCTAGAGCACGCGCGTAGACCCGACCGGCCGTAACGGACAGTCGCGCACTTGAAGTTGAACACTACTAAAGGAGTGATTCCCCGTTCCAATTCTTCATCGGCGACCACATCTCTACTTCCCATGCCGCGCACGTTCTCTTTCTCTCGCTCATTTATTCGCTCTATCTATTCGCCTATTCCGCGATCTATTTATTTTTTTATGTTTTTTCCTTCACACATCGATCAATTCGTTCCCATTCGGCTGATATATGCGCCGAGCACGCGAGTATATCGGGCGACGCACTACGCTAGAAAATGCTACAATACCTCTATTTCTGTTCCCTTCAGATGGACTATAAGTACACCCTTGGCACGGCGATTCGTCCAAGTCTTGCTCAAGCTTATTAAAACTATTTGATTATGTAACTAAAAGAGCTGCCCTAAAATAAACTATTTCCCATTCTAAGGATAAAACTCTGCCACTTTTTTATCCCCCTCGCTCATCCTCTGGTGAAAATATACACATATGCAGAATATATTTTCTCCGCGTATGAACATTGATTGTGAGAGTACTCGTAAGAAAATAGTAGGAATACTACCTTTTTAACTACCTTTTGGTCCGGGGCACTTGAGGTAAGGCGACACTTATTTGCCCAACCTCTTCGTAACGTGGAATTTTTTATCCTAGTATTTCCGAAAGTGCATTAATTTTTCACAACAGAAAAGGTTGCCCGCCCTCCGCTTACCATATTCGAAGGGCATGCAACTTTTTTTCGGAAAAAAATCAACGTGTTTTCGAAAGTAATGGGATTGAAGATTTCAAGTTGGTGCGCGAGCGCAATTGCAGTGCCGCCGCATCTTAAAGCGGCTTTTAGCGATTATCCGCATTCGTTGCTGTTTTACCGCGCGTCAATGTTTCGCGGCGCGCCAACTTGGAAATTGCTGCATCCTCATGACTCTATTTTCGCTTTGCCATCTCCGACATGACGGATGTGAGTTTTCTGCGTTTTCTTAATATTCTCTCTGTCTCTCGGAAAATCACATACGTATATACATTATACGGATACGTATTGCACGTACACGTACATATATACACGGATACGTTTTTATGCATTAGAGCTATCGGGCGCTTTCCAGCAATAGACACAGAGCTTCACTAAGTCACGCACAAGACCACTTACGTAGCACACAAGTTGGCTTGTGTTGCCTTGCTGGAAAGCTCCCATAGAGATACCGTGGATACCGTCTACCGCCTAAAGTTCTTTGCTCTTAACCTTTGTCTGATCGGTATGCGATCGGTGGTCGAACGATCGTTTAGCGTCTATATTATCTATTTGCGTTATCCTCGAAACTTTTTGCTCGACGAGGTCAGAAATGCGTCGTTGCGCAAAAAAAACTTTCTAAACCGTAGCTCTCGACGTTCTCTGCGCGATATAACGAAAGAAAATGTTTTATATCTCTATTGTTTGTAACGAGCGACACATAAGTGCTTGCGCCAAAGACCCGAGGCCCGCCGAAAAAGCAAAAAAGAACGACATTTGATCGCGGGTCGCTCGTGGCATTCTCATCTGTCATCGTCGTGATGATGTCGTGTCCTCTTGTACATATAAACTTTTCGTCACACTGCGCGCTACAATCTATTAAACGCAACAACACGAACAAAGAGAGAAAAATCGATCTAAAAATTTTCCCATCTGTACCGCATCGCCGAGATGATTTATGTCGCAAAAGCGAATCGTCAGCCACGATGATGGGTGAGCATCGTCGTAGAGGAAGCTGGGGGTTGGATAAAGTAGTGAGACGTCGCCTTCTTTATGCCAGAACAGACCCGACCGTTTCCTCGAGTTTATACAAATTGCTATGTATTTGTATGACCATGCCACGTTATCCGTACCAAGAATAAATAAGATAAAGGCGATCCATGATACTTTATGGCGTATATGGGTACATGATTTGATATGATATTGCTTAATGAATATAGTACAAACGTAGAGGCAAGAAATCCGCGGGGGAGAATAGCTGTACGGCGGCTGGTTATGTGGTTCATGCGAGGCTGTTTTAGGGTAGGAAGAGACCGTTACGTTACGCGGTATTGGGAAGGAAAGTGGCGTTCGCGCGCGCGCGTCTGTCAACCTGTTCAACGCAAACGTTTTTTCACTCTTGAAGGTTGACGGCGGTGAAATGGAAAAAAAAGAAGAGGCCGAGAGCGCGACAGCCGGGTGAGACTGGCGCGTGGCCAGGAACGGGCTAGTGCACGGCGGCGGAGAGTGAGTCTCCCTTGTTCCTGGTCCGTCCGCCAGGTAGCGACGTCGAGGGGTATTTAAACGAATTTACACCATGTCCGGTGGACCGTTTCTGCTCGTAATCGCACCAGCGCCGGCATTGTATCGCCGCGTTTCGAGCAATAAACTGTCTCTGCTGGCTGAGATAGACGCGCGTACGAATACGAAAGGACATCCGAGCTCCGGCCGCTCGGCGCAGTGATCGCGAGGTCGTGGATCTATAATATCGATTTAGTAAATTCGCCGGGATCGTGCAATAAATACGATTGAAGTAAGCGACAACCGACAAAGAGACGCGACGATGTACGGAGAGGAGTAGGCGCGCAAGCTTCAATAACGCTCGGAACCGCACGGCGTTATACATATATATTTATATAAATTATATAACTATATATGATAACGATAGATCGTAGGATCGATACGTTTAACCGTCTTGATTCAAAAAAGTCAGTGCACCATCCGTTTTGCTCCACAAAATCGTGAATTTTTCAACACTTGCTGTAGCGGACTATCGACAATCGGTAAGTCTAACTATAAATTAATAGCCCACATTCTTATCGGTGAATAAATATGTCAAAATGAAACGATGCACCAACACACAGAGCAAACGTGATTTTCATTGATATTTATATAGGCATAAAGTAAATACGTCATAGGCATCCTTATGGCCTCTGATGTATGTTTTGGAAATCAGCGATGCGTTCTTTCCTGAATTCATCTTACGTAGGCTTGGTGGTTGATCATTTTTTTTTTAAGAAAACAAAAGTGAAATCAAATTTGAATTGGCACGAGCGAAAGGGACGGGGTTTAGTGTGGGCGGGCGCGCATTGTTATTGTCCCGTGTTTGTAACGATAAGTTGCGTTATCGATGTGCCAGAGTGGTGACGATGCGACAACAACACAAGAGGAACGCCGTCTATCGCGTAGATGCCATCAGCACCACCCTGCTGCCAAAATAATTAACGAGTCGTGTGTGTTTGCAAGATGTGTGCTAAAAGTGTCCGCTGGCGAGCCCGCGCGATTTAGCCGATTCGTCGTCTCTCCCGGGAGCTCCGGGATTTCTGCCGAGGGCTACAAACACGCTACGCGTTCGCCCGAGTCCGGAGACTCACAGCAATATCCCGGTTCTCTGCGACTTACGATTCACCTTTGCGCTCAGTCAGCGCTTCGTTATCGTGGCGCGTTCGTCTGTAATTAGTTCGATTACAATCCCGTACTTTTTTTTTCGAAGATTCGTCACTGGTATATTATTCGCTAAATATTCTTATCAATCTCCTTCCTTCCGCACTACGCCTCTCTCCACTTTCACCTTCATCTTTCTCCGTATCTCTCGACGAATATCATTCGCTACTCTGACCATTATGCCCAAAATTCGCTATTTTGGCAACTCGCAACGCATTCCATAACACTCGTCGCACATTCGACGTTTAATATTCGAAATAGGCGCGAATACACGATTGCCTTGCGTGTCAGTTGGCGTTCATTTACCCGTATTTTTCTTACACGGATACGTTTTTTTTAACAGCAAAAGGCACTCATTCGCACTCTTTTGATCAATCAATCTTTTCTACAATCGCGCCGATGTCAACGCTGTAATTGTTCATTCTCCGGCGGTGATAGCACTTTTTCATTTGAGAATATTTGAGAAAGGAAAAAAGGTACTAGTTATATAATGAACACTGCTCGAGTGTACGATGAGAGTCCTTTGAACGATCTTAAAATACGCGCCAAGGAAATGACTCGATGGAAGGTGTGCTCAAAATAGCAGCTTGTGTGCGTCACTGATCTGTGCTCCCACCAACTCCAGCCAATCGCTATTCTCCACATGCTATGTTTCACTCGAGATATACACTATGGATTACCGCTATACGACACTCGTGCATTTTTTCCATATTCTTTCGATGTGCTTCCAATACGGCATTACGGCACCTTTTGTTTACACGTATGCAAATATAAATTGACAAGAGCTCTCGCTGTTTTTTTTTTTCAAATAAGCGCAGATTACATGCATGCAGAAATCTCGAGAATATACGCGTGTACACCCGCGTAAAGATCTCCTATTTTACAATTGTTCATTTTCGATAACAGTGACAATATGAGAATTGAAGAAAAAATATATTCATGTTGATAGTACATCACGTCGAGAATTCATATTTCGCGGTTGAGTGGCTGCATCGTCGATGTACAGCGGATAGTGGAGAGGGTTAGGTCGGTCGGCAGGGGCAGGGGGGGGGGAGAAAGGGAAGATACTTACAGAGGGTGCAGCGCGCTCAGCAGTCTGCTCAGCACCAGCAGCGTCGAGTGTACAGTGATAACTGGATTACGAGATTCGGTGGGGGAAGTTTACTTGGGCACTCGATTAGGCATCAGCCGGTTAGACAGAATCTTGTAGAGGTAGAAAAATTACGTGGAGGGTTGGCGTCAATTGCTCGTCGGTGTTATCTGTGAATCGTCGTTGTCGTCACACACTTGTCGTACTCTATCTTGTCGTTTGTTGCAACAACACTTTGTGACGACATAACACGCGCGCGTGTCGTATACATATATACATCTCGCTGCGCTCGCATTATTTGTTAGTGTAAGACACGTCGGCACAGTTCATAGTTTGACATAATGACAATAGTTCGGCATAGATACAGCTCGAGCTTGTTCATAGCGAAAAAATCATATTCGAAGAGTTTTTTTTCATGCCGTCAGATCCAGACATAACCTCGATTCATAGTTTTTTTGTCTAATCGAGTTGAGCATCGCTCAAGCTTTATCTACCCAGTGACACGTTCTTGACTTGGTCGCTGGCCACGTACTCACCTTTTCTCCTATCTCCTGGTATAATATCGTTAAGCCATCAGAATGATTTTCCAATTGCAATCTCCTTTCCTTGTTGCCTCCCACCTTTCCGCTTGTATCTATCCCTCCTCTCTCTCTCTCTCTCTCTCTCTCTCTCTCTCTCTCTCTCTCTCTCTCTCTCTCTCTCTCTCTCTCTCTCTCTCTCTCTCTCTCTCTGCAAGTGTGCCTCAACAGCATCTACATGTGTGACTGGCAATTTTTTACTTTCATGGCTCAGTTTCCAATTGTCACAGGATTGTCAAAAATAATAGGTCATTTCTAGTCATCAGCTTTTTCCTTTTTTCTCTACTTGCCATTGTTGCAATTTTGGCTTGTCGTCGCTCTTACCGATTCAATGACAGAAACATAGTATAGAAGTAAGGAGTGTGAATAGAATCGCTGGAGATTTATCACAACTTTTTTGATTTTAGGTAACTGACAAGCGTGTATGACAATCAGTATCAGAAACAGACCGACATCTTTAACAACGGGACACTGGTGAAGTATCTTTGAGGATGGAGGACGCCCACGCTAAAACCGTGGACGAGGTGTTGAATTACTTCAACACAGATGCTGACAAAGGCTTGTCAACAGATCAAGTGAAGAGTAATCAGGACAAGTATGGCCTCAATGGTGAGTCCTTTGCTTTGTCAATAGTAACATCATGATATTAATTAATGCTCATGGGAATGTTAAGGACATCATGCGAGCACAGTGAGGCACGCTGTTAAGAGCTCGTCACTGATCAATTTCCGTCATTTCCACCCAGTATGCGATGAAGTGTCGAGTCCTTTAACGCAAGCAAATTTAATCTCGCTAAGCAGAGATCTCGCACTCGGAAGTTTAATTTTGTTATTCTCCCTCTATTCGTTTGTCTCTAAAACGGGGCTTGAGGAAATGATGCATCTCCTTCCAACATCTTAATCTCAGCATCCTGGTGTTCCTTCGATATTTAATTCTCTATTTTTTATTCTCATTGATCGAGAAATTCACGCGAAGAGTTAAAAATTTGAGGATGACTTTCTTTGCTGATGTAACAAGGATGGAACAAAATCTGTTCCATTGCGATGGCAAACATGACCGTTACAACCAAAGAAGACGTACACTCGGACCGACAGTTCAAAGTTCACATTGATGTTTTTAAATTCAATTTGTTTTTTGTAACTTTTTGTAACCCTAATCGCGCGTATCGCGTATTCGCGTGAAAGTATACCATTGTCCTTCAGTTGATGATTGATAAGATGGAATCATCATCGGATATAGTAGTATCTCGTATGCATACAACAACAGTCGATTTTCCGTGATCAAAACTCAGAGTTTAGTGTCTAATTGCTGCTGCAGCGAAATATCAACGAAAAAATTCAATTCTTTGAATTTTCTTTCTTCAATTGTTCTGAGAGAAAAAAGATGCGTTGTATACATATCGTCGAACCCTCGGCCTTGATTTGTGACAATGACAAAAATAATAAAAGGACTCTGCGACGCATGGTTCATTTGCGTACACGGTTCAAAGAGCATAACAGAAACAACGCGCAATAGGAACAATAATAACAATGTACCGCAAACCACTGAAGCTCCTCAGTCGACCCTTCTCCCTCTTTCTTTCTCACCGCGTTTGCCATCACGCTCTCTAAACTTAGCCCCGCGTTTATCGTCAGGTAATAGTTATACGTATATCGGCTGACGTTGTTGAGGTTTTACATACACGAGCTTTGTGCCCGTCCTTGCGCCCCGCTCACGCTCACTCTCGCGTGACAAATTCGCGTAACGTGCATTACCCATCAACGCGACTCGATATCTCGATCGAAACGAATGGAAAAAAGAAATAATGAAAACAACGTACAAGGGTAAAACTACCATATAATGTAAGAAAAAATAACAATCGTCAGGTTTGTTTGTACCGTTGGTGCTCGTATTTCGAAAGTACAGATTGTGTTAATGGTTATTTTTGGTCTGTTTCAGAATTACCGGCTGAGGAGGGTGAGTAAAAAACGCTTAAAAATACAAGAAAAAGTACGGAAAAGATATGGTCATCGTACGAGACAGAAATTTGGTTTGGTGGATGAATGCGGTGGAATGAGGGCGGCGAGAGATGAAAAGAAAGGGGACATCTCGATGACGGATTCCGCCGGTTTTCCCCTCGGTTGCATAAAACGGAATAATAATAGATCCGCGCTGCAGGTTGCTGAGAGACACGCGCCGATAATGGACCCGTACTATTGACGGACGAGGGTGTTTCGCTCATCGACTAACGCCGCGCGTATCTTGTTCACGCTCCAATGATAAACACGAAAAAAAACTCGGCGGTGCGATAGCGAAAGTGCAAATTCCTGCGTCTGTCTTTAGTCTCTCTCTCTCTATCTTTGCGTCTCTTTGCCGCTCTGTCTGCCGCGAGATGATGACGGTACCTTGCAATCCTACTCTCACGTATCTCCTCGTCCTAACGCGTATCGGTATTCTTGTCTTTCAGGAAAATCGATTTGGCAACTTGTACTCGAACAATTTGATGATCTTCTAGTTAAGATTCTTCTTCTAGCAGCAATCATATCTTTTGTAAGTACGGGGCAAATGGGTTTAAACGGGCAATCGTGATTATGAAATACAATGATTAATTGATTGCACGATACGTTTGGCACAGGTACTGGCGTTGTTCGAAGAGCACGATGACGCATTTACAGCATTCGTCGAACCCTTTGTTATACTGCTGATCCTGATCGCTAACGCGGTTGTCGGCGTTTGGCAAGAGCGAAATGCCGAGTCTGCAATCGAGGCTCTCAAGGAATATGAGCCCGAAATGGGGAAAGTTGTCAGAGGCGACAAAGCCGGAGTACAGAGGATTCGCGCCAAAGAAATCGTTCCCGGTGATATCGTCGAGGTTTCGGTGGGTGATAAAATTCCCGCTGATATTCGTCTCACCAAGATTTTCTCCACGACATTGAGAATCGATCAGTCCATATTGACCGGTGAATCGATATCAGTTATAAAGCACACAGATGCCATACCTGACCCGCGTGCTGTCAATCAGGACAAGAAAAACATCCTCTTCTCCGGCACAAACGTAGCTGCGGGCAAAGCCCGCGGTGTCGTTATTGGCACGGGTCTCAACACTGCTATCGGTAAGATTCGCACGGAAATGTCCGAGACTGAGGAAATTAAGACGCCACTTCAGCAAAAACTGGACGAATTCGGCGAGCAATTGTCGAAAGTAATATCAGTTATCTGCGTGGCGGTCTGGGCGATAAACATCGGCCACTTTAACGATCCGGCCCACGGTGGTTCGTGGATCAAGGGCGCCATCTATTATTTCAAAATTGCCGTAGCCCTGGCCGTTGCTGCCATACCCGAGGGTCTGCCGGCCGTCATAACGACCTGTCTCGCTTTGGGAACAAGGAGAATGGCGAAAAAGAACGCGATCGTGAGGTCTCTGCCGTCGGTCGAGACTCTTGGCTGCACCTCGGTAATTTGCTCCGACAAGACCGGCACTCTCACCACTAATCAAATGTCAGTCAGTCGTATGTTCGTTTTCGACAAGATCGAGGGCAACGACAGCAGCTTCCACGAATTCGAAATAACCGGTTCGACGTACGAGCCTTTGGGTGAATTGTTCCTCAAGGGTCAGAGAGTCAAGGGTGCCGAGTTTGAAGCCCTTCACGAGCTTGGCACGATATGTATTATGTGCAACGATTCGGCGATTGACTTTAACGAATTCAAGCAAGCTTTCGAGAAGGTCGGCGAGGCGACTGAGACAGCACTGATCGTCCTCGCGGAGAAACTCAATCCGTATGGTGTGATGAAAGCCGGGCTCGATCGTCGAACTAGCGCGATTGTCGTCCGTCAAGATATGGAAACCAAGTGGAAGAAGGAATTTACCCTGGAATTTTCTCGCGATCGCAAATCCATGTCGTCGTACTGCGTTCCCCTGAAATCGACGAAACTTGGTACCGGGCCCAAACTCTTCGTTAAAGGAGCCCCCGAAGGTGTTCTTGACCGTTGCTCTCACGCCCGCGTCGGCACTGTCAAAATGCCGCTCACCTCGAGCCTCAAGAACCGAATTCTTGATCTCACGCGACAATACGGCACCGGACGGGACACTCTTCGTTGTTTGGCTCTTGCTACTGCTGATCATCCGATGAAACCGGATGACATGGATCTAGGTGATTCAACCAAGTTTTACACATACGAGAAAGATCTCACGTTCGTCGGTGTTGTTGGTATGCTTGATCCACCGCGTAAGGAAGTTTTCGACTCGATCGTTAGATGCCGAGCGGCCGGTATTCGCGTAATTGTCATAACGGGTGATAACAAAGCAACCGCTGAAGCTATCTGCCGGCGAATTGGTGTATTCACCGAAGATGAGGATACGACCGGCAAGTCTTACTCCGGTCGCGAGTTCGACGACCTTTCAGTGTCCGAACAGAGAGCCGCATGCGCCAGGGCACGTCTCTTTTCTCGAGTTGAACCCGCCCATAAATCGAAGATTGTTGAATATCTCCAGAGTATGAATGAAATATCGGCGATGGTGAGTGGCTTGATTTTTTCTCTCCCTTTCTTTTCGATTCATTTTTTCTTCATCACAGTCGAGTAAATGACACAAATTCATTAATTCTGATTTCATTTACTGACAAGTTTAAATGAATTTTTCGCGTCAATATAGTTGGCACCCAAATTCTTCTTTGCCCTTTTAAAAAGAATTGCGCATAATTGCGAATGTAGCCTAACATAGATCAGACATTTATTTAAAAAATCGGTATACACTTAAATTTGCCCAATAATGATTGCGATATATATTGTTGATACAATAACGATAACCATCCCTTTCATTTATCCATTATTACTCGCACGTTTTCCGTATACGATGATAACCCGATAATGTAACATTTAATAGACTGGCGATGGTGTCAATGATGCACCAGCTCTGAAAAAAGCCGAGATAGGCATCGCCATGGGATCCGGCACGGCAGT
The DNA here is from genome assembly GCA_959613375.1 of Heteropelma amictum. Taxonomy (NCBI): domain Eukaryota; kingdom Metazoa; phylum Arthropoda; class Insecta; order Hymenoptera; family Ichneumonidae; genus Heteropelma; species Heteropelma amictum. Next base: position 13,641,911 of record OY390720.1, on the reverse strand, counting down.
TGCAAAGTCGGCGTCCGAGATGGTATTAGCAGATGACAACTTCTCTTCCATTGTAGCGGCCGTTGAGGAGGGTCGGGCGATTTACAACAACATGAAGCAGTTCATTCGTTATCTCATTTCTTCCAACATTGGTGAAGTTGTCAGGTAAAATGGTCGACGACGAGCGCTTGTAAAATCTTGCACTTATATTCGCTTCTCAACTTGAGAATGAATTATTCATTCCATACCTCGAATTCGTTTGCAGTATCTTTCTGACGGCTGCCCTCGGTCTTCCCGAGGCTCTCATTCCCGTTCAACTTTTGTGGGTCAACCTCGTAACGGACGGTCTTCCCGCCACTGCCCTCGGCTTTAATCCACCAGATCTCGACATAATGAGCAAGGTACGGCAATGTTTCTTTTTCTTTTTTTCTTTTCAACGTGTAACAGTGACATTTAAACGCAACGCCGTTAATGTGTCCACGCACAGCCCCCCCGTAAGGCCGACGAATCTCTCATCTCCGGATGGCTCTTCTTCCGCTATTTGGCTATTGGTGGTTATGTCGGTGCGGCGACCGTTGGTTCGGCTGCTTGGTGGTTCCTTTACAGTCCGAATGGACCTCAATTGAACTATTATCAATTAGTAAGTGACGAGTTTTCAGAATTATTTATCTGACTGTTACAATCGTAAAACATCAATCGTAAAACTTCACAATAATAATCTTCAATACCAGACTCATCATTTGGCTTGTATCGGTGGTGGAGACGAATTCAAAGGAGTTAATTGCAAAGTCTTCACTGATCCACATCCGATGACGATGGCTCTCTCCGTACTCGTCACCATCGAGATGTTAAACGCAATGAACAGGTGAGTCTGAAATGCAATCAACGGGGCGGGCGATCGTTTGACTACGCTTTCCCACGAAAATTATGAACATGGAGTGGAACACGGCCTTTGTTTTTTTGTTTTTTCGCAGCTTGTCGGAAAATCAGTCTCTCATCAGTATGCCACCGTGGTCGAACATGTGGCTAATCGGTTCGATGGCCCTGTCATTCACTCTTCACTTTGTCATTCTATACGTGGAGGTTCTATCGGTGAGTACATTACGACGGGGCAGGCTTTAGAATAACGGGGATTGGGCGGGAGAGGTCTTGACAAGTCAACGAAGAATGACGAATTATACCGCGCGAACGATACTTGACGCACATCTCGGTGGTTGCTCGTTTCAGGCCGTTTTCCAAGTAACTCCACTGAGCGGCGAAGAGTGGATAACCGTTATGAAGTTTTCCATTCCAGTGGTACTTCTCGACGAAACTCTCAAATTCATCGCGAGAAAGATAACAGACGGTGAGAATCCGATATACAGCGTACACGGGATTGTTCTGATGTGGGCCGTGTTCTTTGGACTTTTACTCGTTTGTCCGATATAGAGCGTATGCGAATGGTTTTTATTAATAGCTTAAAACAACAACAACAACAACAACAACAACAACAACAACAACAACAAAAAAACAAACAAACAAACAAAAACGGACCAATGCGTTTCCCATGGAAAGCATTTGTGACCGGCAGAGAAACACCCTGGACTTGAAGTTTCCGCATTTAATTCGAGAGCTACGAGCAAAAACTAAGAACAACAACAACAACAAAAACGAAGCAAAAAAACGAAAGAAACAGAAAGCGGGAATTGGGTGGTGTGGTGGGGAGGGTGTTAAGGGAGTGAGCCAGCGGCGGTAGTTAAAAGCAACCTCAAGAGACACGCGGCACGACAAGAAACGATAGAAAGGGTGGGAGCCGATTGCCCTCACGTTTATCTGGAAAAGAGATCTTTATCATCTCTCTCACTTTCGTCCGCTTACGCGCGTCATGATAGACGCCGATTGTGAGTCTCTAGAGTGAGATTTTAACCAGTTTTGTTGTGACTTTGGCGCATGGAGTTGGTGTGCGTATATGTGTGTCTGCGCGTGTGCGTGTGTACGTGCGGATGCGTGAATGCGTGAGAATTGATTCGATGCATTTGGAAGAGCGTGTACATTTTTTGCTATCTCTCATTGTTACCCTTGTCGTCGCTGCGCTACTGCTGTCGCTGCTGCTGTTGTTGCCGCTGATGCTGCTGCTGCTGCCGCTGCTGCTGCCGCCGCCGCCGCCGCCGCCGCCGCCGCCGCCGCCGGCCACCACCGGCAACCACGGTGTCATCGAGAATCGCACAGACCAGAGTGCACTGACGCGACGTTCTGGGAACTTGTCAGACACGCCCGACCACGGAGCATCGCAATCGAGAAATCACGATTGTCGAATTTATTATTTATACGAGTGCCTTTTGAATGTTGACGTTCCCTTGGATTTACCGCATCCTCTTTCATCTTTTACTTTCTGTTATTCCAATACTCCGCCGTCACCCTCTTATCCAACAACGATGTTGAAGCCCATCGCCCACTTGTCCAAATGCGTGCACACCCTCATCCTCATTTTTTTTTTGCACAATGCACACCTATCCGTTTGGTTCCGACGCCGGTGCTATCTCATCAGCGGATCGATCGTTGAACGATCACACACATCGATCGACGTCACCGACGGCCCCGACGATCGAACAAAGTGAACAAAAAAAAGAAAAAAAATCACCAGATAATGAGATTGCATCGAATCTTCATCGGAGCTTCGCTTTTCTTAGTCTTTCTCTCTGTGACTGCCCTTCCCTCCCCCCGCTCTCCATTAAGTCGTTTGTGTCCGAGTAACATTCATTTCCCGCATTGGTCCAACAGTGTTACCGGGAACTCCGTGTTTTTTAACCGTGCTCTGGTTGCATCCCAACGGCAGCGATATTCTTCCTCGTTCGATAATACACTCTTGCTACGTTCGATAGCAGAGCTTTGTAAATGTACGGCAGATATCTCTTGCCTTCGTACGATCGTGAAAGAAACGAGAGTCGTTTCGGGACGCAAAACTCTTAAAGTGCTGTTGTATTGTCGCACACGCAAAATCGCTGGGAATCCTTCTTACGCTGTGCGTGCCGCATACAATCATCGGTAGATGGACACAAGGCATCGCGACGTTAAAGTAAAACGACGGGACGCGCGCGTTTCCGCCATTCCTGGATACGCAACTTATTCTTGTTCATTTAAACCATCGGATCTCCGGGTAAGTGGAACCTTCGTTCCCTCCAGATATCTCGCTGTCTCTCTCGTCCCCCTGCCCCTTCCCCCACGTCTAGTCCGTCTACTTTCTCATAGTGTACAGCTGAGGATAATTTGTGTCCTGTGCGTGTCGAATGAAACAATAATGGTGAGAGTACGAAAAAAATGAAATAAAATATAATATTAATAGAAATAAATGATGACCATGAATATGGGGACGATCACGTTGTTACGCGTACGACGGAACGAGGTGAACGCCCCTGATTGGGGTAAGTACATTAGACGAAGAGAGGAAGAAGAAAATAGCTATCCTGTGCGCGCGCGCGCCACTATTGCTGAACTGCTCTGTAGCGGTAACGTTTTTAACAAACAGGACAACAGAAAGTAAGCGTAAAGCGTTGATTTTGCCATTTGTCTCACGGTGGTTGTGTTGCAATCCGCCGATGTGTATACTTACTCGCGGCAAGTATATTCCACCTGTATACAACACTGTACGTAATATCTGGCCTAAGCTCATTTTTCATAATCTTCATTATAGCTGTTCTCTCTCTCTCTCTCTCTCTCTCTCTCTCTCTCTCTCTCTCTCTCTCTCTCTCTCTCTCTCTCTCTCTCTCTCTCTCTCTCTCTCTTCTCTCTGTTTCTGACTTGCGAACTCGAACCAGTTTTTCCGAAATCCATGAAAAGAAGGATCAAAAGAGGAAATACAATTGCGGGCGTACGTACTATTGCCATGTGTATGCGCTATACATATAAATCTTTTTTTCATTGCTGTAGTTACTTGCCCATTTTCTTGCTACGCCTCTCCTGGCATATACCTATACCCTGCAATCTCGAAGCCCGTTCCCTCTCGCTTATCACCGTACTTGATTCGATTTACCGAAATAACTTTACTTATCAAAGTGAATCGAATCATGTTAATCACTCGCGACTCCAGGTGTTTGTCCCTCGAAAACACGTTTTTTTACATGTTGCAAGAGTTAACACACGTAGAGCTATAAATTTTCAAGGCACATTATCCTGCTCGGCAATTTTCGAATAAGAGTCCCACAAGCTTTATTTTCTGCACAGTATAAAAGAAGCGCAAATCGTATTACTCGAGTCATGTATCAACATCCTCGCGTTGGTATCGGTGCGTCTTTGACGATTGAAACGACATAATAGTGTTAATAACATAGGTCAAGCAATAGAGATTTTTTCGTGACGAATTTATACCAGGATGCCAATTGCCTCATCACACGCAGGACACCCCGTAATCAAACCCTGCCGTGTTTCCTACTCGAGGTTTTCATTGCTTCTTTTCATAAACAAAAAACTGCAAAGTCGTGTTTTTTTCCCGTTTTTTGCTTAAAGTTAATAGTAATGGGGCAATCTTGATGCTCTTAAAAGGCGAATTGTGGGGAAATAAAATGCGAATAAAAATCAAAATGGCGAAAGATTCCGCCAGTTTTCAGTTTGTAGCACATGCGGCTTTGCGGGACATGGTGTATTTTGATGGACACTTTATGTGTGCAAAACCCAGTTACTGTCGGATAGCTAGCTTTGAATAACTCCGATTTCAAATTTTGTATGTCTCAACCTGTCACGTGCGTCGATGCTCCGGAGATCGTTGGATTTTTATTTTTAAACCGGATTTTGAAAGTTGAAGTATTATACTTGAAAATGTCTGTCTTGGTTTTCCACAAAATGATCCGCAATGAGCGAAAAAAACCTGCAAGCATGACTAAAAACGAGCGAGCGCGAGAAAGTGAGTGAGTGGTGGTGGGCAGACCGGCGGGCGGGGAAAAGGCCAATGGACATGGTCAGATGCGCGCTGCACGCTATTTATGATTCTTCACATTCAACTGTCTCACCAACTATTGATGCTATCATCATTTATTTCCTTTCAGCATTTTAACGGAAACCTAGGATAGATATTTTAGAGTATAATACTTCAACTTTCAAAGTCCGTTTTTTAAATAAAAATCGAACGATTTTCACTACACGGAGGCACACGACAAGTTGAGGCATAACAAAGTTCAAATTGGAGTTGGGCGAAGATGGGCGAGATGGAGTTATCCGAGTCGTACTACGAGTCATTTTGTTCGTATTTTCATTCCGTCGGGACCATCAAGATTGCCCTATTGGTTTTCATTTAATAAGCAAAAGACGAAAGAAAACAGGATTATTGGCAGTTTTTTGTTTATGTAAAGAAAAAGGCAATAAAAATCTCGAGTAGGAAACGTGGCAGAGGTTAATTACGAGCTATCTTGCGTGTGATAGCGCACTCGGTTTTCTAGGTATTGTTTTTGTCACAAAATGGTACTTTTTCTACTCTATTGCTTGGCCCAAATAGTTGAAGTCACCACCGCCATGTAATAAGAAACAGCGAGGTCGTGCGACAATCCATGGTGAGTCCCCCTTTCCCTTTTGTTTTTTGTTTCTCGCCAAGAGCTTCAAATCCTTCACGAAATACGCAAGGGGTCGAAATGAACATCGCTTATTCGCTTATTAGATTTTGCTGACGCGCTCTCTACGATACTATGCTACTATGCGGGCGTTATCTAGAGTGAAGTACGTAATGTGCAACAAGGCGCGTGTGTTTGGGTTTACGTGAGCGTGCTTGACCGACCGCGCATATAATGCGCTAGCATTGCGCGACTTCCCATTGCCGTTGCGCCCCGACGGACGGAAGTAACGAAAAACCGGGACATATGTTTTTACAGTTGCACCACCCGTGCAGCCGATGAAATAGAGTGGCTGGGGGTTCGGGTACGAGAGTGGACTGGACTGGTTGCGGTGAGGACCGTGTGAAAGAGACGACCGCCCATCAGCCAGTGTCGTTTTCTACGGTATCGTCGATACATACAACCCTACTATTGTTCGCAGAGGATGCGACACTCTCGAGATATACCGTCAATGAGGCGAACCGGAAGCGAGTCCTCCGTCGCGGCCATCCCCCGCCCCTCTATCCCCTCCAGAAGCCGCTCCTCGCACGGCAGTATGTGGATATACGCGCGACGCGTGGATAATGCGAACGAACCGAAGAGAAAGTCAGTCGAAAATACACGAAACATAAAACGTTGCTGATTCGGCGTGCGAGATCTTTATGCGCGTTTCTTGCGTGCTAACCATCTCTATTTTGCTCTCTTCCATCTCGCGCCATTTTCCTTTAACTGTGTCTTTTTTTCTTTCCTTCTCGGCGTATCAGATGCGCTATCGGTTCATTCGTATCCAACGAGCCATCACATCAACATCTGTCACTTTTCTTATATTTTCGTGTTTTTTTTTTAATCGTTGGACAAAGGTGTCTATTCGGATAAAAATAGTTTCCACGTCCGCAGTTTTCGCCGTGAGCGATACAATACGTTTTGATTACACATAAGGCATGTGGGTAACATGACTTTCCTTAACGGGCTCGATTTGTACACGCGCATGCCTCTTCCATATTCGTACTATTGCGTATCCATCATATCGTGTTATCAGATTTTTCCGGCAACTCTTCCGCTCTTCCATAATGCACCAAGGAACATCGAACGTGCAAACCCCATCTCTTGCCATCAGTGTCGCATCTACATGTACCTGTCTCATATACGTACATATCTACGGCTGGTTCATTTTAGGCAAACTGTACAAACTGACCATGAGGACACGAGACACGACCGAGACACGAATAAACTCTCCCGTCGATGCACACGATGGAGCAGAACAAACACCCGAACAAAAAATATACCCCGCGTACTGTCGAAGAAATCACACTACTCTATTGGGTACAAAAAAAATGTGTGTCATGCGTATATATAATACACACGCAAATGACGCGTGTGTATACACATGTATATAATGATAGTATAAAAGTACGACACGCGAGACTGCTTGTCCACGACAGAGTATAGAAAAAATTTCAAGTTCATGAACGGAAACAAGCAGTGTTCTCGAAAGATTGTTGTTAAGTGATAATGATGATAATGATGATGATGATGATAATAATAATAATAATAATAATAATAAATAATAGTAGTAATACAATTTGAAACATTTCAAAATGGCGAACGATGAAGAATGGGGGGGGGGGGGAGGGGGCGATGGTGAAGTTTATATTGTTCGTATTGCAAAGCAGACGCTCCATACACCCGTTATTTAGTAAATATGTAGAATATCAACCGTATTGAATCAACAATAATTTTGAGTCCAAGCATCATATATGCACAGGAGACAAGAAGAGCAATTTCTCCACTACTGTACGGCTGCCGGTATTCACAGTTTTTTCGGTTCAATCGTGCCAAAATGTGTGTGCGTGTGTGGGTATGTTGCGCGTAGGTATGCGCGTGGGTGGCACGGGAGAAATAAATATTTGGAAAACAAGCGGCCTGTGCGAGTCATGGTGTCATCGAACATCAGTTTGGAATTCGTTGCGACGAAATTTTGTAATGCGAACCATTACTTTTGTGATACGTTCGTTCTGACGGATCAAGGCATCGATTTTATCTCTGTTCGAGACGAGCTCTCTCGTCATATCAACGAGGGGATCGTCCTCTGGAGTGAGAAGTGCAACCGTGCCTGTAATTCTCGACGCAGTGTCCTCAGTCCAAGTGCACTCCCTCGTATCTTTAATATTCTCATCCACTGCGATGATACCATCGATAACTTTTTTTTTACGATATGGGTAACGCGATGTTTCTTCACGTATCATACTTTCCAGGGCTACTTTAGTCTCGGTCATAGTAGCGAGTCGGCTGGCCAAAGCTCGTCTTGACTCATCTGGGAAATTATCGTATGACGATTCGGATAACTATATATAGGGTGTCCCATTTGAAACAAAAAAACATTCAAATGAATTCAAGCAAAGGATGTGTGTGTCAAAAGTATGTTATTCATCCGATTGTGAAGACAAAGTATTGTTTTTATCGTCTTGCTTACAAAATATCGCAGATCTATAGGTGTGATTTTTTTAAACATTTTGAATTTGCGAAATGCATAAGGCGATAAAAAAACGATAATATTCCAAGTTGAAAAAGCAAACAGATCGGGCAGTTTCAAGTTTTTTTGAAATTCTGTACGTTATATTGCTATTTTGGAATAACGTTTTTGTTATTAGCTCCGTACACTGCTATCAGGAAAGGGGTACGAACGTCATGTTGACCAAGCCTCATGAAGAGTACACGTTTTTACTGCGTCAAGTCTTGTTTGTACTAAGTACTCGTGTATCAACTGTGATTGGTTGCAGCTAAATGCTAATCGGCAGGAACGATCTCTTCTCTATTTGGAAATACACAAAATTGGTTTAGGGTCCCTTCCCATTAAAATACAATTTTAACCAGTGAGAGTTGATAAACAAGAGAAAATTAGCACAAATAAAGCCCGTCATACACACTAGAATTTCATAGCTATAATGATATTTCAACGGGTCAACATTTTTCTTATGTTGTGGTCTGCTGGTATGGTCAAGCGATGGGATTGTTCGAAACGTTTAGATTAAGGCTCGTGGAATGTGGGGATCGATGGGTTCAACAGTTGCTCTTCGGTTGAAGTTGCGGACATTTTCCTGACCCTCGAAGAATCTCGAGATAATTATGTGCTAGCAGGCGTCATAATTACTATTTAAAATATCTAAATTGACAATGTTCCAATGTCACTATTCCATTCAGCGAACAAAGATGTTTGACATTTTCCATACACGCAAGGTGCTGAGATGACTGCACTGTTCATGTGATACATTGTGAGTAATTTCAATACCGACCGTCGGATTTCTCTAGCCGAAATACCGGAGAAGTATAAAACGTAAAAAGCACCGCAAAAAGATAAAAAGCTAGGAATATGCGTACATAGCATGCGCTATATCGGAAAACTTGATATTGCTATAATTTGCTTGTTTTTTAAGCTAAACATTTTGTTTTGTCATTGAACTGAGCACAGAAATAGTCGATAAGAAGTAACCACTCGATTAAAATTTTGAGTATTTACCGAGAGACGCAATGTGATGTTCATACTGAACTACGCGTGATTCGGTTTCAGCCCTCAATTCCGACCAGATAACTTTTGCTGTATTTGCAACCGTGGTTATCCTCTCATTCCATCCATGAGCTTTATCCGCGAAAGTCGATGTTCCACGACAGCAACGATTAGCGAAATTTTTGTTTTTTATAAATTCGATCATGAGGCAGAGCACAGAATGAATCCTGAATTTCGAAAGAGAGTGTAACATAGATTAGAGAGAGAGAGAGAGAGAGAGACAAAGATGCGGAAATAATTCATCAATAAGTTTTACCGATCGTACGCCAGTTCAAGAAGAAGGATGTACATCTCGCCAGCTGTGCCTCGCTGTTTCTTCAAGGCGTTAATGGCATCGAACCTGACCGATGGCGTACTGGGACACTTCCAAGAATGTATGCGCGCTGCATCTCCGAAATTGGATGACGCAAGGAATGCCGATATTTCCGTCGCAAGAGCATCCGATTCTTCCACTTCATTTACGAGCGAACTTAACAGAGTAGGATTCAGTTTTGGCGACATATTCCAAAATATCGTTGTTTTTCTGACAGATGACACATTTTACGCGGGTCCAAGTTCGTGTCGTTCGATTGACATATTATGAGAGATCATCATCAGTATCCTCAGCATAGCCTCTCAGCATAGAGTGCGGCAATAAATGAATTCGACGAATCAGTTCAAATTTTTCATTACTATTTCACGAAAACAGAAACTTCTATCTCGAATACATTAGGTGTAAACATTACTTCGGTACTTGTCACGTTTTTCCCCCGTTTTATGATTAATGAGCGTATAACACGATATTCTCAAAATTATATATTTTTCCACAGAATACGCAAGGTGAACAAGGTGAAAACAGCAGTAAGCAAGATAGCACCATAAGTGCTCAAATGACTATTACTGCGACTCTGTAATAAGAATTTATCCGCTTGAACTTTGCGTTGTAACAAAAGAGGTCTATTACAGGAAGTGGAACTAGTCCTCCCCCCGCCGACAGATGATCATCTTTTTCAATCGCTTCAGCATACGTTATCTGTTCTATGCTTAAAAACGGTCGATGAAGGTCGAAAAAGCATCGATGAATTAATTCGATCAAAACTGTCAAATTTCGAAAGATGGTCCAAAGTCATCGAAAGTAAAGGAGATTACTGAAAACAGTAGGTCTGCTTTGATTCTTTGAAGGATGTATATACTAAAAACTTTCACTAAAAGATAAATGCGTAATTTTTTGCAATATGATACTAGATTTCTCAATCTACCAGACGATGAAATGTCATAACACCTTACCGATAATTTAGTAGAGATAATCGAAATTAAAAATTAAGATTTTCGTTAACGGGTATATGAGAAAGTGGCTCTTTGTGTTCCTATATTTGAAAATGCATAAATAACAAAAATTAAATGATATAAAATTATATATTTAATTATACTGCGAGATATTTTAGAATCGGAATTGCGCGAAAAAATGTGGAGTCACGGCTCATTTTAACCCTTAGAAACATGCATTTTTTAAATTATCGTATAAGAACATTTCTACTCAGGGGTTTTTGGGGTCGCTGATTACGAATCCAAAGTCAGATTTTCGAAATTCAAGATGGCGGATTTAATATGGCTGACGCCAAAACGAAATTTTTATTCAAAAATTTTCATCAATATTCTCGAAAAACTTTAGATAGGGTAAACTACCCGGTAGTCGGCCCTGAACCACTAGTCGGCCTTTTTAGAATTTGCGATGCGAGCGAAGAGTATGAACACTAGTGTCAACACTCTTTGCACACATCGCAAATTCTAAAAAGGCCGACTAGTGGTTCAGGGCCTACTACTGGGTACTTGACCCTATATAAGCAGCGACCTCAAAAACCCCGACATAAACATGTTCATCAATATTCTCGTAGAATTACGTTTTCGCGTCGGCCATATTGGATCCGCCATCTTCAATTTGGAAAATTTGACTTCGGGTTCGTAATCAGCGATCCCAAAAACCCCTGTATACCAAATTCCAAGTTCTTTCCTTCGAAAGATTCTTCAATTCAATAATGAATTCTTTCTAGAAAAACGTCATTTTTTTCAGTTTGTTTGTTTATAAATCCGATATTATAAACAATCATGCCAATAAGAGTGTATTGTTATGTTCTTTCATCCCTTTAGTAACTTAAAAGTGCAAAAAGCCGTACCGGAATAAGTTCAAAAGTGAATAAATAAGGAAAGTTAAAAAAAATCGAGGTGGTAACGTGGGGTACCACCATGCTTCTAAGGGTTAAGGAATTTATTGACAGTCAATTCCGAGAACGTGCCCCCCGAGAGTGCAGTCCAGCCTGGAACGCCATAGAAAACGAGACAAATTTAGCAACATTTCGTTGGGATCGCCGGTTGTGACGTAAAAAACGGAGCCATGAGCATGCTTACAATTAATACGTCATTCATGGAAAAAACGATATGCCTAAAAGCAATATCATTTCGTTGATAAATAGTTTCAAAATAACTATTGCTTGAAAGAAATTTAGTCAAAAAATGACTTTAAAAATCGCTAAAAATAAAAATAGCTTACAAATTTGTACCGCAAAAAAACACCAAACTAATTTGGGCATCTTATATTCCAAATTGTCAAGGTGCCTTTTTTCATTTCATTTGATATCATTCTCTGCGTTTGCACGACCAGGATCCCTCTCGCAGCATATTATTATCGATAATACCTAGGATAAATAAATCATTTCCCGCAACGCGACTTTTTTATTGAATAAAAAACCGAGATTCGGTATATACGAACCGTGTGGGAATTAGCAATCGGAATGAGTGTCACCGATCATATTTATACGAACGCTGACGACGGGAAAACGTATCGCTTAATATTGAGCCACTCGCTCAAGCATACGTAGTAACGATCATACGTGAATTATGTAAACTGAACCCTTTCGCATACAACCACCTCGCTTTTAACGTAATGAAAAAAAACTTTCGATGCAAAACATTACATTGGTTCGAGCTCCAAATGCTTTCAAGAATTGAAAAGCATAAAAACAACAAAAAACGATGGCGATTACAGATACGATTGTATATCCTCGTTCTTACATATTTATGTATATTTCCATGCAGAAACGTGTGCGATACAGTATATGGATTGAGCGTCAAGGCGGCGTGAGTGCAAATGGTTAGCGAATAAACGAAATAAGACTGATGAGGACAGTGTGATGAGAGAGCGAGATGAAAGAACGTAGCGATGATGATCGAGACACGGTGGCACTGGTGCCGGCATCCATTCCGCTTCCACCGCTTATGGATATGGCTGCGCTATTTGGCCCAACCGAAGGACATTCGCTGCTTCCGATGACTAATGACAGGTCGGACGTGGTACTCGCGTCAACGGGTCCATGCTGACGTGATTTGGCAGAGGCGCAACGAGCACTGTGACGAGACTCAAGACAGGCGGCATATGATATGGCATGAGGTATGTAACTCTGATCGATACTCCCGGAAAATAAAACGGTGGACAGTGGTCCGATTGCGAACACAGGAACATCCTCTCCACCGTGTGTAGCCCAGGCTCTCGGTACACCAGCCGTCTGCAAGACTCAGACGTTACGATAAATTCTGGCACTCTTCTTCTTTTTTCGTAGTCGTTTACCTGTATCGCGTCCTTACTGCCAGTGGCGCGAATTACGCTCCGCGGTTCCGCGTGTCCAGGACCGTTGCTGTACAGTAGCGTCGTATAAGGTTTCCCGTCTATGTCTGACGCCTCACCGTCAGAGCCTGGCGGATAAAAAGGCTCGTTAATGCAAACATGACCGCTTTCATCCGAGACAATGATTCGGAAGCATCATACTGACCGAAAATCGGATTGCCACGGTGAGCGGCGAGGCCACCTAGAGATAGTACGTGCGAATGGTCTGCTGTCACGACGATCAGAGTATCCGACATATCGACCTCTTTTATAACGGCCCGTACCGCCTTCTCCATTGCCAGAGTCTCGTCGAGAGCTCTGTAAGCGTTGTTGCGATGATGCGCGTGATCAATCCTTCCTCCTTAAGACGCAGCCATCATACATACGAGTGGACCATCCCGATGAAACACGTGGGAAAATATAGTGCATGGACATTTTCGCCCCAATGACGAAGAAAACGACAACGATCATGACAGTGGTGACGAATAAGCAAGATTAGCGGTAATGTTGGAAATGCCTGACTATAATAATGATAATAGCGATATAGGGTTATACAGAAGTTACGCATCGCTCACCCTCGACGAGCAGAAAGTAGCCATTCGAATTTTTCGAGACGATCCGCAGCGCCTTAGTCGTCATTTCAGCAAGGGAGGGGTCGCCGTTCACGCTTTCATTTCGATCAACATCGAAGTCCATATGAGAATAAGCGAAGAGCCCTGCGTAAAACGCAACGTAAAGACGCGAAGTAAAAAGCTTTAGGATTTTTTTGGTACAGAATGAAGGATTTCGTCGTTGCTAGGTGGTTTTTGCGGACGGAGCACGGAGACACGGGAATTTCAACCACTTCTCTGAATCGTGGAGGAGATCGAATTTTCTTAAATTTTTAAATTTTATTTTCATAGCAAAATAACAACTCGCAGCACCTTACACAGCTGCGAATAACATCCTCCGAGCAACGAGGCATTGATTTACCCAGAAGATGATCGGTCGTCCTTGCGTCGATTTGATCTAGTTGACCTTTGTTAGTGACGTATTTAGCGGCGAGTCCTTTACGTTGACGGATCCATTCCTCGATCAAGTTTCTCCCGTCTAGCCTCCGCCCCTCTCTGCCAAATTCTTCGGGGTCGACTGTCACTCTGGGCACAAAACTTCGTCTACCGCCTCCAAGAATCACCTGCGAAAGCATGTTGTGCACATATACGTGGAAAACAATTGAACAGCCGCGCGGAAAGCTTGCGAGCGGCTCTAGAAGCTATAACAGAAGCTATAGCTCACATTAATCTTGCGCCCGGGCTCATTTTCCAGAAGTTGTAGAGCAATATCTTTGCAGAGAGAACGAGCGCTCGGCGGGACTTTGCTATCGTCCTCCCAGTAGCGGCTCGGCGAGTGGGCATAGAGGGCTGCCGGTGTCGCGTGCGTCACTCTCGTTGTCGTGACCAAACCCGTTGATTTACCTGCGCGAGTATTACGATACATGCACATGTCTCCGCGGTAGAGCCGGCATTCCGAACGAGCTTGCCATTCGATCAAACAAATCACCCCGTTCGTGTGCCCAATCGATCAATGATGGGGTCAGAGCTTCGACACTCGAGCGGCAATTTTCGAACTTGCCCGAGCCGTCCAAACCGACCGTCTCGTAGTTTGCCTTGACTCCTCGAAGCAGGGCGGTCGCGCACGCCGACGATTCTCCGATCTGCGCGTCCATGTTGTACGTCTGCGACAGCCAGACTTGATACTTCATAACATATTACGATAAAACATTTGACTGAATTCGCAACCTCCTAGCCGTTTGTACATGATTATAAATACTGTACATGTTGGCATCCGTACTACCTTTTTTCAATTTACTGAAGTCTCTTTTGATTACATCCGATAGAATTTTTGTTGGGCATTAATTTTCTCATACATATACGTTTTCTATACACTTCTGTCCAGCCCCCAAGGGGACTTATTGCTACATTCTATATTTACTCCACTCCTACTTATTTGGAATAAGTAACCAGTAAACACGGACATGCGATTAGTTTTCCTGGAAAATGCGACGCTTGTCTAAAAATCAGGCAACCTGCATCCTCGTACATGAGGCGGTTTTTTTCACGCTGGTCATTTGTAAAATTCATTTTCGTTCCTCACCGGTGAGTTACATTACGGTATCGAACTTCCGAGTACCACGATGCTAATCAATGATCGAAATAATACTGAGTTTTCCTGTTGTTCGACGACGGCTACTTTCGTGAGAAATTCTTTGTTTAAAAAAATATGCTAGTATATTTTGAAAGAAACTTGAAATGATTGACAGTACCGCAAGTCCTGATATGCTTGAAAGTTTTGTCGATTCGTATTCTAATGAGTACTTCTGTTCCCGCCGAGTCGTCTCGCCATAGATGATATTATTATCGGCAATTATATCTGGTTGAAGACATAAAGATAGTGTGAGACTAATGTTAAGATAGTGAACAAAAAGAAGACCCTCGACGTGTACTATCCAGGAGTGGAATTATCGGCAGTGCTCTTTTATGTGTCTCAAATGTCATAAGTTTACATCATTTTTCGTTATTGTGCATTCAAGAATACTAAAAAGCTGGGCTAATTTTGTTTATTTTGATTTCGGCCCATAACTTTTTTAATTATCAATTTTTTTTTTGCGGCATAATGCATTATGCAGTACACATAGTCCTCCATAATAATCCCAGTACAAATGACAAGTAAAGGTTGCGAGGTGTCCGCCTCCGACTTCAATGACCTTTAAATATGTCGTAGTTCACGACAAAATAAAAAACACGCATTTTTTTTGTCGGCTCTTAAGCCCATTTAAGGGGTGAAACCACGCCTCAAAGTTGAGAGTCTCAGGGGGTTGTTCCGCTGTTTTACCTAGAAGCAATGCTCCATTCCACATGAAACCAATTGCAAAATATTTCTCATGCTCAATCATGAAATTTTAAATTTAAAGTTCCCCGCAACCCCATTTGAATCGGGTGAACCATCAGTTTTAAACTTTTTTAAAAATACTTTCTCCATTGAATTGTTGATCGATAATAGATATCGATTTCAAGGAAAAATAATGGAATTAAAGCGCATAAAAATATAAAGTTGACGTGTCTGCAGTTCCCGGAAAAAAAATAAGGGATGACGTCATTAAAATTTGTTTACTCCTCGCGTTTGAACAATCTTCTCCCGTTTTGAAATTTCACAAATAATCTGAAAGTCTGTGAAACAATGGAATCATCATGTCCGACCTCTTATTTATCCCTGTCGTACAGAGATGAACTACCCCCTCCTGTGTGATTTTACTACATTCAGTGCAGTTTATGTATGCTTTTTTACGACCTACTCAAACTGCCTAAAACGGGATAAATTACCATTCGAAGATTTATTTCAACACTTTCAGAATTGTTTGTTTGGATAATGAATAATATTTCTGTAAGATTAATTGAAGAAATTGGACCAGCAGTATCTAAGGACAATCTGAACCGGGAGAACTTCAGAATCAGAGCTCTTCAGCCCTGAAGCATGCAGACTGCAAGGTTTGCGAAACGTTGGCAAAAAACTGATAATAAACACGGCATCCATCCGGAAGCCTACCATTTGCATAATATCGATAATGGCCACGAAAGCCAAAAAATTAAAATGGAAAAAAATGAACACTTCTTAGTTTATAGAATTTTATTTAACCCTTTCAGCCCTGACTTTTTTTGAGTAAAGCAATTTTTGTCACATTTTGTATTGAGGAGTTTTTGGGGTCGCTGATTACGAATCCGATGTCAGATTTTCAATATTCAAAATGGCGGATCCAATATGGCGGACGCCTTATTCAAAACTTGATCCGATTGGCCTGAAATTTGATACTCGGGAGTTTTTTGGGACGCAGATTATGAATCCGGTGTCAGATTTTCAAAATTCAAAATGGCGGATCCAATATAGCGGACGACTTATTTAAAAATTGATTCAATTAGCCTGAAATTTAATACTCGCGGGTTTTTGGGGTCGCAGATTACGAATTTGATGTCAGATTTTCAAAATTCAAAATGGCGGATCCAATAGAGCAAACGATTTATTCAAAAATTCATTCATTTGGCCTGAAACTTGTTACCCGAAGATATTCGGGGCCGCTGATTACAAATACGATGTTAGTTTTTAGAAATTAAAAACGACAGATCCAACATGGTGGACAAAAATTAAATAAGTTCACACTTGCGCTCTAGAAAATGACCACTGAAACGTTTACGGGGTCACTGTTCACCAATCTGGTCATAACTTTTCGAAATACAAAATGGCTTATTCAGGATAGTGGAAAGTTGATTATCTGTACCTTTTTTTTTGTTAAGCATTTGTATTATTTTCATAATTAATAATAGCGGGAGTCATTCACTCTCTAGTCTGATATTGAAAAAAAAAACGAACAAAAACAACAAAAAAAAAACAAAAAAATGGGATCAGTGTAACCTCCCTCTGTAACCTCCCCATGGTTGATCCTGGTAACTACGAATTTGTAGGCAAATTACAGGCAAAGCTGATATGAGATTTGTAATCATCAATAAAGAAAACCCTAGAGTGATCATTTTTATTAGCATAGATTGATTTTTTTTTCTTTTTTTGTTTGCCATCTTGGATCCACTATTTTGCATTTTTTAAAACTAACATCAAATTCGTAATCTGCGACCTTCAAAACCCCTAAAAAACATATTCAGGCCAATTGAATCAATTTTTAAATAAGTCGGCCGCCATATTGGAACTGCCATTTTGAATTTTGAAAATCTGATGTCGGATTCATAATCTGCGACCTAAAAAAGCCCCGAGTACCAAATTTCAGGCCAATTGGATCAAGTTTTGAATAAGTCGTCCGCCATATTGGATCCGCCATTTTGAGTTTTGAAAATCTGACATGGAATTCGTAATCAGCGACTTCAAAAACCCCCGAGTAGTCATTTTTATGAGCCTAGCTCCACGTAATTCGACAATACGCAATTTTGTTTAAATTCTTACCAAAAACGTTCATTTGATTATATTGTTATAACTATGAAATTGTTATTAACTTTCGGCACTATAAATTTTTGTTACAAAGTAGAATAAATTTGTGGGCCGTTGGCGTTGGGAAATCGAAAAAATATTGATTTTTGACAAAGTTATGAATGTTTGAACGCAAAAGTGATTTCGATCGAAACCACCAGGGCTGAAAGGGTTAAGGAAAAGTCCACCCCGCCGCAGTAGATTTTGGTCGGGAAATATGGCGTAAAATTGCATACAATTTTTATATTCGATATGGGAAAATTTCACTGAACGCAGACAAATGATTTCCATGTAAAAAAAACTGCACGATGTTCGTTAGTGTAACTTCTTCTTTTCGTTTGATTAAAAAAAAAGTCAAATTAATTTTCGCCATTTATCGATTTGGTCAACCCTTAATTTTTTTTTCAAGGAATGCAAATACCTTTCAACTTTATATTTTCATGCGCTTTAATTCCATTATCTATCTCTTGGAACCGATCGACAATTCAATGGAGGAAGTATTGAAAAAACGTTTAAAAGAGGTGGTTTCACCCCCTGGCGATGGGGGTACAGGGAACTTTAAATGTGGAAATTTCATGATTGAGCATGAGGGACATTTTGCAATTGGTTTCATGTCGATCGGAGCATTGCTTCTAGGGCCGAGTTCTTTGGGGCTTAATCGTCTGTTAACTAATCATAACCCGTGATTACCTGTTAATGTTAAGTTCCCCCTCCAAGCGACCAAGAAACGCGTCGCGCTACTAACGCGCCGGATTTTAAATCGACGAAACACAGTTACCAAGCTGTATACATAACGCTGCGTGCGCCGCGTGAATAGTTGAACGCGTTGAGGGGAATCGATTTCCCCTCAATTGTGAATGGTAGAGGGAGAACTTGACATTATAACAGCTAACCACGGGTTATGATTAGTTAACAGACGATTAACCCCCAAAGAACTCGGCCTAGGTGAAACAGCAAAAGAACCCCCTGGAACCCTCAATTTTGAGAGTTGATTTTACCCCTCAAATGGGCTTAAGAGCCGATAAAAAAACGTGTCTTTTATTTTATCATGGACTACAACATACTCCAAGATCATCGAAGTCAGAGGTGGACACCTCGCAACCTTTCCTTGTCAGTACAATGCCCACTCTTTTAAAAACATAAAGAGGCTGGACTGAATTCACACTCATTATTCATTTTAAATGAACGTTTACGTGAAAGTAACGAAATTTTCTAAAAAACCGAATTAGGAAAATTATCTAAGTAAAAGAAGCCCATATTAAAATTTTTTGTTACCTCGTAATTAGGAAGTACGTGAATTTCGTATAGAAACCCGCAGAAACCCTGTATTTAGGTAGTACGTGAATTTCAAATAGAAACCCGCAGACTTCTTGAATATAAACAGACAGAAAAAACTTAGTATGAACTTTCTTTAACTTGAATAATTTTCTTAACACACTTTTTTTGTGGATATTTTTGTGGACAGGCTACGTAAACGTTCTTGTCTTACGTTTCTCTGCATTATTTTTGGTATTCTTTTATATTTGTTAAAACCTGAACGCTTATATTGTCGAAGTTTGTCCATCAGAGATTTTTTGTAACACGTTCAATTCTCTACAAAAACAGGCATTTTCCATAATCGTAAGTGCGTTCGTTAATGAGTTGTGAAATTTTAAAGAGCAAACAAAGTTTTCTTCTTGTTATTTCCATAAGAAACTATGGTCACCATTTCAGAGTTGAAATGAAAATATGAAATTTTCAAGGAATTGTTTTCTATCAATTTGTAAGTGTTTAAGGCCCCCGGTGATATAAGCATTCAAAATGCTCCTACTGATCCATTAACGCCTAAGCAACTATATGTCAGAACATTTGAGAGAAAAAGGATGATGTGAAGGACAGAAAAGAAATGTTTCTTTTCTGTTAATAGAATGTTTTTTGGATTCTACACTAGGAATGATGTCACTCTATGAATGAAATCACGTGATCTTTCGATTTGTGGGATGTGAGATCTTTTCTAAGGAACGGAAAAAGGATTGTAACTTAAAATTGGAGTTAAACCCAATTCGTGGAAAAAGCGTATCAAAAAATATTTTTCATCGCCAAACTAATTTTTTTTCAGTAAGTTTATTGTTTGTACGTTAATTAAACCGAGAGTTAATACAATTAAAACGATTAATACGATGTAACAACCCCTTAGAGATCCAAAAACAACCCACAGCACAAGGGTGAGCAAGACCAGTTTTTATTTGATTATTATATTTCATTTTACGTTATCTTGTATTTTCAGTAAATTCATCCCTGGGAAGGGATTGTAGTTTCTGCCGTTTCACTGCAAGAGCCAAATTTGTGAATTTTGTACCAAAGTAAGTAAGAATACAGTGTTTTTTTTAGTGAATAAACACATTTTTTTCATATGTTTGACCACAAATGTTATGATTCTAGCCAGATTTTGAAGTAAAAATCCCGGTTCCACTCTTTAAGACGCTCGAAGATAATACTATAAATGAAAAAAGAGGTGATTTTACATATAGGGCGACATTAATTCTGCTGCAGACTGTAAAAAACACCCTTTTTTCTAAAATGTCTGAACATTAGAGGTTAAACTCTAAACTACATACCTCCATAAAAATGAGTCAGAACGATATAATTAGATTATAGACGTTTGCCACCCTTTGGATTTCCCTTTTATCTTTGATACTACAAAACAAATTTTCAATTCACCGTTGGGAACAAAACAGTCAATCACGATATGACAACTTACCCGAGCCAGTGCAACGGCCGGAAATCGGTCCCAAGCCAATTGAGCTTCTTCGCCCGTGTCACCGTGTCGTTGTCCATAAAGTATGCGAGCGGCCGTCAGCGTGCTCATTCCCATGCCGTCGCCTATGAAGAGCACAACTCCCCGCGCTATATTTGCGCCTCTTGGTGGTGCCGGTCCGTCCGCTGCTCGAATTCGTGCTTCGATCGCATCGGCCGCGGCGTCGTACCATATCTTTCTCTCTACGACGAAGAAACGGACATGTGCCGGTTTAAATAGCCTCTGAAGCGCAATTCACCTTCGTGATTCGGTTATAGAGCGACAAAATAACATGGGGCGGGACATAATATAGATTACCTTGATCTCCCGCTCGGACAACATGGAGAAGCGTAGCGGCCAACAGACATAGGCAACAACCACCGCTCGTTAACCAGCGATGTTGGAATCGCCGCATGTCTCTACCGCGTTCCTCGACTATTCACCGCGCATCTGCTGACCGTCATCCCTTGCGTCGGCGCACCGTACCGCCGCTCCCTTTCCTCTTTCTTCTCAGCCCGTTTCGCGAATATATCTACCTTATTGTTACACCCGAAGGCCTCGGAGGGAATCTCGAGAAGGCAGCTCATTCGGTACTAAAATATATGTTCGCGCAAGAAACCGCCGACGATACTCCATTGTATAGCCTTTTTTTCGGATTCAAGAACCGGATCGTTGGGTTATTGAGCGAGCCCGTGAACCCTGTTAACTCTATGGAGCACCGTCGTTAGAGTGTCTCTCTTACTTTTTCTTTTTGCATATCGGATATGTGCCTCTTACAGTAAGCTATCTAGGCTTGTGGAAGTATATACACCGAGTCGATTACGTACTGGCGATGAGATCAGAAAAAATGAAAGCGGTGCAAGACGGTAAGTCAATAACGAGCGTGTAGCTGTCGTTTCACTAACGTGTCCTTGGATAGAGATGAAACGAAAGAGAATAACGATAACAATGCGACATGCAGAGAAAAGCAGGAGAGACCGCGGCTTCTTTCCTCTGGTAACGACTAACGACGCGTAACTGGAGCTGCAATGTGTATAGAGGGGAGTAACGATACGACGCCGACGCGGCAGCAATACTACATATATGAAACCGTGTGGGACGTGGGACGCGTTGGCTTGTATTGGCGCGAACCTATAACACGGCTTTTATAGACAGTATACTAGAGGCCTCGTCGCTCGCGTTAGGTACACGAACGTTTAGGTTGTTATTTTTGGAGAACTCAACATGTACGGCCGTTGAGTAAAAGCCTATGAAAATACTGCTGGAAGAAAAAGCCCATGTATTTATAGAGCAGTCTTCCACCTAAAAGCAAACTCAAGTTGAAACCGTGGTTACTTCCGTGTACCCATTCAAACACCTCTCGGTGCTTTCGAAACTCTTGAAAAGCTCTCAGCTCGTGTACAGTCGCCTTTGAGTACTTTTTTAACGAGACCTTGCGATACGCAGTTTTTTTTAGCTCGCTCTTCTTTATCCATACCGCTCTTATTAAATATGAACGGATCGTAGGCGAAATAGGCATGGTTGTTAAAGGTATGTTACGAGATTACCTGAATTATTTACAAAAAATAACAATGCCAATATTCAACAATTCCGCCGCTGCCCCGTTCAATTTTCTAACAGAAGATCCACGGACATGAGAATTCTTACATTATTTACTAATCAACTGCAACTTTTTGTAAAATGTCGCCGTTACGAAACTATGTCAAGTTGCAATGCAAATCTGGAATAGATAATGGAAGCGCTTCTGTCGTTTGTTGCCTGAAAATCGCAATCCACTGCATATTCGATTCCTGATTACAGCAATTTTTTTAAAACATTTTTTCCAATCATAATATGCAACATGCATCAATATGCATACGTGCTCTGTTACCTATTCTCGATGTTCAAGAGAAAATAGATCATAAATATTTTTAAGTCGCACCTCCTTTGAAGTAATTTTATTTGCTCCTTTCAATAAGAAACGTATACATCGCTGTAAACGCCCAGCCACGAATTGTTAGGTGTAACGTTGTGTCAATCTACTCCCAAGTAGTCGCCGCATCTCGGAAAGTTTTTCGGCAATTCCGGGAGATCGAATCGATCACCTACTTGAAATATCATATTCATTCCAATCACGATGTGGTACGCGAAATGGCAATGAAAGAACCACCAGCCTGCGTAACATGTACAGGAAGCATCAACTTTTTGAATTTTCATCTTAATTATAGAGGATCGTCTAGCATGAAATCTTTGAAACGAGGAACTCCACCCGATATCAACTCTCATTCTGCGACTCTACTTTCTTTTAACGCTCGATTTAACCAATTTTCAAACGTATTGGGTCTCACATGTACTACGCGTATAAAGTGTCGACTGAAATTTTGTAACAACTCCACAACTATCGCATACAAAAAGTCTTTAACGTACCGACTCACGTGTCGGTACGTTAAATACTACTACGTCATACTACTTTAAAATTTAGGGTCTAGCACCTACTGTGTATGGCAACTTTGAAAATTACACGACAATTTTACTCAATTTTTTACAAAAATTCAACTGCGCCGAGTGCGAACTCTACAACGTATGAAATTACAGGAGCAACAAATGTACAACGTTCAACGGTATCGGAAGCTATGGATAACAACTGAATATTGATATAATCGTTATGAAAATCGGAAATGATACTCTGTAGAATTTCAAAATTCAAGGATTGGCGCAAATGACAGTTGATACATGGTTGAACACATGGAAGTTGGTAGGATGTTGCGTTGCTCATTTGAGTATTATTCACCGTCCAGCATGTTAACGGTAAATATAGTAAAGGAAAGCTATGGTCATTGATAAACTCCGAACCTGGGTTGGTCATCTTAACACGAAGAATAGCGTAGCCTCGATGAGGTATGATGATTGTGTCCTTTATCGGTGGATCCAATTTAAGAGCACCAATGAGAGATCGGCGCGCTTCTTCGACCAAAAACGTAACGTGTTGTTCGACGCCTCCCGGGTCATCGGGCAATTGACCGTGAGCGATGACGCGGAACGAATGGCCATGAAGATGAAACGGGTGTGGCAAGGAGGTATTGACGTTTACTGCGGAAATATCGCGTGCCGTTAATATGTACGAGATACCGAAAGTTGAGTTAAGAAGAGAAGTCAATGGGCTCTACTATACCAGAACGATCAATTAGAATGATTTCGACGACATGATTGAGAGGTACTGACACCGTGTGGACACAGGTGCAATTCGCTTTGCTCGTACATTCACGTGGGAAATTGTACCGGGAGTTACAAACAACGGTTGGATCGAGATCCTCTGGTTGTGACAGAGGGGGTACGGATGGTGGTACGAACGAGATGCCATCGATAAGACCAGTAAGTGGTCTCGTACTCGGAGGAACTGCGTGTAAAATGGACATTTACGAGAAGGAATATACACAATTACTGCGATTATCGCGAGATTCATTGTTAATGTAAAACGTATACGCACGTAAAAAGTGTTTGTATAGGTTGGGGAGGAAAGGTTCTCTGTCCTTGTAAAACAGCAATTCGTAAGGTAAATAAAGTGACAGGTCGGGTACAGGTTGGAGGATTTCTCTATCAGCCGCTAATCGGGAGCGCAGATCCATGATGCATGCTTCGTCATAATCAGCATCGTCGTTTACTGCCCCTCTATCGACATGTGCGAATGAGAAGCACGCGTTTCGATATATCTGTGTACGTTGGGAGATAAAGAAAAGGAATAATAAAGAGGGTTTTGTGCATGTGAAGGGCGGTTATCGGGCGATCCTCCGAACCTTTCCTATCGGCAGGGCTCGACTATAGGTTGGTTTCGGACTTGGCGGCTCATTGTTTCTTGTCGCTCCTACGTACCGGAGTATCCCGATCTGATGAACTTGATTCGCATAGCAATCCTCAGACAGTACCTGTATCCAATAGAAGCTGCGAGCTCGAATTCCACTTTTGGTCGAAATTATCATGTCGTATCTTTCACCTGGTCCGTGGCGAAATGGGAATTACAATATCGGATTCGGGATGAATATTGGAAACCGCGAGCGTGTATATTGCTTACCCGAGTACGAGATGAGGGAATCAACGAGTATCGGAACAATGTCGTCGCCGTCGCTCGATACGATTGTCAGGGGATGTTGCTCGATGGCGAAACGAGCATCGCAGGTTGTACCGAGAGCGTTGACAAGCCTCAGGCGATAACGCTGACCAGGTTCGACGATTATCTCCTCGTAAGGACTGCGAGTCTCTTGGTTCATTTTTCGATCCTGCAAATTTCTCAGCGATGTATGAGCCAAACGTTCATGTTTACCATTAACGCGTGTTCTCGGTAATTTGGAGATATGTGTCTCAGGGAGAAGTTATGAAATAATAAAATAAAGATGGTGCTCCGCAATTTGTCGAAGAGATGATCGACTTACAAAAAATCGACCCCGACCGTTGATGAGCAATGTCTCGGGATATTGGCCGGTATCGCGCTCAGTAAATCCGGGTATGCGATCGGATGCACTTGAGTGAAGAAAGTCACTGATGACGATCGTGTGCTCCGGCAAGTCGTGCTCGTAAAGAATACTGTGAGGATCTTGCATACGCGGTACTCGTACTATCAGACTCCCGTATAGACCATCCAGCTTCTGTACGCTCGAGTGTGAGTGATAAAGGTGAGTACCCTCCTTGTCAGCTCGAAATTTGTACCTGTTGAATACCAGTCAACCGCTAAAGGTGCAAGAGCATCTGATTTCCCGCAGTAAATCGAAATACGGAGAGAGGGAGAGAAAGAAAGAGAACCTCGATCGAATACTGTGACTAGGGCAACTCGTTGTTCATTCGCCCACCTGAATCTGTTGCCACCGTGTATCGGACACTGAGTGACAAACGGTACACCATCATAGTATTGGGAACCGTTCTGATGTAAACCGTGCCAGTGAAGCGCCGTGTCTAATCCGCTCATACTATTTACGACGTCGACTATGATCGTGTCTCTTCGGCAAACCTGTATGCTTGGTCCGGGTATCATTCGATTGATGGTCAAGACTCCGCGCTCGTATCCGTCTCCGTAAGCGCATTGACAATCAGGTACTCGGGCTAGCTGTAGCCTCGTAGCATTTCCGTCGCAATAATTGCACGAGCTATTCGTTCCAAAATTTATTTTTCACATCTTCATTGACCATCATGGTTGTTTACACACGCAAGACTTACCGTCCCATTGTTACAAAATGTTCCAGCGTAAACGTATAGTGACAGAGCATTGTGACGTCTTCAATGCAGTCTCGAACGCATTCGTGGTATTCACCGCCACAACGGTGAGAGATCGCGATTACCAGCAGCCACAATATAAGGAAACGAAGGGCATCTGCCGCGCTCATATCTCGACCGATCGCTTTCACGACTTTTTACGCCACAACGAAAAAACATGAAATTGGGCTAGTATTGCGACCGTATCTTCGTCGAAATGGTCGTGTATGCAAAATTTACGCCGAAACGATAACGGCCTACCTTCGTCTAATTACGCAACGACTACGTTTTCGATAACGCTCACTGGCTAAGGGAAACGGTATTTTTATCATTTTTCAACTCTTCAAACATCATTATCGTCCGCGTCTGACCAATAGGCGCGATACGATGACGCATCAATGTTGTTTAGTCCGCATCGTAAAATATCGAAGCCGGACTCTTGTAATTTCCGCAAGAAGGAAAGTCTATCGGAACTGTCGGCAGATTTTTGTGATTACCAACAAGCACGACGAATTGTGCAGTAGGTCTTCCACCGTTTCCACCATAAAGTCCCGTACCTCTAGCTTCCCACAGCCAGTAATCTAAAAAAAGGTATATGTTACTGGTATATATAACATGCTCTGTATGTTTGCCCGTTCATAACCGAGAAATTACGGGAGGAAAATCGTTTATTATTTTTTGCGACACACACACGCACACATGTGTAGTTAAAAGAACGGTTTTGTGTGGTCACATTTTTTGAAGTTACGTGAAATTCGCGATTGCGCTCAATGATCAAAGAATGGAAAAGGTTTGTTAACAAAAGCCGCGTTTATTCGAGAAAAAAAATGTATCAAAAAAGAAAAGTGCACTATTCGAAAAGTATTTTAATAACTTGGTGTACATTTTCTACTTTTTAAAGTTTTAAATGTGGAGTTCACTTCTGTTGGTAGAAAACGACCGAATTTATTTATATAAGACAAAAAAGAAACAACAACAAAATGTCTTCAAGCGTTAAGAATTTGACATCGGAAAAGGTTAAAATATTTTGACATTCAGCACTGACGCTTTGATTTTTCGGTGTTTTGCCTACTTTGCGACATGATGAATGTGATATATATATTATTTTGAAATTTAGTAGAGAAAAAATCAGCTCAAAATGATGAGTTTGCACCTATCGGCTGACCAAATCGTCCTTTAACTAGGCTCAATGGAAAGAAAAAAATCATATTTAATCAGTAAAATGTCATTACATTTTCGATTAGGGGAAATGTTTCAGAAATGTACGTGATTTAGATTCTTGGTTGACAGCTGGAAGCCCACTTTTCTGTATAATATCCGTGGGAGGTCTCTGACGTCAGGTCATAACATTTTTTTTATCACTTGGTGTCGAGACACTGCCGCGTCTCTAGATCTCTAGATATAGGCCGAGGCGAAACCGAGGCTTTAATGTCACTGTCTGGCCACGTGACGGGTACTATTTTTCTTCATCCTTACCGAAAGTACGCTCGATACTTGATAATAATTAATAAAATAGCGTCAATGGCAGCAAGCTTGCATTCAGCCATGTAAGTTTACGTACTGTTTTTATTTTTGCGATTTCCCTCTCAGCTTCCTCATGCAGCGTTAAATTTGTCAATATTTCTTTCTCGTGTGCGGAACCTCGAGCCAAGAAGTCGTCCATTTCGGAGCTGGGTACGTTTTTTAATGCACAAACTTGGCAACGATGTGTTTTTTTTTCTAAATTACAAATGTTTACCGACACTGTGTTATGTCGATGCTCATAGTTGTGACGCTACGCAGAGGTCATGTTAAATTCGGGCGCTGTCATGAGCGTATAGTTATATAACAAAAATTACATAATCGATTAAGGCGCGCGTTTAGCTTGATTCCTTCCTGGCCGCATTTCACTGCAGGAACACCGACTTTTGTGGCCTGCCTTTTTGTAGCTGGTTAGCATAGCAACGCTCATGGCCACGCCCGAGTTTTACATGATCTCTGCGTAACCTCACAACTAAGCATCGCCATAACACAGCGCCGGTAAACATAGGCAATTGAAAAAAAACGTCATTGCCATTTTTGTGCAATGAAAAACGTACGCAACTTTAGAAATGGACGACTCCTTGTTCTCCTCTTTGAGAAATCTAACTCTACTTTTTACTTTTTATATGTTTTTCATGGCCGCCCCGACCAGCAAAAACCTCGGCTTCGCTTCATTTATGCAAAAGTCGAGCGGGCAAGCCCCATTCAGACAGACGCCAAGCACATTACGCCTCGCTTCACGAGGAAGCAGAGAGGGAGGCCGCAAAAATAAGAGCATAGATAAACATACACAGCCGAACGCAAGCTGGCTGTCATTGAGGTTATTTTATTAATTATTATTTAGTATTGAACGCACCGTCAGCTTAGGATGAAGAAAAATCGTATACGACACGCAGCGAGAAAGTTGGATGCCTTGGCGCGTGTGATATAAAGCTATAAATATGAATTTTTACTATTTTATCAACCAAAAAATACGCACATCGTAAAAAATATTCAAATTCATGATGTTACATTTTGATGCGGTTAACTTTAATGTAATAATAAAAAATTGGTACACTAATAGCAAAGGTCTGGCTGTATATGACGTCAGATTTGCCGTTCCATCTGAAATAATTCCTTTAAAATCCTCAAACATTAATATTCCTTCGATCTTGCCAACCATTTAACTGAATACTTTTATTAATCTATAAATCTTTTACTTGCTAGTTCAAATAATACAAAGTCCCGTGTAGAAATCCGGGTCGGGAAAAAGTCGGTCCCCGTACGGGCTTTTTCTGTTTATGATCGGGGCATGGCCAGGGCTGCCTGGTCTGGACCCGACTAGAAATGTAACGGGTAAGACTGGGTAAGGCTGTTTTACAGTAACCGCGGTGTTCCGATCTCGATATGGATTCCCAAAGAAATCAACGAGACAAATCGAAAATGAAGAATAACACTTTTTGATATTTGTATTTTGACTTTTTTTCATTGTTATACTGTTTTGATATAAATTCCTTCGCGGTGGATAGCAATATATGATTGAATTCAGACCAAATCAAATCCGAAAGAAGCCAACAGAATGTAAAAAAAGTTGAAGCAAATGCGAAGCAAACGTAAAAAAAAGCAAGCAGAATCGTAGATAAATCATTTTCGGAAGTGCGCCCCAAAAAAATTAAATTATCTATTATAAACCTCAACAAAACTATAAAAGAACAACAATTTAACATATCGATCTTATATAGTCGATGACTTGCAATGCATCATCAATCGATCGTTGTTCAACGATATTCAAATGAATAAGGAAACCATTTATCGGCCTCGAAAAAATTCGCGAAAAATGAACACAACATTTTTTTAACTTTGATGTTCATTAATATAAACTAAGCGATATTTTTAGTACAAACTTCAATCAATGTATTTTGTTGAGGTGAATAAGAATATATGATTGAATGTCAAATTGTGGCACCACAGTTATCGTAGAACCTCAGAATCGGAAAACGTCGCACAACCCCTGCAAAACTAATGAATAAATGAAAAAAATGCAACCAGATTAATAGTATTTTTGCGGAGAACATAATTCTATCATAATTAATATGCTTGAGCGTCTATTTGAAAAAAAAAAGTTGACCTTGAAGTCCCCACGGAGATTTCTATCAAATGAAAAACGAATTCTGCCACTTCACACGAACTTTGTTTCGGAACGTCACGTGTTTCCACGATTAAATTTCTTTGTACTTCAGTTGCATCGATATCTCAAGTTAAATTGCCAAAATGGCCAATTTCTCATACCAATGTTGTCTGTGTAGATGCGCAATATGACGTATCCCTTGTTCGGAACGATAAAGTTGTCTTTCCGCAATGGATTCGCATTATTTCGTCGTAACAATCCCTTCTCGTTCAATTGCATGATCTCCTCTTTTTTTGTGGGTTCTTCGAAACGTCCGACACCGACAATATTAATATCATAACCGTGTGTGTGAAACGTATGGCTCACGTTGTCACCGAAACCTGCGAAAGAGAACGAGCCAGAGAAAGATAGAGAGAGACTTGATATTACAGATAATCCACAAAACAGAGTCTTCATTACTACTGTACCTTCATCAATGAGGACGATGTCGAAAGTTTCCAAAAACGGCAAATGGAGAATTTGTGTGCATTGGCAAAAAGCTGTTTCTTCCTGATCGCACAGTTTCGTGCGTTTCTCGGTCGAGCAAATTGTGTCCTCAGTAATCGATTGAGATTGAACCGGTGATGACGGATATTCAAAGCTTATTCGATTCAGTTGTCCAATTCGTGGTGTTGTTGCTGTAACGTCCAACAGGCTATCAGAAGGTACGCTTTGCTTTATACATCTTTAATTGCCTCGGCGAAATTCGACATCAAAGTACTTACCACTCAAGAAGGAGGGATAGAACGAGGAAGGGTTGATGTTGAACGTATAGTCGGTCATTCCATCATCGATATTGCCGTACGAGTGAACGTCAAATGAAACGAAACGCGTGTTTTGGATCGATGGGACGTTATTTCGTTGTTCTTCTCCAATATCGTTTTTCGCAGCAGGCCCATGCAGATCAAGAGAGCAGACACCTCCGGTTCGATTAATCAGACGACTGCAATAAGACGCGAGGGTTGTCTCTTCTGGATGAACTACCTGCAAGTCGTTCTCAACGTTGACTCTGTAAGAAGGCTGGATCAGATTCGCATCGACTATGTTCTCGCTTTTACGATGATAATCCAGCGATGCTTCGTGTATCAAGCCTTGACAATCAACCAGTCCTTCTAAAAAGATACGATAACTGTTGTGCTTTGGATTTGCATGGGCAGAGAAGTCAAAACGTTCACCTGAAATACAATTCACTGCTAAATTGCGTGATCCTGCGCATTTCGTTGACGTATATATATAGCCCCAGGGGAATAGGCTGACAGCATTGACGTTAATTTTAACGACCTAAACGACCTAAAATCCAGTTACCCACCAATGAAACTAATGCAGTTAAGCACAACTGGATACTGATTCATTCCAGAGTCACTAGGACGACATTGTTTATTTTCACAAATTATTGTGTTTCAATCAAATGTAAATCGGATATTTTTGTGAAGATTGTTCGAAAACTTTTTAATTGTTATTAATAAATTGAACATTTGTATGTTTTACTTGACATGCACGGCGCATCACAAAAATATCAAGATCTCATCTATGAGGATACTTGTCCTGATACCACTGACGCTACCACGAAGTGAGAATATTTTTGGAAACGAAAAAAGCCGAAAGCCAAAAAGAGAAATGACCCGGAGACGGCTTGTTCTTTATTTTCTATGAATTATGAAGATGCTGCTATGACTTTGTACCCAAAATGTTCTGTACAATAACATTGAACTCAAAACTTCACAATTATTGCAATTCAAAACTTCACTAAAGTCGCTTTATTGAATCGATTCATTGTTTCAAATAAATAGGTAGTCAACGGAAATGGTTGGGATAGTGTTTTTCTGCACTTAAGTTTAAGAATACATTCAATATTCATGAACTTACTATCAACATATTTCAATTTTGACCTCAGATTATAAATTTCAAAGAGACAAAATTGGCTGCTCCGAATCTACAGACTGAGAGGTGAAATTGTATGCAATCTTTTTTTTGCTAACGAGCCTTTTTAATTTTTGATAGCCGAAAGTGCTATTGGTAATTTTGTTGATAAACATTTGTTAATGTTAATTACAGAAAATGTAACAGTAAGCAAATATGTAAGTTTTCAGGACAGAACATTTTTCGTATAAATTAAGATAGAAAATGCTCACCAGGAAATATGATTATTCGATTGACCGAGCTGTTGATGCTGACCGGATGGCCATCCGTTGCTCTTATGGTCAAATTGTGCTCGTCGATGGAAAATGAAACCGGGCAGTTAAAGGCATTGGCATTTATTAAATGGAATAAATACCGTTGCCCCTCGTCGATACCGATGTGTACATCTCTTATCTGGGGTACAGTGAACCCTCCGTGTTTTATAAACCTATGCATAACTCGATTTTTTCGTATATCGAATTTGTCAATTACTCAAGTGTAACATCACGAGATACCACAACATTTATTGAAATACGTAGTATTATCTCCAAGCCAATAGTACAAATTATAATTACAATTACGGAAATCATTTGCGTAATTCGGTTTTGGGTTGTGTCTCTATTCTAAGGGTTAATAAATTTAAAAATAATTTATACTAACAAGATCGTATTCGAATCAAGTTTACAATTATTAGCTTATTAATTATAATGAATACTAATAATATATGATAATATATTTGCATAAAATAAATCTATAGATGCGGCAGCGTCTCGACACCCAGTAATTAAAAAAAAAATTATGACCTGACGTCAGAGACCTGCCACGGATATTCTGCAGGAAAGTGGGATTCCAGCTGTCAAACGAGAATTTAAATCACGTATATTTCCGAAAACGTTCGCTTAATCGAAAATTTAATTACATTTTACCGAATCAATGTGATTTTTTTCTTTCCATTTAACCTGGTTGAAGCATGATTTGTTCAGCCAATATGTACAAACTCACATTTTCGAGCTGATTTTTTGTCTACTAAATTTCAAAATGATATATAACATTCGTCATCTATCCTTTCAACACAGGCGACGCGAAGTAGGGTGATCACCGAAAAATCGAAACTTCAGTGCTGAGTGTCAAAGTCTTAACGTTTTCCGATTGCGCGTAACTTGAAAGATATGGAATATAATGGAACTTCTTTTTCTTAACCATGCACGCCAAGTTTCCTTGGCGGATTCATTGACGCCAGATCTGGTGTCCGTCAAAATAGTACAGAAGACGTCTCTGGAAGTGTAGTCAATAATTTGGCTTGACTGACTCGAATGAAAATTAACCGGTAATTACGTTTTTTTTTTACCATACGTTTATGGTGAAACCGACTTCTGCTGCGGATTGCTTCTAGAATCAAATTGACACTGAATCTGGAGTTAATTATTTTCCCAATTCGCTCGCTCGCAGGGTCAAATTGACTTGTAATCTGCAGTCAATTATTTTCCCAACCCGCTCGGGGAGGAGGAAGATAAGAACGTCGTCGCTGACGACGACAACGACGACGAAATCAATGACAATGAGGAAGAGAGGAAAGACGAGGACAGTTAATTTATAAGTTTATTTATGTCTGTGTGTTATTACTACCAAAAAATAGCAATAAAAATTTCATCTAAAGGAAAAACAGGAAATGGTGCCGGTATATACATAGTGACCGCCGCTACACTCAGGTGTCCCAAGAGCAAAATGAAAAAATGAACTCTCGACTGATTTCCCTTGGGATAATCACCTGCAATCCAATTCCTTACCTCGCGGGTTCGTCTCAAATTTTTTCCCTTCTGACAAAAAAAAAGAAACAGTTCATAAGAGGGCAGGAAGCCGTGGGTGACTCGTCTCTTCCGGACAATCAATGCAGATCAATAAAAATCAAGCAAAAATATAATTGTCTCCAGATTTGGAGACAACTTAACTTCAGAAGCGGCCCGAAGTTTGAGTCAATTGACTATAAATATGTAGTCACTGGAACGTCACGTCCGGTTCAGTTCAACGGTCCGGTGACTGCAGTTCTAGAGACGTGTTTTGTCCTTTTTTGACATCATACTGGTGTCAACGAATCCACCATGGTTGATTTTCTTTTTTTCGAAAAATGTTACTTTTATTTTTCACACTATTTGAAAAAAATACTTTTCAAAAAAAGCTATTATTTTAATTACTTAGTGTACATTTTTTACTTTTTAAAGTTTTAAGATATACACTGAATGTAAATGTACGACGAAAACTAGCTAGTGATAGATATCAACATCATTCGTAACCATCGTTTCGAAGAAATTGAAAATCACATATCGAGAGAATAGAGGAAATTAATTTCAGATAATAACCATATATATAAAAAGTTATCAACCAATTTTTGAAAAAATTGGAGACAAACTTTGATATAAATTAAATTCATGGGTTTTTCCAAATATACCGTTCCAAATAAAGTAATTCAATTACGGGAATCATTCATAATTTTTTGCTTTTTGTTAATTTTATATATATATATATATATATATATTTCTTCTATACGTGTGTTTGTCACTGAACTCCTCCTAAACGGCTGAACCGATTTTAATGAAATTTGTTGTGTGTGTTCAAGGGGATTCGAGAATGGTTTAGATTTACAATTCGGTCCAATTCAAATTGTTTATTCAATTAATTTTCGAATTATAAAGACGTGTGTACGGGACAACGTCCGACGGGTCCACTCGTTTTATATAAATGTTTCAAGAGACATTTCTCATCCACTAAAAACGCCTTCATTTACAGAGTCTTACAAAAGTCTAAATAAAAATAATTTAAATATAATAACAAATTTGGAAAAGTTCATGTGATCATGAAAATGAATCAATTTATTTCATATGAAGAGAAAATATGTTGTCTAATTTTTGTTGACTTATTGTTTTTTTTGTGAATAATTTTTCAATATTTTATTTTCACTTTCGTATATCCCTTTTTTTAGGTTTGTACGCTGTTCCCTTATTATGCTTACATTTTTACAACCATCCTCTCATTTTCATATTTTTCCATTCTTGTCACCCCCCTCGCGTCTGCAGCCGTCTTTATTTCCTTTACTGTATCATATTTGCTCGAAGGCACGGGGAAACTGCAGAAAACCCGTGCCAATACAGACGGCCTTTTCAACAGAGGTCGGTGATCCCTATAGGGATCACCAGCTCTGTCGGAAAATAACCTCTCGCTCAGCGACACGCCAGACGAAGCACGGCCAGGCGGTCACCCATCCGAGTATTGACAGCGCCTAATGGTGCTTGACTCGGGTGACCACCATAGCCATGTGCCGATCGCACACTCACTGCTGTTGGTTCTGATAATTTGTCAATATTATTATCATGTCCAGACATCCTTAAGGGGAGATATACACCTAGGAGGCCAAAAAAAGGTCATATTTGCGAAATTTTTGTAGGAAACTTATTTAAAATTTCGGATTGGAGTTTGAACCAAATAAAAGTATACACATTCAAGAATATGTTTAATTTTTTTAATTAAAAAATATCGAAGATATTTAGAGATATCGCATGTTCCTTGAAGCGCGGCAAAATACGAGATGCCCACTTGCGTTTCTTCAAAAATCATCTGAAAAAAAAACCAAAAAGATTATTAAACTAGATACTATAATCTAGTAGTTATAGCCGATTTTGAAAATATCGATTTATGACAAAATGGAGAACGTTTGTTTGTTTGTTGAACGTTTGAAAAAATCATTACTTATGTTCAAACGTTCGCCGGGTGACACACACTAGCCAATGGGGAGGCAGCTTTTTAATTGATCAGCTGGTCATTTAAAAACCAGCGGGACAGTGTGGCATATGTGGTTCACTTGACCTGCTATCTCTGTTGAGATTATTTGGATTTTTCAAGATTTTCAAACAAGACCCATTGTCCTCAAGACTGCAGAAAGCAACGTTTGCGCAACGTCGGCAAAAAGCTGATAACAAACGCGCCCTCCAGCTGAAAGACTACCATTTAAATAATATCGACAATGGCCGCGAAAGCCAAAAAATAAAAATAAAATCGTTCAACAAATGAGTGGCTAAAAGAATGTATAGCTGAATACTACAATCGTAACCATTTTTAGCAGTGACGAAAACTGGTGTGTATGAGGGTGAAATTCGGACTTACTTGACCATTCAGGATCAAGGCTTGGGGTATGGGTGGCTGATCAAGATCCAGTAACTCCGAAAGGGAACCGGATGTTGTAGCGGACACGGTCAATACTCTTTCATAAGACGGATCGTTTTCTGGGCCCCGAACTATCAGTGATCCGTACAGATCATCTCCCTGTTGACGAACTACAATATTTTATCTCACCAAGTGTAGATGATAGATGGCGCTCTCTAGTAGATACAGGGGGTATACATTAGGGTGTCAAATTTTTTGTTGTTTTTCTTTCAAACAGGTTTAAACATTTCGGTTACATGCAGAAAGACACCAGGTAAAATTTTAGCTCTCATTATTATTAATGTTTAAATGTAATTATATAATATAAGGTAAAACATAATTAATATTTATTTAAAAAGTGCTTCAACGTACTTTTCCTTTTTTTGTAATATCTGAGCAAAACAGTCTGAGCGTTTTTGGAATTGTATTATTCAATAACGACGAATGCCAAAACAAAACGCATAACATATTTTTATGGAAAATTGAATGCTCTGTAAAAAAAATTCCTCAATTGAAGTGTCGTAAAACTAACCGTAATGGAGCCGTTCGAGCTACTAAAAGTTCATTTCGTATGAAATTTGTCTTGTTTGACATTACAGCCAAATAATCACTCTTATTAGAAACTTTTTCTGCAGAACATGAATTTTATTAACGAACAATGCCTAACAGTATTTTTTCACTGTGATTATTAGAAACTCATACCGCTAAAACGTATATTTTCTCAATCCCAATTTTTTTTTTCATAGTGTTTACATACGTTAAAAAAAACAACGAACAGCGATCTTGAAGCAATTTTCCATTAAGTTGTAAAGCTAATTTTTATAACGATTGTTTATCAAGAATTTTGTTAACAAAAACGAAAAATAGTTTTTTTGACACATCCTAGTATACATACAAAGGTGTCATACCCGAGTGCGCGTGATAAAAGTGAGTACCGGCATTCTCTGGTCTCATCTCGTATCGGAAAATCGTATATGGCATTATTGGACACTGTGAAATCATGGGTACTCCGTCCATGTGGGGGGAAGCGTTCTGTCGTAATCCATGCCAGTGGAAGCTCAGCTCTTCGGATGACAGTCGATTCTCCACGATGACTTCGATTGTATCTCCGAGACATATCTGTAACATCGAACTTCGATTACATCCACGATGATTGACATGTGTATTACATTATGATTGTTGAAGAATGAAGAAACCTCGATCGACGGTCCGGGACTCATTCCATTGATGACTCGTCGCGCCGATGTCAGATACGTCGTTGCTGAAGCTTTCATGGTGACAAATCGGTAGCTACACACTTTGGCTCGTTGCTCATTGAGTACACACTTGCGTTGACACTCCTGATCGACGTAATCATTGTTGCTATTCGCCGGACCGAAGTTAATTGTGATGATTGCGATGACGATCACGGATGTTGCGTGCAAGATCCAAATCTTCATCGCTATCGAAGATTTAGAAGGGGTAAAAAAAGTTGGAAGCGAAAAAAAATCACAAAAGAAGGCGCCGCCAAGTTTCAGTGAAATGATGTGTGAATAGAGAGATGAATGGTCAAGAACGATACTCGTAAGAATGAACGGGATATTAGACAACAAGGTCTCGGCCGCAAGTATCGCATTTCACACTCTTCTCCTACAGGAGGTCGTTCCACTCGGCAGAAAAACCGGTCGGCGCTTCTCGTCTGTTCGCTGCAACAGGGTTGCGAAACAAGCCGCGGTTCACCACGGCTTGTTTCGCGATTGAGCCCACGAAGTAGCGGGAGAAGTATGATACATATACAGGGTATTCAAAAACTTAATATCTCGAAAGAGACGCAGTTTCATGGAAAATGACATGAAAGAACTTTGTGGGAGCCGCAAAGTTCTATTTCGTCCAGACCTTGACAGTTATTTGGCGGGTACATTGCACTTTACAATGGGAAACTCCATTTTTTATTTCAAATTTGAATAGACCAACAGATCCTACCTTCAAAATCGTGTTATCTTAGAGGTCAAAGTGACCTTCAGGGGTTATTTGAGGGTCAAATATTTCGTGGCTACAAAATACGCTATTAGAGACAATGGCGGATAAAATGACCTTAACAAAAGTTGTAGGAGACGCAAAGTGTTATGTTCTGGTGCCCTCGAACGTTGCCGTTGGGTCGATTAACGGGAAGCACCCACCAGTCATTAAAAAATGAAATGGTTATAGATACGGCCAGCCTACATTAGCCACGATAGCATTCTCACCTACTCAGCTAAGGCAGTATATCTGACTAGAAATAAAAATCAATCATAGTAAATATCGAAACCGTGGCCTTTGGACTCCCTCTTATAATATGCTAGCCTATTACAAAAACTGCATTCCTGTAATTTTGCTATCATATAATATTTATGCCATGGATTATTGTTCACCGTAAATCGTGAATGTCTCGAGGCTTATAGTTATATAAATGATACTTTTTATGTATCCCTAGAAAAAATCATCAAGCGAATTCACATGTAGTGACCGAGCTGGCCGCTCAATATGACCCCTACGGCCTATCCAACTATCAGAAAAAAAAACTCATCGAAGTATTGACGCATGATAACACCATCATCAGGAAGAGCTCCATCCTGCTGAAAATAAATAGCATTCAAATTTCGGAATATTCGTTGTGATGGGTTTCTATTACTTATTACATATCCCGCCTTGGTTGATCGGATTCGCAGACAATCTTTATTATAGCGGTTCGATGTATTCCAGAAATCCACCCCACGGACACGTTCAAGTTTACGGAAGTGCTTTGCGACATTTACAATTTTTGTCATTTTACACGATATCATGTTCAACGCTGTCAAAAATTTAAACCCAAGCAGATTCTGGAGGTCGCTTTGTCCTGAAAGTTAACCCTTAACGGCCACATGGGGTAACTCATTACCCCACGCTGAAAAACCCAGTCGGACAAGATGTGTAAATGTTTTGAGACTTTTAACTAATTGTGTCATGTTCATTGACAAGTTCTTCAATATTTCTAATGGTAACTTGGTTAATTTATAGATGGCGTTCTAAAAACTGGTCATATAAGTCAAAATTCCGGAAAAATGGCTTTTTTTGCAAAAATTTCACTACTCCGCCATTTTGCAATATTAACGACTAAAACTTCAGGGTGGGCCGCACAATATATACCACTACCACAAAAAAAATAACAGTATCCACCAATTATTCAAAAAGTATATTCATTTTGCAAAATTACTGGAAGGAAAAATGATCACATCTCACACATGTCTGTCACCGGCAGATGCCGTTTGTTATATTTATTTGAAAGGTTTAGACCTCTAATTCCACTTTTTTTAAGCCTGGGGTAACTAGTCCCTCCGTGTGGCCGTTAAGGGTTAAGACATATGCGAACGTACAATTTTCCGCTCCTCTTAAAATGAAAAAATGAGGGTTTCCATTTAAGAAAGGCAATTCAATCCGCAAATAGCCTACAAGGTCAACTTCAAGGTCTTTCCAAAGTAGAACGTTATAGTTCCTCCAATTTTTTATGTAATTATTTTCCATGAGAGTGAGTTCTTTTCGAGAACTTTACGGGATCCCCAACTTTTCGAAAACCCTGTAGATATTTGTGTATAAAATACATTTATTATATTTTTTTGCCGTATTTGATCAATCTAGGTGCAACAACATTTTTTCCAGGATGTATAAAGAATGCAATCATTGAAACCAGTGATAGTGCTGTTGCAATGAAAAATGCATTATAACATTAGGAATGCATCCGCAATGTATTTTTAATGTTCACAGAGTCGAAAATGGTTGGATTTCCGTCTGCACGCTTCGTGAACCGCTCCTAGACGAAATTGAGATTTCAACGTGTGCTCGAATATTTTGTTACACTCTCCGCATCGCGTTTGACGATCATGACCGCAGAAGAACAGTGTATGTTTTTATGTGTCCGAAGAGAAAAAACATACAGATTCGGACATCTACATGTACGGTTTAGATGATTGCCGGGCGGTTATGTGAGAATTCCTAGCAGATTTATGCGGTAACATTCCAAGCTGCAAAGTGGAGCGCCCGTTTTGGAACAAGAATAACGCCTCGGTTTTTCACATCCTGCAATAGAGCAGCAGCGTTCGGTCCCTTTTATCGCTCTCCTAAAATTTCGATATCTTTTTATTATATTCATTTGCGAATTAGCTATGCCAGGAGGAATGGTGAGCGAAAAAACGAAGGAGAAAGAAAAATGAAACATACACGTTTTCTGATTGCGCGAAACCAAGCTGAAATTCTTGTCCTGCAGGCAAGGATATCCAGCTTCTCTCGATATTTGAACGATACGTGATGAATGGAACTGGACGCTTCCATGCTTTTCCCTTACCTATAAATTTTGACGCTCTCGATTCTTGTTTTTTCAATAATCGTTCCATGGTTTTTTTCTATGAAAAAAAATACACAAACTTTCCAAGTAACGTATTTTTGTTCAGGTTAAATCATAAGGGCAGAACGGATAAAAATTGAATTCAGGTCTTCTCTTGGAATATGTTCCAGTGAAAAGAAGAGACTCTGTTCGTCTTTTATTAATTACGTTTCAATCCAAAAAAGTCGTAATCTCGGAGACAATATTACGATCACTTTTCAGCTCTGTCACACTCTTAGATCACATGTTTACATTTCATTTTCGCATAACCCTTACCCTGTCCGATGTTTCACATGACCTTCAGAGTGAACAGTATATGCAATCATGCCCATCGTGTTTTTTTCAACTAGTAAGCTAACCTTTGGACTTCCGGAAAATCTAAAACAAAAACACCACGATTGGTGTAAAAAAATTTGAGACAAGTACATCTATACTCATCTCCGTATAAAAAACCCTTATCGGATATCAAAATAAAGTATTATAAAATATTATTATATTCAGGTTTATGATAAACAAATACATCAAATAATTAAAATCGTTTACATATGTCGAGTACATGATTTGTTGACATAACATAGACACATTATGACATGATATGTCTTTTTGGAATTTCAATCCATATAATGAAAAATTTATCGATTTATTCTTCAAGACCAAACTTCAACGCACAGCTTTCCTTATACAGCCCGGTGTGTAATGGCAATTGTAATAATGATAAAATTTCAAAACCGCTTGAAGCAATAGAGCATTGGTTACGACTGCTTGGAAATATTGTAATAACTTTTTTTCTGAACGGTGCAATATATGTTAAAGAAATTGAATTAATACGTGAACAATTATACATAACGAAAAAAGGCTAATCTTTTTACGTATCGAAAATATGTATTTTAAAGCGTACATACGTAGCATCCCGTTCGGCATGTGAACAGTTCATCAATTGACTCATTCTTTTCTCACATACTTCATTGGTACGTGTGAGAAGAATAATGCTGTCAAGATTGGTACTTGCTTCAGGATAATGAATACTTCTGAAATGTTAAAGGGATGATGAAAGGAGCATTTGATCATATAGAGGTACCATATGATTAATGCTCCTTTCTCATCCCTTTAACATGTCTCAAGTATTCATCTCATATCTAAGACTTATTAATTATTACGGACGATCTGCAATATATCATTAACATGTTAGTTCATGTAAGAGTATTCTTGTTTCGTGTTAAAACAAGCAATAATACATCAAAGAGCGATCAACTTAACGTCCCATATTTTTTTACTTCATTCTTTTCAGTAACGTTACTGATTATTGAGTATCAACTTCTTTTTGTTATATTATTTGTTAAAGCCAACAAAATCGTATTATAATTGTACTTAGAAGACTTTCTCTGTCAAGTTTGATTGTTAGATATTTTGTTTATATTTTATACCTTAATGAATAATTATGAGTAATCATTAGAAGATGATGGGCAGGACAAATACACCTGTGCGTCGGAGTTTGATCTTGAATAATAAACAGGTGAATTTTTCATGATATGCATTGAAATTCCGAGAAGATATGTCATGATATGTCAACATATCATATACTTTGCATGTGTAAATGCATTTAATTATGTGATGTCTTTGTTTATCATTGACCTGAATGTAATAATATTTTATTTCGATTTCCAATGAACGATTTTTATTCTTTGTAGATAGGTGTAGATTAGGGTGACCGTTATTTTGGCTTCGGTGAAATTTTTTTTACGTCTAGCAAAAAAAGTAATCAAGATGTGATAAAAAAAATCTGTGTAAAATTTGGACGCGCTGGGATAAGGAGAACATGTGCCACCGAGCAGTTTTATTTTCGAAAATACATGCATTTTTTTATACGCCGCACTAAAATATTTATTAGTCTCATAATACTAATTAAAAAATCTGGAACAGGGTTCATTGATTATACATATTGAGAAGTACAAAATATATTATTTACTGATTTTTTTCCATCAATTACGCAGTCATGAGTAGATGGGAAAATTAATCGAAAACTTGAAAACGGACGTGACGGACGTGACGTTCGCCACATTGTGGCAGGAAATCGAAGCAGTGAATTAATTTTCGACGCACCTACGTAACGTTTGCACCGGTGTTCCAGCTTTTTCCAGTAAAAAAAATTCACCGAAGGCAAAATAACGGTCACCCTAGTGTAGATGTACTTGTCTCAATTTTTTTTTGCACCAATCTCGGTGTTTTTGTGGTTATTTGACCACTTTTTTTACTGATGAATTAATTGAAATATACGTGGAGCAATAATACGACAAAAACTATAAAAACGTATGTTCATTTTTTTCAAAAATTCGGAATCCTTATGATGAAATCGTCATTACTTCAAAAATCATTTTTACTCCGGCCACAACGCGTTACTTTAAGAGTTACTACACCCTCCTCCTTTTTCAGCCGGGCTTAGGACCGGCAATGGCGGAGTTTTTAATAAATTATGCATTCATTTTGATTTTATATAAATCATCACGTTTTTTTCTCACACGATATTGTGATTTTTCTCGAGTTACGTCTGTCGCAGATCTGGAAGAATGGCGTTTAGTTCATGACGATAGCATTACTCTTCGATTTTTACGAATTTTTAAATATCGAATATTCAGGACGATCTTCAGACCACGACTGTAGAGCTATCGAAATAATTCGAACGCCATTTTCGAAATCTGATCAGGGGCACTATTGAATACACCACCAACTTATTTGAATCGATCGATTACAACCAAAGTTATGGCTATTTGAAATTTAGATTTCCCGCGATATCTGGAAATATTGTCCAATGGATATTAATTTTTTTCTTGCGTAATCATCATCGTTTATGATGTAAAATTTCCAGATAAACATGAGACACGCAGACGTTCCGTCGAAAATTCCGATGATCTGCGAGAAAATCGACAAAATGTATAAAAAGAGACTTTCGGAAATCTCAAAAAAATTAGTTTTTTGTGAGTCACGTTAATTTCTTGAAGGGTATCAATATTTTTCTAGAGCTGCATCAGTTCAACAATCGTTTCTTTCAAAAATAGCATTTGATTCGTGTCATTCATTTTTGATTGGCACAACATTGTTACAACATTCATTTTTCAATTTCTGACGAATTTTTACATTCCGATGATTCACGGAGGCGCACGAAGTAGATTCTTGCCCTTTTTTTTGGATTCGCTAGATGCTGTCCTGTCCACAAGAATAGAAATACCCGGATAATTTGAACGTCTTTTTCTAAGTATACTCACATACTATAGAAAACACCCCCGATTAGTCTGAATTCGTAGATTACAAGAATTTAATGACGAAATGTGCGAAAAATTGGTGTGCGAAAACGAAATACAACTTTCACATCATCGGTATGCCTGCAGTTTTTGGGTTCATTCTGGTCTTAACCGAAAGAAAAAAATAAAGAAAGAATATTGGCCTCTGCAGCAAACTTTCTGTGGATTCCAACCGTCATTATGAAGAAATGTGCAAGACCGATCATTTTTTACGCCAAATTAAAAAAATAAAGTCTCGTATTATTGATGTGTCTGCAACTGCAGGGGTTCTTCTGGTTCCTTCTGGTTATGGTTCCATCAAAATAGTGGGCTATGGTCCAAACTCCTAACAATGATAGTTTTTTTGATAATCGCATTTGCAGTTTTTGTGTGTACACGAGAAAAATCAAAGAGTAATGTATTCGTGTACAGTTTCAAAGGTTTTTTTTTGTTTTGATCACCTTTGAATCCAAACGTGGTAACGAATTTCAGAAATTCACAGTGTTGAATTCAATATGGCAGATGGAAAAAATACTCTCCTTATCTGCATAAAATTTTTCGGCAAAGCTAGTTTTCACAAATTTGGAGCTGGATGTATCTTTTCCTTGCATAGGTATACTATTTGGTACTATTGACACCGTTATAAATCGTTTTATGTTTGCAATTTTTTTCCCAAAAACAACACATCCAGCGTCTAATTTGTGTAGAACATTTTCGGTTAAAAATTTTGTGCAGATAACGAGTTTTTTTTTATACAAAAATTGCGTTGTTTGCAACTTGAATAATTTTGATTCAAAGGTGATCAAAATAAAGAGAACCTTAGGAACTGATGTGTATACAAATTCTGG
The DNA here is from genome assembly GCA_959613375.1 of Heteropelma amictum. Taxonomy (NCBI): domain Eukaryota; kingdom Metazoa; phylum Arthropoda; class Insecta; order Hymenoptera; family Ichneumonidae; genus Heteropelma; species Heteropelma amictum. Next base: position 13,597,914 of record OY390720.1, on the reverse strand, counting down.
TCCTTATGATTTCGAAAAATACGACAATTTCTCCATTTCTTGACCACCATATTGAATTAAAAATTTAACATAAAAAAAGTATATACAGGAATGTTGTACTTAACATAAAATTATATTCGAAGGAAAAGTATTACAGAAGAATAAAATATACAAGAAAAACCCGAATTTCACAAAATTTCTGATTATTTTAGCCATTTTGGAAAGGTTATGGTGACTTGAGGTCTGAAAAAAATTGTTTTCTTGAATTCAAACTATTCCGATCACCGATGATCATGGGAGGAATTCAATCCTAATACTTCTTGGTTTAAAGAAAAAAGATTGTGAAAAATAAATATTTCTTATCTCTTGTTACTTTTTCTTATATAATCGGCCATATTGTTTCTTAGAGCCATCGAAATGAAATTTTAACTCCAGAAATCGAAAGAGCACACCCAAAAACACAAAATGACATAGTTGTCTTTTAAACCTATTTCAATTTTCTTATTAAGTTTGGAGCTCAAACATCAACCAAAAAATGTGTTCTCTTCGGCGTTAATGGGTTAAAAAAATATATTACTCTTTACTTTAATCGAAAAACTTTCATGATGTTCAACGTGTCATGGTCAAAAATTACATGTGTCCTTTTTTGTGCACGATTTGTGAAAAAAAGCATTGATACTGATGTGTTTTTGATAAAGTTGAGCGCATTTGAAAAAAAACCTTTTGCTTTTCTAAAACGTAGTTCGAACGCAAGTTTTTTCGGCCAGGATAACATCTAATGATATCTTGACTCTGCAAAATTCCTAATTACCGATTCAATTTTACAAAAAGAATGTATCCTGATTGCATCCTTTATTCTGGGATAAAAAGGCTAAAAGGATCTCTGATTTACAATCTGCGGATATTTAGAATCTTGACAACATGTTTGGTGTTATACTACCTGTTTGATCAAGTGAAAACGACGAAAAATGTTTCATTTATACTCATACGAACAGTTGCAATTCGGGTTTTTGATGCTTCTGTCCAGTTCATCGTCGTACTTTGCAACGTGCTTACTCGTCTTTAGATTTGAGATTTTTTAATAATTTTTTTTTGTGGAACGCGCATCGTAGAATCAAAAGAGAAATCGCAGGACAAAACTTTTCAAAATTTTTCTCACTTTTTAAAGTATTCCATGGAACTCAATATTTTTTTTTTCAAAATAAAAAAATTTCGTAAATGAATTTTTGTTTATTTGCAAATTCTAGAAACTTTTTCTGTTACCTCTGTAGTTTTGACGAAATTCCTCTTTTGCAGGCCATAATTCTTTAAATAAAATTATGGGTCCTTAATGTCCTTAAACAAATGTATGCACAAACGCACACACACACACATACACACACAAGGCGCGTAGAACCGACCATGATATCCGACGTGGTACGTATCAGATAATGCCGGTAAGAATTTTTTAATAGAAATTTATTTTTATTTTCAAAAAAAAATTCATTAAATTCGAAAAAAAAATGTAGAGTTCTTTTTTCGATATTTGATGGGTATTTGGCCTGAAATTGTAAGTGAAACAGCGCAATTTTTTTTCACCTTAATAATGATGTTGATGTTTAAGGAACAATAAATGTTCTCTTTTCATTTTTGTTGAAACTTTGACCTTTCGGGACAGGAAAACTGTTCAACCGATCAAATTTGAATTTTTCAGGGTTTTCAGGCATATATTGAGCTGAAATATACTCCAAAAAAAGCAATTTTGAGTACTTTTTTTCAAGTTAACATTAAAGGATAAAAAAATATTTTCCTTAAGCAACAGAAAGCGCTTGTAGGGAATCAATTGAGGTTTTCAAAACCTTGTCGGTTGCTGTACAATCATTAGTTGGTGAGATATCGATGACTAAAGTCAAAAGGATGACATTTCATCCTTTTGACAAAAATTGGCCCTTGGGCATTTTTTGCTTTTTCATAAACTATTTTTTCAGGAGTGAAACAATGATTGTAATTTGTGAAGTTGTTTCGAAATTCAAAACATTGTCTCACCAAAACTTAAATTCTATGGAGATAAATACGTTAAAGATTAGAAATAGATTATCTTGTGCACCAAAATACCTTATCTTTTTCTCTCTTTTCATCTGCCAGTTGTTTCCTCTTGAGCGACTTGAGCGCAGCTTTCTGAATAGCCTCTGCAGTCATGACCTTCTCTTTGTAACCTGATGGCAAAGAGACAAGTCTCTCCACGCTCGGATTTGGTTCTGTATCTGTTTTACGTTCAAACATGGCTCGTTGCCGTGCTGTCATTAATTTGGGATCCTTAGGTTTTATTTTTTTAAGTTCATCGTCAACCTGGAGAAAGTAAATGAACAGTAGAGAGAGGACATTTTTTTTGGAAAATAAGCGAGTTGACCCATGGGTATACCTCCTCGAGTTTGCCAGATTCTATAGCATCCAGCCATCTTTCCTCTTCGCTGCTTGTTGTGCTCTCTCTGCTTCTTCCACTTTTTAACATCTTCCTTTTAGTTGATACCCTGGGGGATGTCATTCCTACTGCACTTGTGCCAGCTCCGCCATAGCTACCAAAGTGGGATGGTTTGCCACTAGCACTGATGATTCTTTAATTCGTTTGTTGTATTGATATGCATCAAAATGTAATTTGATTATTATTGACAAGTGTGACATTTATTATTTTCTATACAGACCCTCCCCCAACTCGATCCAATCTTTTTCCTTGTAGTTTTGCTGTTTTTTTTTCCTCTGCAGCATTGATGGCAGGATCCCCATCGTTCTCGTGGCTCGTTTTTTTTTTTTTGTGCCTTTTGTGTTTACGCTTTTTATGCCGTTTTTGACAAATCATTACGTTCGGTTCTATGGACAAGTATGTATGGACAAGTACTATGGCGAGACGAAATAAAATCAAATGACAATTTTATTACACACATACGTTACATACCCGCTGCAATACTCGTTTCCTCGTCCGTGCTTGTTTCTCGTACTTTCCCCATTTGTTTTGATTAATTTGACCGTTCCTTATAGGGTACGATCTGGTACGATCCAGCTAGTGCGGCATATGCTTCGGCGGGATCTCATTTGTATGGTAAAGCCAGGTAAAGTTAAAAGCAGCGGCAGATTTACGTTTGACGGGAATAAAAGTTCCATAACCTCCAGTGATGTTTTTAAAAACAGTTGCGTATACCAGCGCATACCACTCTCCGCGCTTCAACGCGGGGAGGCTAGAGTCATGGAGACTGTCTCCATGGCTAGAGTACTCAAGTCTCGCTGCTTCAACGCATTGAACACAGATGTCGGTCATTGCAGCGCTACTGTAGCTACTGTAGCACATCTGCTACTCGCGCCTTCGCCGAAGTGGCGTGACGATCGCGGATCGAAACAACTTCGGACGGATCTCAAAAAGCGGTTTTACCGCCATTATCATTATTATCATTATTCTTTTTCACGTTTTTGTATCCACCACACGTGTGGCTCTTTCTCTCGATTTATCATCTCCAGTTAAACATATTAAAGCATTTATCTATTGTTATTGTGGACTAATTACTCTCCAGCATTCTTCCACTGCTCCTGGAGACCAATACACCCATACTACTGTAGGTGCTCAGGGTCACCACCCCCTTAAAGTTAGCTCCCTCAAAGTGGAAAATGCAACTTTTTTTTTATGAATTGTTTGTACACGTTTGTAGACTAGTATACATGGCCGTATGGACACGTCGCCAGAGGGCGCAGTCCGGAGCCAGCTCAAACGACATTACTACTACTACTACGATTGTACACTCATTAAAAACGTTTGTACATTTTTACTGTTTTTGAAAAACGAATGTTACAAAATGATCCCAAAGTTGGCCCCCCCAAATTCGAAAATATGAATTTTTTTTCACGAATAGTTTCTATATTGTTTGTACACTCATTAAAAACGTTTGTACACTCTTTATTTTAATAAAAAATTATCATAACAAATATTTCCCCTAGACCCTTCCCGCATGGTAACTAGATCAGCCCCCCCACAATGAAAATATTCACTTTTTTTTTTACCAATCGTTTGTACATTGTTCGTAGACGTTGGTAAACTCGTTGAAAACGTTTGCACACTACCTATTTCTTATTTTGATAAAAAATTGATATAAAAAATATTTCCCCTAGACCCATCCCGCATGGTAGTGAGATCAGCCTCCCCAGAATGGAATTATCTTTTTCTTTTACTAATCGTTTGTACATCGTTTGTACATATTTGTACACTCCTCTAAAACGTTTGTACACTCTTTATTTCGATAAAAAATTGATAGTACAAACGATTGGTAAAAGTAAAAGTCAATATGTCCATTGTGGGGGAGCTAATCTCGTTACCATGCGGGACGGGTCTAGGGGAAATATTTTTTATATCAATTTTTTATTTAAATAAAGAGTGTGGAAACGTTTTTAAAGAGTGCACAAACGTGTACAAATGATTCTTAAAAAAAAAGTTGCATTCTCCAATTTGGGGGGGGGTGAGTAATGTTGAAAATAAATTCACAAAATAGAAGAAAAAAAGTGTGTATTAAGAGTAAAGAATATACAGGGTGGACCATCTTAACGTTTAATGGAGAATAACTCGATTGGTACGCGAAATATTGAAAAAAGTTTGATACAAAAGTTGCTGGGCAAAAAGGCGGACGTATAAGCGTGACCTTTAATTTTACCTTGAACTTGATCTAAAGGGTTATTTGAAGGTCGAATAAACATTTTTCAATAGAAACGCCTATTTCCGACCCCGGATTCGGGAAGAGCAGAAAATTTTACATCGAGATATGTATGGTTGATAAGATGAAATCTCAAGTTTTGAGGTTATTTCAAGATCAAAAAGAACTTGTGCGTGTATTTATGCGAAAATCGTATCTGCTTATAAGAATATCGAATTAATCTTCTACATTTATCATTGACCGAAAACAATGACGTGGATGTGGTAGAATAGTGCCTCTTTTGGGGTTTCCTCGTCAGGGTGCTTGTTTAAGGTGGGTCCCTTTGCCTCTCACTCCTCGAGGCGCTGGTTTACAGTGCGTCCTCTTGTTTGTTATTGCGTATATTTCTCTATTATTAATTTAGACATTCAAAAGATTTCGAAGGTTCCACCGTTAGCATTTAGTCAATAATTAAGTCGTCTTTGGAAGTGATCAACAATGCGAAGCAAGACGTTTCGTGAAATAGCTTCACAAGCTCCTCTTATGCGGTTCGCCATGTCTTCTCTCGTAGTTGGTCCTTTTTGGACAACAACTCCTTTCAAATAGCCCCAGATAGAAGTCTAGTGACGTCAAATGAGGGGATCGAGGAGGCCATCCAATCCGTCCCCCTCGACCTCAAAGTTATCATGTAACTTTGACCCAAGCACTATTACCAGCCGATTTTGAACGACGCCTCGAGTTCTGCCCGTGGGCCTTACAGCAGTTCGATCGGGACCCTAATTTTTTAAAATTCGTATGTTTGCCGATGAAGCGACGTTCAAGAGCACAGGGGAGTTGAACTGACATAATTGCCATTATTGGTCCGATAACAACCCACACTGGCTTAGAGCGATGGACAATCAACACCGCTGGAGCCTCAATGTCTGGTGCGAGATTGTTAATGGGTACTTAATCGGCCCATTCTTTTTCGAACATACTGTAAATGCGAATATGTAACTGGATCTCCTCATTAACCAATTGCCCCAGTTTTTGGAGAACATGGACTTGGAAACAAGGTGAAGGATGTTATCCCAACAGGATGGCGCACCCCCGCACTCCGCACGTATGGTCAGAAGGTTTTTAGAAGTCAGTTACCCAAACCGATGAATTGGTCGAGGAGGACCGATTGCATGGCCTCCCCGATACCCTGATTTGACGTCACTAGACTTCTATCTCTAGGGCTATTTGAAAGGAGTTGTTATCCAAGAACCAACTACGAGAGAAGACATGGGGAACCGCATAAGAGGAGCTTGTGAAGCTATCCCACGAAACGTCTTGCCTCGCACTGTCGATCACTTCCAAAGACGGCTTAATTATTGCCTAAATGCTAACGGTGGAACCTTCAAAAACCTTTTGAATGGCTTAATTAATAATAGAGAAATATACCCAATAACAAACGAAAGGACGCACTCTAAATTAGCGCCTCGAAAAGTGAGAGGCAAGGGGACTCACTTTAAACAAGCACCCCGACGAGGAAACCTCAAAAGAGGCACTATTCTACCACATCCACGTCATTTTCTCCGGTCAATGGTAAATGTAGAAGATTAATTCGATATTCTTATAAACAGATATGATTTTCGCATAAATACACGCGCAAGTTCCTTTTGATCTTGAAATAACCTCAAAACTTGAGATTTGATCATATCAATCATACATATCTCGATATAAAATTTTCTGCTCTTTCCGAATCCGGGGTCGAAAATAGGCATTGCCATTAAAAAATGTTTATTTGACCTTCAAATAACCCTTAAGATCAAGTTCAAGGTCAAATTAAAAGTCACGCTTATACGTCCCCCTTTTTGTTCAGCAACTTTTGTATGAAACTTTTTTCAATATTTCGCGTACCAATCGAGTTATTCTCCATTAAACGTTAAGATGGTCCACCCTGTATATCAAGTGATATCTAAAACCACGGTAGTGCCTCAACGCTGACTAATTGAAAAATAAAAGAGACATGCTATTTAGTTTTGTACCTACACAGCACAGAATATTGCAGCAATGTTGCGAGAATCTTTCAATAATGCGTGTTGCCATGCAACATTACTGCAATGTTGATAGAATATTGGTCATAAAATATTGCAGGCTAATATTGTCACAATATTGGTCAAAAAATTGTTAATTTGATTCGAATTTTTTTATTTCGTGATTTAATAAAACTCTGAAAAAATCAACAATAATTGGCATGCTATGAACGACAATTATGAATTAATATCACCCAAAAATATTAACATATTGTTTAAACAATTTATAGATACAGTTTTTTTCTTATACGAATCAAATTTGTGCATTTTTTTTAACGCTTTAGAGTTGTTGCAAAATTTACCTACGTTTTTTAAATATTTTGAAAGAATTATGAAATATAAACAAAAAAATGTAAATTTAGAATATGTTCCTGCGAACCGGTGTACCATTAGTTTAAAAAAGTTTCAAAGATATTAGGCCAAAAAATGCATATATACGGCCATTCTAAAAATTTGAAAATGGGAAATTCAAAAACGTAGGTAAGTTTTGTAAAAATACCTAAGAAGCGTTAAAAAAAAGCACAAATTTGATTCGTCTGAGAATAAAAAGAACTATAAAGTGTTGAATATTTAATTGTTTCAACAATTTGTAAATAACTTTTGGGTAAAATTTATGTTGATAATTGTTGTTTTCAGCATGCCAATTATTGTTGAATTTTTCAGATTATTATTAAATCACGAAATAAAAAAATTCGAATCAAATTTACAATTTTTTGACCAATATTCTATCAACATTGCAAGATTTTTATTGAATCACGAAATGCAAAAATTCTAATCAAATACAACTTTGATCTGGCAAGTGTCCCACACACATCTTTACAGATATTTGCAACACTTTAACGAATAAATGTATAGTTTATAGGATTGCACAATATTTGAGGACTATGCAAATGCTTTAATACAAGAAGTATAACGTAGTCCAGTGGTCAGGAGCAGTCTACCAGGAATCGGAGGGTTCCGATTTCAAATCCACGCCAATGCATCAAATTTTCTTCAAATTATTCTCTTGTACTTATACAGGTTAATTTCAGCGTCACAAGTATGTATTCCATTAAATAATAATAACTCAATAACTCAATAAAAAGCAAAAAAGTTTCTGTAAATTTGTTCTCATTGGTGGACATTCAGACATTGTTGCAATGTTACTAAAATATTGCAGCAATAATGCACATCATTTCATCAATACTGCAATGTTGTCAACAAAATATTGCAGCTATATTGTTGCAATATTTCTGTGCGGTGTGGTTAACAATAACAAAAAAGTTATTTCTCACATGGTAAATTCTATCACAATGGATATATTGTCTCTTCAGAAACTGCGATGTGAACAAAAAACCAATTAGCTTGATCATTAGCGTTTCAATAAATAAATTATGTAATTTATCATTGATTATCGAGCGAATAAAGTAATGAGTGATGAATAATAAAATGGAATATGTAGTATTTATTGACAACGTATTGTAGTCAGATTTTCAGTTGGAATTTCTGTGCGGTTGACATTAACATGGCTTTAAGAATATTGTTCCTTTTGACTCGCAAATTTGAGTGATATATTATCAAAATATATCTTTGAATCAGAGAGAATGAAAAATAATAATAAACTAACAGAAAATTATGAGAAAAACTGAAAAGAATGTGATTGAGCGAGATTCAAAATTCATACAATACACACAATTACCTTTATTATTAACTACATAAGTTATTAAAATATAACTCTCCTTGTGATGATTCTCATCGTTTCCCTCACATTCTCTTCAATTCTGTACTTCTTCATTCATTTATTAATTTCTCCAATATTCTTCTATACTGTCTCACTCTTATCCTCTTTCATTCATTTCCATTCCTTATTAATGTTATTAAATTATGTTGAATGAATCATTTTCGACTAAAAATTCAAGACTAGTTTTTAACCCATAATTGATAGAAAAAGCGGCATTTTTTAAATCTCAAAGTTTTCCAAAATAAATTGTATTTAAAACTGTTAACTATCATAACGTTTTTTCATTACATACGATTTTGATTGATTTTTTTATTCTAGGGCATTTTCCACCTATTTTCGATAGAATATATAGAATATATAGATAGAAGCAGCTTTTTAAAAAAAAGAAGTTGTTACAGATAACCCCGAGTTTTCTAACATAAAAATAACTTAAAAATTTGTACAGTCATAACTTTTACTCATTATATACGATTCTGATTAAATGTTTGTTCTCCGGCAGTTTTTGACCCATAATCGATAGAAAAAAGAAGCATTTTCAGAATCTCGAAATTTCGAAAAATAAAAATGATTCAAAACTTTGAATCGTCATAACTTTTTGCCGTTCCATACGATTTCTTCATACGAAAAGTACTTAAAAGTTGAACGACCATAATGTTTCCATTATACACAGCGACCGGATTTTGATTGAATGTGTATTTTAGGGCTCTATTCCGACCATTATCGAAAGAAAATAGCATCATCTTCAAAAATTCAAAATTTTCGAATTTGAAAATAAATACAAACTTCGAAAGGTTATAACTTCTTTTCATTACGTAAGATTTTGTTCTAATTTTAATCCGAGGGCAGTTTTCCACCTATTATACGATAGAAAAAAGCAGCATCCTTGAGCACCCGAAATTTTCAAGAACAAAACTTATTCAAAGCGGTTTCTCACTCTCTTTATCGATAGAAAAAGCAGTGTCTTTTAAAACGACGAATTTTCAAAATTAAATATTACCCAAAACTATAGCGGTCTTCACTTTTTTTCGTTAGAAATAATTTTGATGGAATTTTTTACTCTAGGGCTTTTTTCTACCTATATTCGATAGAAAAAAGCAATATTGTTTAAAACACCGAATTTAAGAAAATAAGAAAAAACTTCAACGGTTATTATATACTAACAATAAGATCTTTTCGTTATACTGTGTGTAAGTGTGAGTATGTTTCTTTGGAAAAGAAGTGAAATCCTCATTAACAACTTTGAAAAAGTAAAAAATGAACGCCAAGTAATTAAAAAATAGCTTTCCTTGAAAAATATTTTTTTTAAATAGTTTACACAAAAATAAAGGGAAATCCGAAAAATTAGCCAATTAAAATTTAAAATTTAACGAATTTCGGAACTTGTCTGCATGGTTAAGAAGAAAAGGCTGGCGAAGGAATCTAGAGATGCGGCACCATCTCGGTGCCAAATAATTCAACAGAAAATTGTTCAATCTTTTTAATAATGATTCGTTTTTGTACCATGTACGCGGGATTTCACACACAACTTCCGATCAATGCTCAGTCAGTATTCAGAATTTATGAGAATTGAGTGTCCTATTTTAATCGTGAAAACGGTGTTGACTGATCTGGCACAAGAAATGGACGTACGTGTTGAACAGAGTATTATTATTATAAGTGACGAACAGTTGCAAGTAATAAAATGGAATGGTCACGTGTATTATGTGTAAGTAATAAGTTACTATGGAAACATAAAAAAATGAAAAAATAAATAAACAATAGGTCTACGGAGATATAATGTTAAGAAAAGAACGAGAAATAACTGTACAGTCGAAAATCGAATACAATAAATCGAGGCATGCAGTCCAAAAAGACTTTCATACCAACAGATGTTTCATCTTCTCGGACTTATTTTTCTTAACCATGCACGTCAACTTTCTAGATTGGTTAAATTTTAAATTTGAATTGGCTAATTTTTGGAATTTCCCTTTATTTTTGCTTATACTATTTAAAAAAAATATTTCTCAAGGAAAGTTATTTTTGAATTACCTGGCGTTCATTTTTCACTTTTTTTTATTATCATTAACTAACTCTCAAGGTATGTGTTTTTATCCGATTCCAAAGACAATGATTGTTGATTTTGCCTTGGGTAGCTAAACCTTTGATTTTCTTTTTTCAAAACTTCAAAATCTTCGCCCATTTTCCATTTTTCCATTTTCAAGGCAACCCCTTCCAACCACCTAAAAGTTACAAAATCGTATTTGTGAAGTATACTTGAAAAATTGTTATACATAGCAATTCATTTCGCTGCTAAATGCGGCTCCATGTCTGAAAAGTTTCATTATTTGATGTGAATACATCGGCATGTCTTGTGATGTCACAGAGGCCTCACAGGTTCTGCTAATACAGGAAAAGAATCATTGCAATGGGAGTATTGTAGAAATATTGTAAAATAAAAATCGAAACATTTCCATTCACGAAAAACCTCAATTTCCAAAAGTTCTTCCGGAAGAATTTCACCATGGTTTTCATGTTTGCAGGTGGCTCAATACAGGGTCTTCATTTCTAATCGATTATAAAGTAAGAAATAAGGTTTGTGCGAATGATTTTTAGTATTTTTTTCTACTTCGAACGTTCTTCAGGCGAATGAATATACTGTATAGATATATCTACGTTTCGCATACGATCTCTACGTTTTGTTGATTGGGCTATTTAAAAAATGTAGCGATTGAAATACAATATATCAATATTAAACAACGTTCAATAAGCCTCCTCCCTTGAGTTATTCCAATTGCAGAACATAACGTAGATTGTAACTCAGTGGGTTATTTTATTTCCACATACAAAAACATATAAATTTATGAATGGAAATTAAACATTTTAGAAGATTAAAACCTTCCAATGTTATTTCATTAGCTGTTGCCCACGTCTTCGCTCGCATAATAAATACGAAAAAGAATAAAAGACGGACTTTTGAAAAATCCTTATTCGAAGTCTAAGTCACAAAGGAAACTACAGTCCAAATTGTATGCTTCCAGTTTGAATCGTTTCATTAGGTTTGTTTGGAGAAAATCAAGAGTAGATCGAATTAAAAAAAATCTTGACACAAAGGAAACTTCCGGTCACGGATTTACGCCTGGACATCGGTGTCAGTTTTAATCGTTTAATCGTTTTCGTAGTTATAGAAATTTTTTCTTACCGTCGAAAAGCATAAATAGAAAAAAATACCACGAAAAAGATATTTTTTTGACAGTTTGTAGAAAAAGACAGACTTTTGAAAAATTCTTTCTCTTATTCGATGCCTACGTCATAAAAGGAATCCACTAGGTTTATTTAAAAAAAAAACCGAAATTGAATTGAATTTAAAAAAATCTTGAAAAAAAATTCCGAACACGATCTTAGTCCTTGGACATCAGGATCACTTAAAGAATCATTTTTGTAGTTATATAAACTTTTTTCCGTTGAAAAATGTACACATAAAAAAATAGAATGGTAAAAAACCGATAGTTTTTGAAATTTTGTAAAAAAAAATGAGAAAAAACTATTTTGAAAAAACCTTCCATACTCAATGCTTTTGTTACAAAAGGAAACTAGTCTATATGCATGCTTCTACCTTGAATGGTTCGTGCTGGGCGTTGATGCGTCAGTGACTTATTTTTATATTATAAATTTGAAAATATATATCGAATTAATAATATAATATATAAAGATGTATCTGAGATTTCATACGTGTACGTGATTTCATATGTACTTAAAACCTGAAAACTCTTGGGCTACCAGAAGATTCAATTAAGTGAAATAGGTATTATGTTGAGGTTGGAAATGTTCCCTACAAATTTCTGTTTATATTATTTACGTGACTTAAGATACTGTATCATAACGCGCAATTGAACGCGAATTTTCAAATAAAATTCCGAGTTCTATCGCAATTCTGTAGAACATATAAAGCAAGGAGACACGGACAAGGAATTCAATAAAGATTTCAAGATCATTCTTAAATGGTTCAAACCAGAATATATGAAATAATGTTTTTCCTGTGTTAATTGAATGGAGAAGTTGACTAGAGAGACGGTACAGCGAATCTTTACGAAAAAATGTTCTAAAGTGCAAAAATAACATTTATAGGAAAGGAGTTTCAGTAAGGAAATGTTTTTTTCACATATACAAACGCACGCACTTTCATATACCCTGAAGAATATCATGATCCTAGATATATGCTTGTTTCTTTTGACTATGATACAAAAAATATGCACGAAAAAGATCGCTCGGAGGAACCCAATATGCCCGGATGTATGAACACATACACACATACACGCAATACAACCAGTATCATGACCACAAGACTGGTAACAGCGCGTGTAAAACGATGCACCCACGCGTTTATTCAGTCGATATGTTTTATTTAACAATTTGTTGTGTTTTCTTAAAGCTATGAAATATGGAATCGCGGGGATGTAAGTGAACGAATAAGGTTAACGGTAGCACGTCGTGCGGAGGAGGCAGCGGCTCCGTTTTCTATGAGATAGGGTCAGTTGGTATTTTGTTTGTTAGAGCGAAGACGAGCGAGGCTCGCGCGTTCCCCCTCTTCTTCATCGGAAGTACACGGTGGGCCGCTGCTTCCGCCAACAGCACCTCTCGACGACGTTGCTTGCATGAGCTCTTGGTCTGGTCCATTTCTGTGCTCATATAGCAATATATTTAGCGTTTCTTCGTATATACGCGCCTCTGGGAATTCAACCTAAGATTTTATTAATATTTATATTTCCGTTCTTATCGTAGTTTCTTTTTTCTAGATCTCCCACTCTCTCTGCTTTACCTTTCGAGTCTTGCTCAAATAAAATGTGTTCTATAAAACATATTTAAAAACAAACAGCTTTCTTGAAATTATCAATACTAGTGCAAAAGTTAAGATTTTTATATTTAGTATGGTGCATAATACAAATTATTTGTAAACTTTGTTCAATGGGTTGTATGTGTTTTTCAGATAAAATGAAAGCTTCGTACACAAATAACAACAAAAATAATGTTATCGTGAATTTACAGATTAATAATTAATAAATCTTTCAAAACTCTGAACAAAGTGAGACATCATTTAATATGAGGAGAAAAACTGTTGTGTAAATATTTATAGCACATATTTTTTTAATACTTTTTGCTGTCATTATTTTAGCTAATTATTTATAAAGCTAACGGAGCTTGATATTGAAAATACTTACCTTTGTATGTTTTTTGTCAGTTGCATATACTATGGAATGACAACAGACTTCGCCTACTTTTCGTCCATGCCCATAAAATGTCCAGCAGCATATTTCACTTGAGCCAATTACATCCTTGATGAACAAAACTCTACCATTAAACCTCAAGGACATTTTGTCAAAAAGTTCAATATTCTTGAGTAAATTGTCATCCGAAGTGCTGAGAACATAGAAATTTGGCAAAAGATCAGCAAGAGTACAGTGGTGCAGCATTGTTCAATATTATTTTTATTACCCTGTATAAGAATATTTATTGTTGTGTCGATTAATAAGTAATTTTACAACGGGCTTCGTAGTATCAGCGAGCAAGAGCTGCTCCTCTCGCTGAGAAGTTATCAGTGCCACTCTGCAGATAGGCTCAGCTTCTCGCTCCTTACGCAAGAGAGCCTGCTCGCACGATTTAACCAACTCCGCTATACAATAATATTTTGCCTCCACCAAGAGTTCTGTCAGTTCTTTGGCGCTTTCGGGAAGTGGGACAGAGCCATCTCTCAAAAAATTCAATATAGTTCCAAAGTGTTTACCACAACGATCTATGAGTATCCAGCCTGAAATTTTCAATTTTTTTTCTATATATCTTTCGTTATGTACGCTAACATGGCAGTGATAATTCCTATGATCTCACCTTCTGAATCCGTGAGAACTTCCATTCTTCCGCCAAACATGGCACGAAGCATGGTGTCGTGCTTGCGAAGAGTACTAATGGTCGTATAATGGAGAGAACCACCGATATTCAATTTAACGTATTCGGAGGGATAACGAATACCCGTGCGAGGATCACCGGACATTCCGAGAGAACTCACGAGCAACGTCGTTGACGAGGGGGAGCTTGTTGCTGACGACGACGTCGCCGACACCTGCGACTCCTCGGCTTTGTCGGGTGTCAAAATCAACATTTAACGACCTCTAGGATCCCGCTATTATTTTTTCGTATCTCGGCAGCAACGCGATGTCGTTTTGACCGAAGCAACAAATATGCGCCTCGTACGCAAAATTCTTTTGACGCGCGCTCTAATGTTGATCACGATTCCCGATGTAACCTCATTTTTTTTCTTTTGATGATGCGTTTTTTTGTTTTACTTCGGTTTCGCGCAGCGACAGAGCACTTGCTACTTGCTACTTGCTACACCTGTCACGTATATGGTATCTGTACATACGGTAATCGAATACTAGGCACTAGGCAGAATACCGCAGCTGACTCGCTGACTGCAGCTTTCTAACCATTTCTAACCACTCAACACTGCTCAACACCAACACTCAACTGTATATACTATATATGGGTGTCATTTGGTCATTTGCGGTATCATCCACTAACCGCTGCACATGCTTTCAATGCTTCATTTTCCTATGCTTTACCATACAAATTCGATCGCGTTGAAGCATTTGCAGCGCTAACTGAATCGTGTCCTATATGATCGTGCGACGTTCGACAGTTTCTGCGCGCGCAGCACGCTTGAACGCCACATGGTAGCGAGATCGCGAGTCATGTCTGGTCATGTCCAACTCTCCAACTCGCTCTCCCGCTCATCGCATGGCAATCACAGTACAACATATATGAGCAACGAGTGGGAGGAAAACAAAGATCTATAGCTGGCTGGTGTGTTCAGTCGTGTGCGCGCTAAATTGGAATAAACCCAAACGAACCGGATCGGAAAGATGACGGATTCGCTCTCAAAGTACGGCCTGTACATAGACGATCTGTGCAAAATACGACTTATTGAACCCCAAGTCGCTAATGAAAGTGACAAATTGAAATTGGAGTGCGATAAATTTGTTGAAAGTATGTACCACCAAATGCTGGTTACCATGGTAACCATCCGTATTCTACATGACAATACATATACATATATAAGTATATATTCGTTGTACGCAAAATTTTCAATCGAATGACGCCAGTTCCCTTTTAGTAGGAATATAAGGAAAAAAAATCTTTTAAAACCGAATTTCGGAAAAAAAAATTTCGACTTACATGTTTTGTTTATCTATGCTCATGTACAGCGTACTAAGAACTTGAATAATTCGGATTATTATTTAACTTGTCAAAGGAAAAGTACTAGAAAGAATAAAACCATAGTGAAAGCCAATAATAAATTTGTCTATTTACGTTCATGTAAGCTTTTTGTCCTCGAGAGTTGGATAAATTATAGAGTAGGATAAGTAAAAAAGATGTCTCTCTGATGAGAACAACCGCTTTTGAAGTCGAGCTAAATAAATTAAAATATTTATATAACTATTGTTAATTACTGACGTTAATAATAAAAAAAAACCCTACAAAAAAACCCTACAATGTAACCCGCGATATTTCTCCGTATGTATTAGAGTGTGTTAGTTCAGAATTTTAAAAAGATTTTGTAAGTTTTCTGGAAGAAAAAATTTCACGAAATGAAATAATCTTATCATCATCTTATACTAATTGTGAATGCACGTAATAAATATAAAATGTTCATACTGGCTATTTATATATTTATTTGAAGTGTTCCTTTTTAGTTTTTCATGTTCTAAATACGATATGTTGGTGTACACGAGCATAGATTGTACGTTAGGATGAGTAAAAAAAAATTCTTTTTTTGATTATTTTTCCGTTTCAAATATTTCGATTACATGAAGAAAGATGTCAATAAAAATGCTATCTTTTGATATTAAGTTAAAAGGTTCCTCATAACAGTTTTCTACTTTCCATAAAAATAACACAGGAAAAACAATGAAAACGTGCTTCAAATTTTATTGTTCAAAAACGACGAGTTTCAAAATAACACGCACAGCTTATTTATATAAGAAATGAGCGGATCTTCAAAAAAGATCTTTGCCGCAATGTCATATAAGTAACGGGTATGGAGTTGGATTAAAAAATGGTCCCTTCAGGGACGATAATGTTACTATCGAACAATATCTAATATTTTTTTCACCGGGATTATTACAAAATTATACCGTACAAAATGACTATTTTCTGTGGAGAATAGGTTAAGGACTACTTAATTTTAGAAACCTTTTGCAATTTGTCAAATCCTCATGGAAAAAAAGGAAATTGCGATGAGGCACCTATTAATATAATATTGGGAACTTAAGTGCTGATGTCACAGCATCCAATATAGAGGCGACAAGGACTACAAATTGCTGTAACGGCATGTAATAAATATGCGTTTTGGTTCGGTCTTTATTAATAAACGGTTAGTTAAACAGAACTGGAGAAAATAGGACGTTCACTATGGGATAGGTATGCGATTTTGGAAAGTGTACAGCCATGAGCAGAAATGATGTGGAGAGCTAAAATCTATGGAATTCGGGACATTTGCTCCTGTGGGGCCAGGCTTCTGAGAAATATGTAAGCTATAAAAACATCGTCTTTCGTTCTTAGACATTGAATATCCGCAACTCTTTACATTAGATAAAGGAAAACATTGAAGCTGAAGATAAGATAATTGAAGTTCTTTGTTTTAGGCAAGAAAATGTTTAATCTGGCCGAGTAATATTTACGCTTTTTAATTAATTCGTAAATGTTTATAACACTCACGAATTTCGCCACCAGACGTCATGGCACTTATACTGACATCCCAATTAAGAGCAAACGTTTTTATTAGTGTCTTTCTTCGTGTAACTAAAACTTTTGAAACTAAGCATAAAAATAGTAGATGTATCGCTAAGGAAAAAACAAGACGATTTCAGACGACACCCAAGACCCAAGTCGAAGACGAGGGCTCTCATCACACGAATCTGACATCGTGTTTCATCCCAAACTCGTCTGAAATCTTCTTGTTTCGTCCCTAGCTACGCAATGTACTCTTTTTTGGCACAGCCTATTCCATATAATAAAGTTTACTCCAAGTCACAATTTCTTTGCAGATATTAGCGAGTTTGAAGCGAATACCAGTAATTTCATAGGAATGATTGATAATTTGAGTCAAGAGGTCGAAAGTGAGAAAATGCGAACGATCGGTGCGCGCAATCTGCTGCGTTCTCGCGCTAAACACAGAGAATCCCAAAAACAGCAGATGCAGGCCCTTATAGTTGAGAAGAGCATGCAGCTGGAACGTTTGCGCGTGCAATTGGATTCGCTGAGAAAGATCGAGCAGCAACAACTGGAGACGATTGAGCATCTTTCGGCTAACTGAGCGACCTCGGGATTCTCAAGCATTGGTAGAGCGGCCATTGAAAAATAAACTTTTATTATTATCATATGTGTACGTGTGTAGGTGTGTGCGTGCACGCTCGTCCATTCTCTGTTTTATAGTAAAAATAAGAAATGGTGTTTCTCTGAATTACAGATGATGTTTACAATTTACGTGGATATAAATATATAAATACGTATTACAAGATTGTTATTACTATAATTATTATTGTTATTATTATTATCAGCATCATCATCATCATCATTATCGTTATTAACATTACATCGTGCTATTTTGTAACGGCACGTGTTCAATCCACTTCTGTTTTCGGACGTTTACTTGTGTCCTCGCTGTTCTTCGAATCGTCCAACGTCGTACTATTTCCGGTTGAATTTTTGCACGTCGTTACAGCTATGGTCGAGGGTGATATTGGCCGTTTTTTCGAACATATGACGCTAGAGTCGTTTGGGCGGTTAAATTTCACTATTACGGCCGTCATGTTGTCACAACCAGTGCCATCGCCAAGGGTGTCAGTAGCGAGACAGTGATCAAAGAGCTACGGAAGAGAGTAAGACTCGTATCAATCAATCATATTCATCGTAATACGGTGAAAGAGGGAGAGAGAGAGAGAGAGAGAGAGCGAGAGAGAAGACGGCAGTACAATGAAACGAAAGTAAAAAGAAAATAATAATAATGACAATAGTGACAGTAATGAAGAATAATAAATAACAAAGAAGTACAGTAAATCTGAATATTTACCAAAGTTATTAGTGTGAAAATTGATAAAGAGGAACGCTTGAAAATATGAATTTGACTTGGAAGCATAAAGAATTCGGTAACATGCATTATAAAGTTTACTACTTTATCGTTTTGCATTTCGAGAGGAAATTTTAAATAGTTTGCATTTTTAACAATAACGTTCCTACAAATAACGGCGAGAATTACGTCAAAAGTTAACACCAAAAGGTTAAAAATTCAGATGAACGAGGACGAGACAGTTAGATACGACATTTACCTCTTCACAAATTTTTGATATATTCGGTTGATCATTGTTAATAAGACGCGGACGGATAAACGTGACGACTTCCTGGCTAGACATAAAGTTCCAAATACCGTCGCAAGCTAAAATCATAAATTCGTCCCGTTGCTGCTCGACAGTGATATGCCGAACGTCAGGCAGAGCGGAGATCATTTGTTCTTGGGCGGGTAACGTTGTGTTCTGCTTATACGCGTGATCCCCGATAGCCCTTGAAAGATTTAGTCCACCGTTTACCCTTCCGTCGGCCGTTACTTTACCCCCTGCTTTTACTATACGTTCCATTTCCGGCGCATCCTCGGGTTTGTGATCCAGACTTAATTCTAATGCTTGACCATCCCGGCAGAGTACACATCGTGAATCACCGGCATTTGCGACATATAAATCCTGTCGATGAAGTATCGCTACGACTGCAGTGCAACCACTATCCGAACCTGGCTGCGGATTAGTTTGTTTTTTAATGTTTTTTTCTGTTTACAATAAATCCGTTTACAAATTGAATCATACGCAGGAAAAACATTTTGTCAATATCGCCTGCATTGAAACTACGAGTTTTAATCAACTAAGGGCGCACCCAATTAGCACTGCAAACTCTTCAACGGGATCGTATTTGTATGGTAAAGCAGAGGAAAATGAAGCAATAAATGCATTTGCAGAAAGTAGATTGGTATTTGCGGCAAGTGGATAGCTCGCTAATCTGGCTTTTGCTGCGGTATTGATCAACAATCGTCTCATTTCAACTCTAGTTCCAGATATTTTATATGTATCATCTCTGTTATATCGCGTATTGGAAAATATAATTTAGACATTCTGTAATGTCGTATGTGGAGTCAATTTTGAATTGAAATTGTTTTATTTCAGCTCCGGTCACATAATATACTACACGGGCGATACATAAAAAAAATGGAATGCATATCATTTAATATTTTTAAAAAATATCCATAATATTGATGACAACAGCACGAGGGACAGCATTTTGGACGTGGAAATACATATATGAATTTAACGCGCGGGTGTGTCGTAACACTTTGTTATAAAATGTATTTGAACTATTTGTTTGTTAACTTTAGGCAACAAAACAAAAATATTTGTTTTTAGATACATAATAAAAGCATTTATAACGATAAGGGTCGTTCACGATTATTATCCACCGTTCATTACCGCCAATTGAGGCAGTAAAATAATGCAAAATTAATACCGATTTGATATAATACCGACTAAACTCGAATGCATTAATTGCCGTAATCAACGATTTCATCGTTGTTTATCGTCGGGTCTCGCTTTTTTATTTTCTATAGTGATTTTATTTGAATTTTCAGACACAAGACGACAAAAGTATTATTATTAATCACACCTTCAAACACATCACTCACCTCCTCGGTCATGTCCATAGTGAAATCTCCGTCATCTTCCTCGTCGTCATCGTCATTATCATCATCTTCATCTTCATCTTCATCCTCAACTTCATCTTCCTCTCCTTCTGCAATTCTATCATTTCGCTCCTCTTCATCCTCACTGCTATCTTGCTCCTCTTCATCGCCAGCGTCGTCTGTATCATTGTCACTGGTAAAGCACACGTTTTTTTGTTCGTTATTATCATTTCTTGTATTATTCATTTTGTTTGTTGTTACGATTTTTTATCGGTGCAATACAGAGCATTTTACGTTAGTTCAATAAAGCGGCCGATTGTATTTTTTATTACCGGCGCAAGTAACATGTCTTCTTTTTCCAACTTGGAATCTTTAAAATTCTAGATCCAAGATATTATGGAAAATTAGGTAGACTGTGTAACTTTTTACCGAACTTTAAAAAATCTTTAATGGTTTCCATCTCTCAATGGTATGAATTTCAAATTCCTGAGGATTCAAGGGAAGACAAAAAAACCAAAGATATTATTTTAATAAGAAAAAGGACTCCTCGTAATTACAATGAAAATTGATGACAGTGAGGGTCATACCCATGTCAAATGAGCAGTGAAAAGTTTTGTTTATGTATACAAAATAAACTATGAACCTTGCATTTGGTGAACCATCGAAAGTCTCATCATCATCATCATCATCATCATCATCGTCATCATCATCTTCGTCCTTATCCATCTTCCTAGACTTCTCCACCATGATATGTTTTATCTTCCGACTTTGACGGCCACCTTCTTTACCTATTTGTGAAAGACTGGCGCACCTAACATATTCCTTAGCATCACCATTCTCCAAAATTTCACTCAAACTATCAGAAACCCTATCACTGTCAGTGGTAATCGTCTCGGGTCTATCGGGATTTGCGATGCTTTCGAGATCTGGGATGCCGTTACTCGATTCTCCATTGGATTTGTCGGGGGATATTTCAATGCTTTTCTTGTGGTTTTTTGACATGTTGCAAGCTTGCGAAGAAGTACTTGGGCCTTGTTGCTCTATGCCCCACGAATAACTGGATGAAGAACAGCCTGGGCCTGTCTGCCAACATTCACTATCCGTATCTTTGCCTTCTTTCTGCCACATGGAATATCTTGCCATGACCTGCTCCAAAGGCATTGCTGCATCCATCCTCAAATCACTTATGCTTTCCTCATCTTCGTCTATATGGAAAAAAGCAAATAATATGATTATTTATTGTTACCAGCAAACTTGGTCATGTTCTTTATTCACCTTGCAAACAATGCGATTCTCTTTTATCCCCACTGTTATCAATGTTTTTGTTGGTGCCGGCTATTTCTTTCAATACTCTAATAATGTCTGGTCTGATTAATGCAGCATCAAAACCTAAAAAAGCATCTATGAGAGCCTGTTTGATATCGCCGTTCTTGTATGCATCTGTGTTTTTAATGAAAGCAGGCAATTCTTTGGCGCAATAGGTAGCCACTTCATGGCCTCCATGACCATCGTAAACAGCAAATAGAGAGGTATCTTCGTCAAAGTTGATGCAACAATTGTGAGCGTCCTGCGAAAAAAAACCAAAACGGCTAGACGGCTAGACTCTTTGTTCTCGTTGTTATTGTTGCTCGTTCGCATATTTTGTTTTTGGTATTTTTATTGTTGTACCTCTTGGCTGATACGCCAACCTTGCATTGAACTCGCGCCGAACGCCACATTTTTACCGCAGTCATCGCTAGAGATTTTTTTTGTTATCGGTTCTGATAAATATGCCCCCATAACGTTGATTATTCAGTCCCAAGTATATACTCTTTTCTGGTAGCGGCTCACTGTTGTTATTTTGTAATTATTATTATTCACATATAACCGGCGTGCGTGTGCGCTTCGTGTCCAAGCCACACTCTATACACGCGTCGCCATTATTTTATTATTCTATCGCAATCGCACTCACCGCATGTAGCAAAAATTACGCTGCGTATGTGTGTATGAGTGAGAAAATGTGAAATCTCGATGTACCGTACCAGTATGTACACGATCTCCACACGATGGTTAGTTGGTGCGATGCTTGGGTGCAAGATGGCACCACGTTGAATTCAGCATGAATTTAGGTCCAGTTAGCGCTGCAAATGTTTCGGTGGGATCGAATTTGTATGGTAATGCAGCGGTAACCCAGATAGCAATAGGGACCGTGCGTGAACTATAGCGGCAGCACTTCTGCCGATAGGCGCGCTCTCGTGCGTTAAAATGTATAACTTCTGTTGTGAAATTTTGTGAGAAAAGAAAAATAAATATATCGCATTTTATAAAAAAACATACCAACAATCATCAAATATGGTTTTCGACCGGTATTTCATGATCGTGTCCAAGGGCAAAGCAATATTAATAGGATGTAGCCAATAGAGCGAAAGTTGTAGCTTAAACTTGTGTGTAATAAGTGAACGATTATGTCTGTATAGGAGTGTATAGCTGTCACCATATTAATGTTGGAATTAGCCGCTAGACAGCGCTTTAAACGCTATGCACGGTCCCTATAATGTACCTATACAAACTTGGCCCGCCAACATTAAATATTGTTATTTTTAACTTCACTATTCGATTGTTGGTCATTTGTTGGTGATTGTTGGCTTCATAAGTTTGTTTGTTGGTTTTTATTAACTTCTTTGATTCCGGGTTATTTTACGTCAAATCGATGGAAAATTGTTTGTTGGTCACGAATCAATCACTTTTATCGTTTGTTGGTTATTGAATAATGTAAAAATTTAATATTTAGAACAAAAAATCACCAGCGCCTCCTACATCGTAACCGCATTATGACACAGGCGTAGTTTTTCTCATTTCTCGTGAAAGAATTCTGTTTTAAGTAATTAATATCAGATTAGAACGTTAATCGACGCAGGAGCGTTTGTTGGTGCATAATTAATCACAATTGACGTTTGTTGGTTGATGATGAGCAATAATAACGAAGATTCAGTATCGCTACCATCTAGGGACATCGTATGTGCGAAAGCAAAGGCGCAAAACATCGCATTTCACCGAAAATACTTCGATTCGCGTAATTATTGCAATATTCAAACGCTAATCGATGCAGAAACGTTTGTTGGTGCAACTGAAAACTTACGTTTATGTCTTTATGTGTACGATGTCCATAGATGGTAGCGATGCTGAATCTTTGTTATTACATTACTTATCATCAACCAACAAACGTCAATTGTGATTAATCATGCACCAACAAACGTTTCTGCATCGATTAGCGTTTGAATATTGCAATAGTTACGCGAATCGAAGTATTTTCGGTGAAATGCGATGGTTTGCGCCTTTGCTTTCGCATATACGATGTCCCTAGATGGTAGCGATGCTGAATCTTGGTTATTATCGCTTATCATCAACCAACAAACGTTAATTGTGATTAATTATGCACCAACAAACGCTCCTGCGTTGATTAACGTTATAATCTGACATTAATTACTTAAAACAGAATTCTTTCACGAGAAATGAGAAAAACTACGCCTGTGCAATAATGCGGTTACGATGTAAGAGGCGCTGGTGATTTTTTGCTCTAAATATTAAATTTTTACATTATTCAACTACCAACAAACGATAAAAGTGATTGATTCATAACCAACAAACGATTTTCCATCGATTTGACGTAAAATAACCCGAAATCAAAGAAGTTGGGGCCAGCTTCTTGTCCAAATTTGTTTTTCATCTTGTGAAGTTAATAAAAACCAACAAACAAAGTTATGAAGCCAGCAATCACCAACAAACGGCCAACAATCGAATAGTGAAGTTACAAATAACAATATTCAATGTTGGTGGGCCAAGTTTGTATAGGTCTATAATGTCCATTAGATATCCAAAAGTTACCCGCAAGGTATCCCGCAAGTTAAAAGATATGTTACGGGTAACTTTTGGATATCTATTGAACATTATTGCTTCATGGTGTTACGCCCCGAGAAAGGGATTTGATACGAGACACGTGACCACCGAATTTGGAGCGCGACAGTGTAAATATCTTTTGCTAACGGTTTTGTTGATGGTTGATCGGCGGCTCCCGAAGATAGTAGTTGTTGCGTCGCAAATGTGCCGATTTCTATATTATTGTTGAAAAAATATTCATCGTAATATTTAAGTTGTACACACATTTATTTTTATGTCATTATTAGCATGCTTCAAGCCGCGCGACTCTATTATTCTCCGTTTCTTTCCAGATTACCATATACAAACCATTTTGAGACTTTACGACACGACCCTTCCGATCATATCTTGTACATGTTTTCAGTGAATTTGTCTTTTCTTTACAATCATTCACCTTTGTCGCGACGGCGGATTTAAACACATAATGAAGAACTGGAATTTTCTAATGGTTCAACTGGCTATTCTATTCAGTGAATAAGCATTTTCTTTCGGTACTAACATCAAGGGACTAGAGTCAATGTTGTTGTACAATAAGAAATTGTTCGTTTATGTTTTTACGTCCCAAACTTTCCACGAGTCAAATTATTATTCTTTAATAGTATATAACTCATTTTATTGGAATATTTTCGTCAAGGATTAAGAATTTAGTACGCATACCTTTTATTTCATGTTCGAGACAGACTCACAATATTCACTACAATAGGATAATAAAACAATCATGCATTGGGCAGCCACATGGCTCATTACTTTTTCGCCTAACGGAACGTATATACACTCTCTATCCTTTACTACATATTGTTCTTGGGTTTTTTAATATTCTGACAAATCAGCAGCTTTGTTATAATCCATTAAATGTTTGATTCAATCACACAAATCTTCCATCCCTTCTCATGAATTTTCATCCCTTCCCACAAGGCATCCAAGAAGGGAAACAAGAGAGATTTTTAGTTAGTTGAAGAACTTCCTCCAACTCTTCAACATTAGAAGAGGTAAAGTGTTGAGTTCTCAGATTGCATTTCCTCTCGACCTCGAACTTAGAAATTATTCGTGACTAATTCAATTCTGTATTTGTTGTTATTTCATACCTCGTTTAATTACTTATTAAATAAATACGTCTGTTTTTCTTTAGCAAACAAACTTAGTGGTGTTTTATATATTTATTCTACTAGCGATACAACAAACCAATTTTGCGTATCGCGTATCCGAGTAAATTCGATTCTGCGTTTCCAAAGCAACGAAATTTACAACTACGTTGTTCGTTCAATTTTTTATTCGTGTCGAATCTTATTCAGGATACAATACAGTAGCCAATGGAGTTTTTACACTCGATTCTCTTCGGACATGTTTCGAAAGGATTAATTTCGGAGAAACTTCGATGAAATATCCCAAATAAAGAAAATGTCGGTCGGATAACAGGTTAACAGAGTATTTATTAAACAAAAGTAATTATCACTAAAGTTTTAACAACGTCGGTACAGTTTTTATGATTTGATTATCGGTTTCGAATCGTTATATGCGCGTCGGAGAGCTAAGTCTCTTTTAACGGAGAATTACAGGATTTGCTTAAGTCCGAAATTTACAATAGGTAAATTTAAATAGATAAAATTTGCATAACGATTGAACGAGTTTTGTCGTTTGTATCATGGTTTTATAATAATTTCTCGGAAAAGGTGAGAGTTGGTTAGCGCCTCCCACGGTTTTAGTTTTTGGGATAGAAGTTGAAAATCATTGGTTGCTTAATATGGTGGATTAGGCAGCTGCAGGATAAACTGATTGCATTCGTGCAATTGGAAATTAAGGCGGAGTTTAGATGCAAGGGAGAATTAATAGTCATCCTGAATTTCGGGATTTCTTATCTTTATAAAGTGACTAGCTGACCCGGCAAACGTTGTTTTGCCATATACATTATTTCGAGGAAATATTTTTTTAGTTCAATAAAAAATAGCTAACACCAAAGTGTGTGGGGATGTAATTGTAATTGAAAGAGGAATGAAGTGTTGAAATTGTCGAAAACTGTATCGAGAGTGAGAGAAAAGAGGCCGGCTTCGTTCTCATCCCTACTCCGTGATGTTTCCTGGTTAAGAGATGACAACGGTAGACACCTGGAGG
Source organism: Heteropelma amictum (assembly GCA_959613375.1). Classification (NCBI taxonomy): domain Eukaryota; kingdom Metazoa; phylum Arthropoda; class Insecta; order Hymenoptera; family Ichneumonidae; genus Heteropelma; species Heteropelma amictum. The sequence continues at coordinate 13,571,736 of OY390720.1, read as the reverse complement.
GGATAACTGATCAATTGGTAGTTGATCAGTTATCGACCGGTGAGGGTTGAAGATTAATTTAAATTGAGAAAAAAAAAATTAAAGTAAATTGTAATTATAAATTATACATGAAAATTTCTTGTACTACAATTACTATATTCGATTGCCATCTTGCCAACCCTTTGCGGATCTGTGGATGGAACAGAATAATATGAAAATCGCGATTAAAAAACAGGGGTTGATCGTAGAAGAGTGAAAATTTGAAGTTGTGTATTTTTCAATGCTAAATCATAATAAAATGAAAATAAAAATGTTGTTAAACAATTTTTTTTTTAATATTTAGGCGTGGGTCACCCTTATCATTTAGGGATATGAAAAATAGATGTTGGCCGATTCTCAGACCTATCCGATATGCACACGAAATTTCATACAAATCGGTCCAGCTGTTTCGGAGGAGTTTGGTAACAAACATTGCGACACGAGAATTTTATATATTAGAGATTTTACGGCGTCGCTTAGGCGCGACAGAGTTCAAAAGTCGTCATCGTGTTTTTCGGAAAGATTGTTTGATTTTTTATACATGGATGATGGCGACGTTTGGTCGCGCCAGAGTTCAAGGGTCGTCAACCTGTTTTTCAGAAAGATTGTTTGATTTTTTTATACATGGGTGATGGCGACGTTTGGTCGCGACGGTCGACAAGAGTCATCATCCTGTTTAGGGGAGTTCGGCTTTTATTTTCTTGAAGCTAAGTTTGAGGGAATTCCGTATTTTAAAACGCATGTGTTTTGAAGAGTTTCGGTATCCTTTAGATAGAAAAAGAGAATAAATAGCAATAAAAGCAGCTGCCGCCCCGGGTATAGACTTTGAACAAAATTTACCAATGACGAATTCATCCACTTTTATACAGATGGCTCAAAAACGGCACCGGAAAAGTATGTTGGATTTTCAATTTATTGTCCAATTCACTCCCTAGCTCTAAAATATCGCAGATCTTCGCATGCCTCGATTTTCTCCGCCGAAGCCTTAGCTCTTTTACAATCAATACGCATAATTCCACACAACCACTTCAACAACGAGCTCATGTTCACCGACTCTCTAAGCTCTCTCCAATCCCTGGCGGCACCACTGATAATCAAAAACAGCAGTTCTACAATCATTGCGGTCTATTAGGCCCTCGTCGGAGCCATAAATCAAAACATAAATATTAAGTTACTACCGATTCCTGGTCACGTGGGCATCCCAGGCAATGACAAGGCAGATGTCGCCAAAAAAGCAATCAAAGAGGGTGAATTTTTCGAAACCTACCTCCCGCCTATCCTGAACCTACGTATACAGAATAGCACAAGAAAAATGCGAAATCCTGTCAGCAAGATTTCTCCGGAACACAAGAAGGCACAAAGGCGTAATTTACTTTGAAAATTATTATGCAGAATCTTCTAAGCCTTGGTTCCTAAACTTTCATAATCTAGACGGTGAAACAATCACCATGATTTGCAGAATGCGTTCTAATCATTTCAACCTCCACGAAAGTCTAGTCCGCAAGAATCTAGCAGTATATCTTCAGCCTGTCCTTGCGGATATGAAACGGAATCACTGAATCATGCTTTCTGGGCCTGTAGACGTTTCTCGGATCATCATCATCTCCTTACTCGTGCTCTTAGCGTGTCAAAAATTTTTCCCTCACACAACAAATCCCAAACTAAAAGTTATCGAAGCCATTAAAAAATTCCTAGAAACATCTGAATTAAACTTTTAATTCGCATCAGTTAACTAAATGCTAACCAACCGACACAAATTGATATTAGTATAGCCCGGTAACGAGAGTTTTCGCGGGTGTTTCGGCGGGTGCGCGGTGCTGGGGGCAGCGGTTCAGGCTGTTTGACCTTTAAGGGCCTAGTGGCTCGATCTGGCGATCCACTCGGTGGCGCGGGCATGATGCCCTAGTGCAAATTTTTTTCCGAATTTTTCATAATTTCTCATATTTTAGTCATATTTGAGATTTTCGGAGAAAAAATGATTTCAAATATGGTGTATTCCCCAAAAATTCATTTTTTAATCTGAAAATTCATTATTTCTCATTTTTTTCCCGGAAATTTCCCTTTTTTCTATGACCTGAGTGAACGGCTGCGGAGAGATTCGGAGAAAAGTTAGAGATGAAAAAAAATGAGATTTTCGTAACAAAAATGAATTATCAATTTTTTTTTCCAGAAATTTCCCTTTTTTCTATTTCCTGAGTGAACGGCTGCGGAGATATTCGGAGAAAAATTATAGATGAAAAAAAAATGAGATTTTCGTAAAAAAAACTTATTTCATTTTTTTATCCCTCATAATTCTGAGAAATGATGGATTTCCGGAATTTTTGCAAACATTATTTCCTTAAGGGGTAACACCATTGTAACGGCTTGCCACAAAGCGTTTTAGACAAATAATACTTGGGGTAATTATTAAGAATATATTGAAGTATATTGCAAAAAAATTGTATGGGAAAATATTACAAAATGGCGACACTGGCCGTTACATTGGTGTTACCCCTTAAAATCTTCGTTTTCTGAAATTCATTGGCCAGAATATTTATAAAAAAATGCAGTGATATAATAATAAATGCAGATTCTAAAGTACAATTATAGAAAGGTGCAGAAACAACTATAGAACCATTTTTTATTACAATGAAACGGAGAAGAAAGAACGAATTGAAAGAAAAAATTGAATCGAAAAAAAATAACCATTTTTTTTTAATTAAGTAAGAGTCAACAAGAAAAACGCATTTTCGGTATAAGCAATAATAGAGAGAGATAGAGAAAAATAATATAGCAAAAGATTTTTTTAATAAATAAAATGTTGTACTGTTGCCATTAATAAATGACTTATAAACAGGAGATCATGTGGTTTCAATTTTTTAGTTATTTTATGTATATTTTTTATTTCATAAAATTTCCGAGATTTTCCCGTGATCGTAATTTAAGTGATGAAAAATTTGGAGAAATTCGTAGAAATTCGGAGAAATTTGGAGAAATTCGGAGAAATTTGGAGAAATTCGGATGTTTGCGTAAAAACAATTGTCCGCAAAACTTCGAATTCTTCATATTTGTTCCAATTCATAGAGAAATTCGGAAAAATTCGGAAAAAATCGGAAAAAATCGGAAAAAATCGGAAAGTTTTTCCGGAAAAAATCGGAGATTTTCGGAGAAAAATTTGCACTAGGGTGGACGTCGCCGCGGGGACGCTCCTGCGCCGGGAAAGTTTCCTCTGTTTTAGATGAATGTCAAATACAGCCAAGTTCACGTCTATTATGCTTGTATCCCTGACAGATCGTGACACCCAAGCGATGGGTGTCAAATGACCATTTGACACGCAAAAAAACGGTGCTGACACTGATTTGGGTGTCGATATAAGAAAAAACGGTGTTGACGCTGATCTGGACCCACACTATTTTCGATGTTGATACCCAAAAAAAGTGTGAACACTAATTTGGGTGTCACGACAAAAAAAAACGGTGTTGACACTGATCTCGACCTACGCTGTTTTGGGTGTCAACACCCATGAAAAATGGTTTTAACACTGATCTGGACCGAGGCTGTTTTAGGTGTCGACACCCAAATCAGTGTCGACATCGTCTATATGGGTGTCAACGCGTAAAGCAGCGTACCCAAATCACTGTCGACCCCGTTTTTTTGGGTGTCCACACCGAAAACAGCCTCGTTCAGATGGGTGTCGACACTAAATTTTTTCGGTGTTAAAATTGTAATTTGACACCCTACACGTAACACTCAACACCGAATAATTACGGTGTCACGTTCTGTCAGGGATGTGGCTGTATGGTTGGATGGTCTCCAGTTTAACCCCGATTGGTTCATAATAATTTGCTGACGGATGATTCGGAGGACCTCGTGGTTATATTTGCGAACAGCTTCGAAAAAGTACTCTATGGATCACAATGGGAGTAAGGAACATGGGAAATTCACGTTACAAAATCCGAGCGAAATAACCTTTTGTTAATCTTAATTAAACTTACCGCAACGCACCGGTCGGATGATTAGGGAAGACGATACATACTTCCATTGCTTGGAAGGAGCGGCGGACCAGATCGGTTCAGATTTCAGATTTTCATGAAAAAGTGCGCGAAAGTCTTGTTGACTAACTTTTTTTGTGATTATCATCAAGCTGTGGTTCAAAGAAAAATGTTTAGACAACAATGAATCAAAAATTAATAAACCAAAATAAAATTCAATAATTAACATTTTTCGACGACGAAAAAAATCATCGATGAAAGCTCTCATCATGCAACAGCTTAAATAAAGGATTAATCTATAGGTCCCTTATGGAGGAACTACTAGACAGAATTACCCAGTGCCGAGGTAGTTTTGTAAATCAAGCAAAAAATTCGTGAATTTTATTTTCGATGCTTTTTTTATGATTTCTGAGTATGATCAGAAGATAACATTTTTTAAATTGTCGCATCCCAAACGAATACATGTTTTATTGATGTTGTACGACAGGTTTTCAATCAGTTATAACAGTCTGTTGAAAATCGCTACAAATCCCTGGCGGATTTGCCAACCACGATTTCGTGGTAGGTATGTTTTGGACAAATGACATACCACAAAATCGTAGTTTTTCTGGTTTGCAAACCACGGAAACTTCGATTTTCTGGTATGTCATTTGTCCAAAACATACCTATCACGAAATCGTGGTTGGCAAATCCGCCAGGAAACTGTTACGTCCCACGCTCCCATGCTCGAAGTTGAAGGATGGTGGTAAAGCCCACGTTACCATCTCGATTTTCGTGAATTTTCCTAATTTATCCGGTTTTTTGCACTCTTTAGTTACTTTAGCGATAAGAACATAATTATACAATGTATTTAACATAATTGTTTATAATATTGAAAATACACGTTTTTTTTCTATCCAAGGATAAATAACTTGAAATTTAGTGAGAGTCGTTTTTGGAGTTGCTGATTACAAATCAGATTCACGTAATTCAAAATGGTGGATCTAATATGGCCGACATCAACACGTAAATTCGAAAATTTCGATAAGATTTTGAAAATTCACTGCTTTTTAGGGTAACATCGATTTCTAGAACAATTTCAACAAAAATTCTAACTCCACTTTTCAATGTTTTTCCGTTTGATATTAGAAAACTCCTGACTACAAACTTTTATGGATATTCTCGAAGGATTTACATTTCAGTATCAACCATCTTGAATTCGCCACTTTGAATTTCGCGAGTCCGATATCAGATTTGTAATCAGTGACCCCAAAAACCCTCGAGAAAGAAAATTTTTACGATGATACGATCATTAATTTAAAAAATATATGCTTCAAAGTGTTAAACTCGTTTTTTGTAGAATAAATCTGTAATAAATATTTTGAATTCGCAAATTACAATTATACATAAATAACATTTTATTCTGATCCCTGCCCCTCAAAGGTTCGCGCCTGAACCCCCTCAGTCGCGATCGCAGCGTTGAAAGTTGGAATCGTATGAACCGCGCGGTTGCTGTGGGCGCCGCGCACCAGGGACGAACATCGAGTAACGTTGACGCATATTCCTTATAGTCCGTTTGAAGCCAGAAAACACAAAGTTGGGGTACTACGTGGTAATGAAACGGAAGCACCCCAACTTTTTAGCTTAAAAAAAACTGCAAGGAATACGCTTCTATGTAATTCATCCATTTTCGTTGGTAAAGGCAACCGGGAACAATTTGAATTGAATATGCTCCTTGGCCGTTCACACCAATATATATAATAACGCCCACTGTAGCGGGATTCTCTTTAACGCGTTAACGACGATTATCGGTATCGTTACCAATGCATATACGTTTGTGTGTTTACGAAAACTGAATGTAGATTGCAAAAATTCTAACCAATTACAACTTTTCAAAGTATTGTTTTGAAATCTTTCGAAAAATCCATCCAATGTTTGCTAGTTCCATTATTTATTAAAAAAACACGACAGACAAACATTTTATACTAGTGAGAATGGAGACCGAGGGAGTTTGATGGATGCAACGGAGATGGAGTAGGAGGGTATGGGGTAGTCTCCTCAGTCTCCATGGCGCTCAGCTGAGTCATTCAAGAAGCGTTCTGTACTCACAAAAGCTTTACACGTATAATATGTTTATATGTCAAAACAAATGTGTGTATATGTGTGTGTGCGTGCGTGTGTGTGTGTGCATTTAATTGATATATATAGGGTACGATTCAGTTGGCGCTCCAAATGCGTCGGCGGTATCCAATATATATGGTAAACGATGGGAAAACGGTGCATTAAAAGCATCTGCAGCGGTAAATGGATGGTAAATATATGTACAGAGAAACTTGAAATCGTTATTTTTCAACAGCTTCTCCATGTGCAGTGTGTTGTGCGCTCGTTATTTTTTTTTCAAGTAATATTTATTAAGAAATAACGCTTGCTTATTAAGAACTTTTAGATGACGGCGCGAAGCCGTGGTGTGACAGGTCATGGGGGCCTGTCTCGGTCAATGCTATGCCAGAGTCACCGACTCTTTTGCGTACAGGTTAACCATTATTATATAATTATATTCAATAGTCATAACATTATCAATTGTACATAATTGTTTTCTTATTATTATTACATGAATTACATATTATTATTACATATATTTGAGGTATCGAAAGTATACCGGAGCACCCTTCGAAGAGGTAGAACCAGTTGAGGTACGCAAAATTATATGAATATTCATTTCATTTTGATTATTCATATTGTTCTTGGATAATTTCTTTGTTCATTATTTTTGGATAATTTCAGTTGCGTGAATTAGTGGATGAATGGGATTGTGCTTCAAAGTCTGACGGATCAAAGCAGTAAGCGGAAGAAATAATTGCTCTTCAATGTAATATGGATAATTTGTATTAACAATGAGATTGTTACCCTTTACCTTGCTTGCGTGGACAGCTCATTTTCGTTTCTGTCTCTGAAAAGATTTAAGGTAAACTCCACTATAATGGACTATAGGAAAGCGCTTAATATATTATTACAATTGCATGAAACTGTAGATTCAAATTTTCAACCATTCAATAGCTGATAATTAAAATTCGTAATTTAAGAGAAACAAATTTCTAGAAAAAGCATGATACCCCAGATAGGCTGGAGTTGACAGAGGAGACTAACTGGTCCGGAACTTCGGATAAATATTCTAGACTCAATACAAAAAGCAACATGTCAACTAGGTAATACATTTTTTTCTTGTTTCTACTTTATACCAGAAATATTGCTGGGAAGGCTTATTTGGGAATATTCCCCTTATATTAGGACAAATTTTGCAATATACGTTTTTTAATTCCAGAATTTGTCTCTTCAGATTGAACACGGAAAATACTTGCTTGAATCACTGAAAATTCTTTCAGATTTTTTTGCTTTCCATTGTATATGCTGTGAAATTTTTTAACGATTCTGTGAGATATGATCGAGTAGAAACGTAAATTACCATAAGATTAATTACTTATTGATCAATGTTATAAATTCAAGTTATTGGTTGTTAAAATCCATTTCTACTTAAGTGAAAGAAATAAAATTCTATTTGTATCATGAATTTGCTGGATGCTTCACTTTTCATAAATTTCAACTATAATTACCATATTTATTAAAATTCCATAGCTTGCCCTACAGAAAAAAAATGTTATGTCGTAATGGAAAATTCGTATTTTATATCGTATTTATGAAAAGTATAATGAAGGCTATAGTGAAGACTATGATAATGGAGCAAAAATATGAAGGGAAAAAATAACGATGAACAAAGGATTCTGTATTTTAATCCCATGGTTGTGTTTGCGCGGTCTCGCTATCATAATTACAATATCTGCTACTATGTGGTGCTACTAAATCGTCGAGACAGCCACGGTCGTATTTGTTCATAATCCAGAGAAAAAGTTCGAAATTGAATGCCTTCATGAAGTGCTGAACACCTGTTTAATGTCGATAGAACGAAAGATTTTAACAATCGTATAATCATTCGCAAACATATATTTTTTATCATCCGATTGACACATGGCAGTATCAACCATTTCGCATACAGGCGCATTTGACATATATTGCGTGTAATTTATATTATTGATCGTAATATCATATAATAATATTTTTAGTTCTGGGTTGAATACCCCGATGCAAATTCTAGATGCCAGAACATTGTTGAAGTATCAAGGATGTGTTTCGTCTACGCCCGCATCATCCTTGGATCTGGAATGGGAGCACGAAGGTGAGATATCGCAAGTGTGTTTCAAAATGAATTACTTTTTATGAATGCAGTTTTTTCATACAATGTTTACATTGCAGTTATTCCAGTGCCTATGATTAACAGTCAAAAAGTTGTGAGTCCGGGTGAATCATCGTCTCACACATCGATTAACGGTAGTCAACCTTCGAGTTTGACGGCTTCTCCTTGGTCCAGGATATCGACACCGAACAGTTTAGAGTGGGATCCGGTCGAGGCAGATATACCGTGCGTTGATGTTGAAACAGAACAATTATTAACAGAAATCGAGAGACTAACAGACAAAGCGCTCAAAGAAACGGGTGACTGGAGTGGTAATAGCTGATGAAAAAAGTTTAAGAAAAAACTAGGAATTTCTAACTACTCAGGCTGGTTGTATTTTTATATTCAAATGATGAGGTGTGAATAGAAATTAGGGGGAAAGAGAGAACAACATTTATGATTAAGAATAATGAGCGACTACGATACTATTATTACGCAATTATATTTCATATCATTTTATTATAATTGAGCAGCTATAATTGTTAACGTGAAGAGCCAAGCGTTCACAAAATTAATGGATTTAAGACTATGAATTTTGTTTTCATTGATTTACATTACCATCCAAGCATCAAGGTTCAAGGTCCCCGACCTGGTGTATTTCAAAGAAATTTCGGCTAAAATTGTGTAAAACTACTTTCGGGATCTTCAGGCATTGCGTTACATACTACGTATTTTTGATAACTCTTGCATTATGCGTAACCGGTTGTACTGAATGTACTGAATAATACTTCAGGGTGAAATTTCTACTGGGTTGAAGCGGCTCTTGGAAATGGCGATGTCGTATTTTCAGTATACTTACTAAGTACATTATTGTTATTTCCACCACTTTTGGATGGATAATGAAATACCCTATTTCTAATACGTACAATAGCCAGTATTAGAAATAGAACGTAGCCAGGTGGGCGGTGCCGCAGAGCTAGCAAGCGTTTCCAGATCTTCATTGTATGAGATCGGGCCACAGAGTCTTAGCCCTCAAATATCTGCGCCATATAGTTGACTCGACAGTGGTGTAAAACGATTTATTTCGCCAACCTAAATATTTATCCAAGTACTAATCGAAGGTGATTAGATTTTTTCAAGAGCTACTGTGGTCTCCGTCTACAGCATTTTAGCATGCATCTTTAATCAGATTTGAGCCGGCATAGGTTGTCGTGGTGAGGTGTGATCATAAGACTTCTAGTACGGAGTTCTTGTATTCTCGTAAAACTTCTGTTCTGATTGAGACCTTTGAGAGAGCTCGTCAAGTGGGTGTACCAGACGCTTTTCTCCAATCTAACTCGTAGCACTTTCAATATGTGATAACTTTGAAAATTTATAGCCCGGCGGTCATTTTTCTTTCAATCTATCTTTTCACCGACCACAAATGTACGGAATGCAAACTAACTATAAATTTCTCAAAAAAAGCAGAAGGAAACTTAAACTTAACACTGTTGTCGATAATGTTGATAAAATACCATTGTTATAGGTACCCCTTAAAAGTCTTTAACTTTGACGTGTAGCATACGAACACTATAAATTTGGGATAAAAAATACCTAGCTCTGCAGCCTAGCACCTTGTATATAGAATGAAGGCTTCATTACTGTTTTAAAAATTGACAATTGAGAGCAATGGAGAATTATGCTAAAGGCTACAAAAATTTATTCTTTTTTCACTTGAAAAGAAAATAAGCTTACATTTTTCCGAATTTGAATTTATCAACCAATTTGTTTACAACTTTCGATATTTACGTAAAATCAATGTACTTGGTGCCTTCTATATGCCTAATTGTTTTCAGATTCTTATACTACAGTTATGTCGCATTCTACTTTGGTTGAATTGGAGTTTGCATTAAGGGAAGATATCAGTGTGAAAAAAAAATCGAATTTTTTTGCTTCAATAGATAGTTTTGACCTTCAAGAATATGCCTACAAATTTTCAAAACAATATTCGGCTTAGAAATATTTGGAATTGGCGCTAAGCGTCGACGCTCTCAATATACGGGATGCATCCCGCCCGCCTTCTATACGGGATGCATCCGGCCCGGCCTTTTCGTCTATTCAGGCGCCTAAATTTACACCTACGTGCCAGAGGAAGCCAGAGGATATTTGTGTATTAGAAGGCGGTTGCTTAGTTACAAGCCATATTTCGAGTAGCGTGCGTCTCTACGGTTTCTTGTAGAATTTATAAATTGTGAAAGTGCAGACAAAACAAAATGGACAGAAAAATTAAAGACACGTTCCGGGTGACAATGTGGTAAGGGCTGATAGAAAAAGAACGAAATTCGCCACTCCGAAGAATCGATATGTTTTTGAAAAAGAAGAAGGCAATACAAGTACCTCTTCGGCCAAACTAAGCGTGTTTGGCGAAACTTTAGTTATAGTGGATCCAAGTGTTTCTTACCGCTTAATTGATTTCTCTAGTATTTTTTCCGAACTGAAAAAATTTGTGAAGTGTTAAGAATGTGGGAGTGAAATTGACTTTGCAGAAACGAGTATGCGCGGATTGGGATTCAAATTAGTTGTAAAATGCAAATTATGTGTTGAAAAGAAAATTAATTCATGTCCGCTTGTTAACAACAATGCCTATGAAGTGAACGGTGGCTCACATTTTTCATGAGATTGCTTGGAGTCGGATTGCGGGCTTTGGAAAAATGTTGTGTGTCTATGGATTTACCGAGACCTGTATTCCAAACAGCCTTCGATGATTTAACACGGATGATACTTTCAGCCAGTGATTGTGTAATAAACATATCAATAACACAAGCAGGAATTATTGAAAAAGAAAAAACAAAAGAAAAGTGTGAAGACTCGTTTTGTTAAACGATGTCGGTGATGGAATTTGGCAAAAAACGAGGTTTCAACTCCTTGCACGGTGTCTAGTCTGTTACAGGATACTATTCGAAAAAAAAATCTGGACATCGAAGTGCAATCTTCTTTTTGTAACGAGTGTACACAATGGAAAACGAGAATTGATACGCCGGAGTACGACTTATGTCATGACGAGCACGCTGATAAATGCTGCGCAAATTATACAGGCCCTGCAGGTAATATGGAACCTGCAGCCATGATTAAAATTTTTCAACGAGCCGAAGAATAACATGATGCTCAATACGCAAATTACATTGGCGACGGCGACTCAAAAGCACTTAATAAGATTATTGAGAATATTTCATATGAAGTAAAAATGAAGGAGTGTGTCAACCACGTTCAAAAGAGAATTGGCATGCGGCTGCGAAATTGCAAAAAGGCAAACAAAGAACTCGGAGGTGGAGGGAAGCTCACGGATAAGTTCATCAAGATTTAACTCTATACTATGGACTCGCCATTCGACGCAAGAATGACTCACAGGACAACATGAAGAAAGCAATATGGGCCACTTTTTATCATAAATGCTCCCCAAACGAGAATCCATAACACCATTACTGTCCGGAGGGCGTCGAATCGTGGTGTACTTGGCAAAAGGCTCGCGCGCTCGGTGCTCTTGACTCATCAAAAACAAAGCAGCATTACCAGCAAATGTTGCGATGGCAATCAAAACAATTTATGAAGACCTTAGTCGTAATAAGTTGCTCGAAAGGTGTTTGGGAGTGTTCAATCAAAACAACAACAAAAGATTTAATGCTGTGATTTCGAAATTTGCTCCAAAAACTCATTTTGTGGCTCCCAAGTAGTCAAAACAGCCGCTAATTTGGCTGCTATAATGTTCAACAATGGTTACGTGGCTTTGTTGGATGTTATTAAGGACTTGGTCATCTCCATAGGCGAGAAACTCTTCAATTATTGTCACGAAATCGACCGAAAACGTATCGAGGACGCCGGGGGCTACTCAGCAGCAAACACGCACGAGGGACGCTTGAGTGCTATAAACCGACGTGAGGATGAGGACATGTTATTGCTGGATGCAAATGAGCTTCTATATGACCGAGGGATAGCAGACTAATCGGTAAGAACTTGTTTTATATTAATATTTAAGTTACATCATTCAATTTTATCCTCTCAAAACTTTAAACGCGTTTTTCTCGAAACCATGTTTTTTGACCCGGTTGACAGCATTAAAATGTCAAATTTTGTCTTATTGACTTCATTCAAAAAGGATTCTTTTCAGAAAACTTATTGCTATCGTCGCGTCGTAGATTTTTTAAAATTTGTTTACTTTTATTTTATTCACCATTTACTACAAAATTTTTGTGTAAAATTCGATTTTTTTTTAAATGGCCGCCATTTTTTTCCGATCAAAGTTTTCGAATGTTCTACGGTGCTGCGATAGCTATACTATTATAATTTAATAATCATATGAACTTTCTATTTCAGATGCTTGCTGTGGCACTTATGTAGCCAGCCTTCGGGAGGTTTTTTTTGGAGACGCCATTTTGCGACCGCTCCTCTGCTTTATAAAATGTACTAAAAATGAAAATCAAAATTTCCTTGTATACTTCAATGCTTTAATAATTAATACACAAAATCCCAAATAATTTTATGGAGCCGTTTTTTCAAAAAAAAAATCCCAAAAAATTTCTTATTTTTCAGCCTGTCACACTGATATCTTCCCTTAATTGTTCATACAACCATGTTACTGGTGTAATGTCGATAAAAAAAGATTTCAACAGTTGCATAATTATTTGCAAACATAGTTTTTTTTTGTATAATGTTAAAAGCTTCTGGAAAAAAGAACGCATGGTGTTATCTTGCTCGATATTGATTCTGATTCGAATAAAGATATCGCATTACACGTTTTGGTAACTATTTATAAAAATCTAAAATTTGCGCGCCCTTGAAATTGGAGCCAAGATAAACAGTCAAACGCTTTAACGTCAGGGTGACGAGGAAGACAAAAAAACGTAAGTAGCAAAAGCTCGAATCGAAGAAAAAGGACCATCTTTTTGAAGAGCGTACGACACCGCTGAACGCGGCCGTATTGCATTAAAAACACATGTCTTCACAAGGCTAAATGTAAAATAATATACTCTAAAATGTTTTAAAAGTTCTGCTGTATGACTATTAAAAAACATTATCAGGGATTGCCTTTCAATTTTGCTTAATAAGTAAAATGGGCTTAACCCTTTAACGTCACAAAGACACTTTTCAGAAATTCTCTTTCCGACGTAATTATTTACCATGAAAGTGTCAGCGAAAAAATTCCTAAAGTACCTTGTCAACTATTTTCAAGGCTGCTCTTTTGAATGGCGCAACTTAAATTTCGATAACATTTTTTTTTATATCATATTTATGCAAAATAAGTTGAAAAGACACGAATTTTTGAGTAACATTTTTTTTTCATTTTGAAATTCGGAAGTCTTATCGGATTATTTTCGGACCGTAAAGTGCTCTAAAGGTGTCCTCAATAGTTGTACTTTCGAAATATGCAGAAAAATATTTTTTCTCCCATGTTATACCCGCAAAATAACAACAAATAGACTAACTAATTTTTTCTGTTTTGAAGTTCTCAAATATTGTGATCGAAACGAGTCTTTAGCGACCCAAAAAACATCGGAAACCATATGCAACTTACATAGTGACATTGACTAGTCAAGTAATTTGTTTAAACAAATTAATGTTGCAAAAAAAATGTGAAATTCTTGATCATGTGACCGTAAAAGACTCATTCCGATCACAATATTTGAGAACTCTAAAACAGAGAAAATTTATGAGTCTATTTGTTGTCATTTTGCGGGTATAACGTCGGAGAAAAAAATTTTTTTTTGCATATTCCGAAAGTACAACTGTCGATGATACCTTTAGAGCAGTTTATGGTCCAAAAATAATCCGATAAGACTTCCGAAATTTTAAATGAAAAAAAAATGTCACTGAAAAATTCGTGTCTTTTCAACTTATTTTGCATAAATATAATATAAAAAAAAAATGTTATCGAAATTTGAATTGGATCATTTGAAAGAGCACCCTTGAAAATAGTTGACAAGGTACTTTAGGAATTTTTTAGCTGACATTTTCATGGTAAATAATCACGTCGAAAAGAGGACTTATGAAAAGTGTCTTTGTGACGTTAAAGGGTTAACCCTCCTCAAGTGTCGTGAATAACAAACGTGTACAACGTACATGTATGCGTGTGTGTATATGTGTGTGTGTGTCTGTGTGGAGATAGCCACCCGCGCTCTAAATAAACATCTTCTGCAACTGGGTGAAGAAAGGTTTATTGGAAAAAGTCAAGAAAATTTTTAAAACAAAAGTTATGTATGTACATAAATTGAAGTGTTTTACGAGGACGAACGCAGTAGGTGTTTTGGAATTTGAAACAATTACAGCAATGACGTTCCTATTATCTTTTTTTATACACGTGTTTGTTTATTCATCATGTGCCTTTGACAGATTTACCTTTCCTTGGGATTCACTAGCTAGACATTCGTGATTGATAAAAGTCGAAATAGAGTATAAAATTAGGTGTGTCGTGATAAAAGCCCTACAAATTTATCGTGTAGCATGTGAACAATTCACCGAAACTATACGAAAAACAGACGGCGTAAGACCAACAGAATAATCGCAGAAACCAATAACATGATGAGAATACTCCAAAATAAATCGTTGGCCGAGGAGACACTCGCCATTTGTTGATTAACGATTATGTCTGCCTGAGCCTGATCTGCATTTTCAAGAACTGTTGGGGAGTCAAGTCGCCGTTGCCTTAAATCCGACGCCAAGCTTGCGGCTGGTGTAAATGAAGAGTCGACAGCAGTAGTTTCATCCGCCTAAAAATGTAGGGAAATTAGTTCATGCTGGTATTTCGTCATATACATGTTGCGTTTGAGAAAAAACTATGATTTACCTTAAGGGCAATAGTGTTGAGCATACGCTGCTCTTCCTGAGTGATTGGTTGCTTTGTTCCACTTTTCGACAATAAATCCGCTACTTTTCCACAACTTTCACACATCCAACTCAGCGACCTAAAATCATTCCAAATTTATACATTTAGATAATCATCGGCTAGATAGGTAAAAACACGGAATAGTCAAGACATCTCGCGAAGCATATCTTGAATCTTTCCGAGAGCGATGACTATGACGAACATAAAAAATTAGTAGTCAATTGAATCGTTCAGATGCTTAACGATATCTCGTCCAATCACTATTTTTTATTTTATCCTTTTTATACTGTATATCAAGCTGGTGACACCGTGTTGAGGTTTTTGATCAGAATCTTCTTCGTGCTGGACTAAAATTTGCAAATCAAGTTTCAAATAGAAAAGATTCCTTCAAGAATTTATGAAAAAATGGTGTCATTCATTGAGATCTTTTTAAAAATTTGTATTGGTATTCACACATCTGAAAGCATAAAGAAGATATTGAATGTCCACCTCCACCTCGAAATTAGTACGGACATTATTTATAATCATTTCTATTCGCTGATATTTTGATATTTGTCAATAACAAATGTATCAAGCAATAGTTCTCGGTTGAAAATCGAACTTTTTCTACAATTCAACATCTTCTCACCAAATTGTATTAGGCTTTTGCAAATGTAATTTTCGAAATTTTATAAAAGTATCGGATAGTGCAGACGTTTAATTACTTTACTTAAAGTATATTTCATTATTTTTGGTTTAAGGAAGTACTGCAGATACAGTAAACTCGCGTTATTGTTAATTCCAATACTATTAACATTCGATTACTGTTAAGTTCAGTCACGAAACGAATTTCTTAAGAAAGTCTTGAAATTTACAGAGTGTAAATGGGTAGTCGAGTGACACGCATATCAAATTTTAGAAGTTTCATCTCATTGGTTATTAAAAAAATGAATTCAAATATTAAGAAAAATACACAGGGGTATAGGGACTGTGCGTAAAAAATCGTATAACTTTCATACCATTCATACCATTTCGTTAATTACCAATTTAGTTCAATCTTTAACGTAATATATCTTTATTTCTAGTAAGACAATCTTCTCGAATTGTTCCCCAGACCTTCAGTATACAGCCTGTCCCAAAAGGGTCGAAGGATCTCTGAAGGGGTGGTAAATCTCAAAATTCTGAATCGAAAAGTCCTCAGCGGTTTTTCGATCCGATGCACCCCTGATGAGTTATTAATAATTAATGACAGCCAATAATACGCGTGGGCTGGGCGGCGCGTGGTGGTGTGCGTGTGACGGTGTGCCCGGCTGCACTGTGAGAGGCAGGGCTACACCGCGCGACGTGGACGTGTGTGTGCATGGGTGTGAGGGCCCAAGCTAGGCAGCGAGCGTTGATTGTATTGAAGGAGAATGCGAAAACAATAAGTAGCGCCCCGCGATGATACATTTTTATATGAAATGGATGATAAATTAATTAAATTAAATGAATTCATATGGAATTGTAAATACTGAATGGAAAGCGAAATCTCTACTGAAGATGTTAAAATTCCACTTATTTATTTACTTAAACTAAAAATAAACATCAGCTTGGCGTTTTCTCATACGATATTTTTTCATTATTGATTGAAAACAAAAAAAAATTATACGCATTAATGGTCGAATTTTACGTATGCTAATTAATTTATTTTCATGATTGTCCGACTAAGTTAATTGATGAGTGATATCATCGACTCCATCAATGATTCTTCCTCCTTACTTCTCGAACGAATCGTCTCGAGATAATTGAATTTAAGGTGTTTTTCTGAAGAGGGAAATAGCAAATATCCCGAGAGGTAAAGATTTTCAAAACTCTCGACACGGAGAAATAGAAATTTCAACATTTCAGTCTGCGAATATTTCACAAAATGTATTTAGTTTCAACAAATCATAATTTGCCGACATTTTTAGGGTTGAGGAGAGGATAAAATCCTCTCGTAAAAATTCAAGCGTCCCTTCGAACGGTGAGTATGTATACATGTAAAAAATGTTACAAATATATTTTTTTTGCAATGATTCATTATCATTTATTGTTATTCGTGTTATGTAATTATTATCCAACACAAAAAATGTCAGTACAAAGATTTCAACACAACATCTCCTAATTATTATTTTCGGGATCCTCGGAGGTGTCGGGTACATTTTATATAACTTTTTTATCCTTCTATTATTCTTAATTCTATTTAAATTCTCAACAATCGTTGGAAAAAAATTATTCTAACAATTGTTGAAACACTGCTATGAATTTTTGACATTTTTCAATTTTTAGTCTTACAGTTTTAGCAGTTCGTTCTAATTTTTTTCTTTTTGTTTTTGCATAAGAATTTTTTTTAATGATTGTTGTGAATTTAAATAAAATTATGAACACAATTTTGTTTGCCGTGCAGATGTTTTTGAAGTATTATGTATTTCGAAGGATTCAAAAGTTATAAAAATACACCCGACACCTCCCAGGATCCCGAAGAATAATAATTACGAGATGTTGTGGCGAAATGTTTGACGTTTGACAAATACTGACGTTGTTTGTGTTGTACAATAACTACACAAAACGAATAACAATAAATGATGATCAATCATTGCAAAAAAATGTATTTCTAATATTTTTTACATGTACATACTCACCGTTCGAAGGGATGCTTGCATTTTTAAGGAGAGGATTTCATCCACTCCTCAATCCTAGAAATGTCTGCAAATTATGATTTGTTGAAATTAAATACATTCTGTGAAATAATCACAGACTGAAATGTTGAAATTTCTATTTCTCCGTGTCGAGAGTTTTGAAAATCTTTACCTCTCGGGATATTCGCTATTTCCCTGTTCAGAAACACCTTAAATTCAATTATCTCGAGACGATTCGTTCGAGAAGTAAGGAGGAAGAGTCATTTCGAGTTGATTATCTCACTTATCAATTAACTAAGTCGGACAATCATGAAAATAAATTAATTAGCATGCGTTAACTTCGACCATTAAAGCGCATAATTTTTTTTTGTTTTCAATCAATAATGTAAAAATATCGTATGACAAAACGCCACGCTGATTTTTATTTTTAGTTCAAGTAAATAAAGAAATGGAATTTTAACGGCTTTAGTAGAAATTTCGCTTTCCATTAAGGATTTACAATTCCACATGAATTCATTTAATTCATTTATCATCCATTTATAAAAATGTATTATCGCGGGGCGCTACTTATTTTTTTCACGTTCTCCTTCAATACAATCAACGCGTGCTGCCTAGCTTGGGCTTATTATTGGCTGTCATTAATTATTAATAACTCATCAGGGGTGCATCGGATCGAAAAACCGCTGAGGACTTTTCGATTCAGAATTTCGAGATATACCACCCCTTCAGATATCCTTCGACCCTTTTGGGACAGGCTGTATACTTTATTGTGATTGTGTAGTTTTTCGTAACTTCGTACTTTGGAAGAAGCGTTCATTCGCTATATGGAAAGTTACACGATTTTTTACGCATAGTCCTTATACCCCTATGTATTTTTCTTAATATTTGAATACATTTATCATCTTAATAACCAATAAGACGAATCCTGTAAAATTTGATGTGCATAGCAGTCGACTACCCATTTACATTCTGTATAAATTTCAAGACTTTCCCGTATTCATAGTCAGTACTTATTGTATAAGTTCGTCTTATTCGTATCTTAAGTCCACGTAAGAGTGGACTCAAGGATGTATGCCCAGTCAAATCCGTACATCTATTTGTTTTTTCAAATCGATTATTACGTAAGACATCAGTCATCAATAGATTTTTTATGAATTAATGTTATTTATACACTACAAATTAACCCGATGAAAGTTACAGTTCAGTAACTTTAAGAATAATTAGTTTTTTATGTGACTATTTTTTTGTGGGGCTCGTGTCCGTTCTATCGAACAATCAAAAAAATTCCGTTTATATATCGAGAAAATTTGCCAACAACGACAAACATGACGCACATGACACAAACGACTCTACTTTTTCTTGAGATTTTTGAACAAATACGACGGTGACATCGGGGTTTTTTTTTCTAATGATATATTTTTAATAATAAAGTTTCTAATGATATATAATTTAATTTGTATACTTACATACAAGGGGCTTTATTTTATTTCAAATTAGGCTACTTCCGGTACGTATAACATGCGGTTTAATGGGACAGAAAACATTAATTTATATAATAAACAAGTGGACCCGTCGGACGTTGTCCCGTACACACGTCTTTATAATTCGAAAATTAATTGAATAAACGATTTGAATTGGACCGAATTGTAAATCTAAACCATTCTCGAATCCCCTTGAACACACACAACAAATTTCATTAAAATCGGTTCAGCCGTTTAGGAGGAGTTCAGTGACAAACACACGCACAGAAGAAATATATATATAAAGATATACGGTGAGGTGTAATTTTTTTTTCAATCGACGCGGCATCATTCACTCGACAACATATTTTAAATTCGATGATTCAACTTATATTGCATATTTTGGACATACACCCTTAAGCAATTGTTTATCAGACTGTGAATACGGGTCTAAGTGAAATAATTCCGACCAGCGCCATCCAGTTGATATCGTGTGAACAAGCATTTACTATTGCCTGCCAATAGAATCGAAGACGCGCGAAGACGAATATATGGCGCGCTCTTTGAAAGTTGATACACGGTGCAGGCTGCGCGCACAAATTCGAAAGAGTGGGAATGAAGGTACTGAGGAACCTCTTTCCTGATTTTGAAATGTCCAAATCTAAGTAGTTTTTCCAAAAAAGTACGAGTAATCATGGTCAAATTTATTTACCTTACGTACAATTGTGGCAAAAAGTTGATCAGCTTCCTACTAGTTAAAAATCTTCACAGTTTAGAGAAAATACATTTCGCGTTTAGCAGTTATCTCTCTCGCCCTCACGGCGAATTATGAGATCGAGTCGACTGTACTGCCATAGTCAAATGCACTGTCGCGTGCATTGACCTACGCAGCATTTGGATGTGCAATGTCACGATGGGAGTGAGAGAGATAGAGAAATATGTAGATCGCACATACTCCATGCATACAGCTTCTAACCTCTCTCACGCGACGTTGCCACGTCCAATAAACTCCGACCTGACAAATTCATTTTCGATATTTATTTGATAATTGCTACTATTGTGTGCTCTCAAACTAATGTTCGTTATATACACTTTTATTCTCTTTTTTTTAATTAAAATCTGGATAGTGCTTTTTGTAAAATACAACAGACCCTGCAATTTCCCATAATTCACATAATTTCAATACTATACAATGCATGTGTGAAATTAAAAATGGCAATATCTTTTTTCGGAACTCTGTAGCTTTAGCTACAGAGCTGTAGCTAAGTCAACTGGACTTTCTTCCCAGTAAAATCTACGAGTATACCAAATTTCATTGAATTCTGAACGGTAATTCTAAAACCGACAGTAATCTCTTAAGATAATGCCAATTGCTATAGCTACCTGGATCGATTGGCAGTACATCAACGGCAAGACATTGTTTACATAAGCATCACAATTAAAACAAAAAGTCAAACGTATCAATGATCTGTATTAAGGCCATGGGGGATACCCCCTCCCCTTTCGAAATTTAGAAAGATTTTCAGGCAAAACTTATCAATCGGATCGATTTGAAATTATTTGTGAGTATTTAGCGACACAACACGGAGGGAATGACGATTTCACAATTTCGAAATTTTGCAAAAAAATTTTTTTGTAGAGTGAAATAATTTTCAAAATTTCGAAATTCTAAAATCGTCAGTCCCTCCGGGCTATATCACTAAATACTCACAACAAATTTAAAACCGATCCGATTTATAGATTTTGCCTGAGAAACTTTCTAAGCTTCGATTTACGAATGTAACACATCGCCTTAATACTAATACAGAAAGAAGTTTGACCAGTTTTTCGAGGCCCTGTAGCTTATATGCAATTGGACTATTGACGTTTCATGAGTGATTGCGTAAAAAAATGTAAAAAAGTTCATGTTTTTAATTTCGGAAATATTCAATAATTGATTCCTCAAAAAGTAGTGGGTTTTGAAGGTTCTTGTTTTACGAACGATCATCTTTCAACACGTACAACCACATGTAAGAACGGCAACCAGATCAAATTTTCAATGCCGGATGCTTAGAGGAAGAATTGTGGAATTGGCCATATAATAAAACGTCGATCGGTTGAGTGATGAGATCGTTATTTTTGATGTAATAATTACAATGGATAACTGAAATCAGTTCATAAATTATAAAACCATTACGTTCGGGACTAGCTTTTAATTATCTGAAAATCAAGGCAAGTAATCATAAAATGTTTGATATGAAATAACTGAGGTAATTCAAAATTGAGAAAAATGTAACAATGAAATACTTATTGCTTTACCTAGTCTTAAATTACACTCTTCAATTTTCTGACAGCCGGGATGATGCCAACTGGCATCATGGAATTCAAATAGTAAATTCTTGACCAAACGTATCATTTTTGACGTATTTCGACGTATTAAACACGATTCTTTTGTTTAAATGAGCGCAAAACTTTTTATTCTTTCATAAAAATAAATTTTTATTAAAAATTACCAAAAAAAAGTAAAAAACAAAGTAAAAAATACGCCATGTGGCGTCATGCCGTGATTGCCATATATCTATCACTAGTTTGGGTACATTTGTATGGAAATTTTTCGATAAAGTTGCATTTTTTCAAAAGAAAACTGCTGGCGGGCGGAAAGTTCAAAAGAAAAATCCGTCGTGATAGTATAAAGAATTGAGATAATCGGCAGAACTGTCCACATTTACTGACATACTTGAAATTAGGTATAAACAGACCAATAATGCAAGTTTTGATAATTAAATGAAGATCGTCGAGATTTATGTTTATGAGGTTTGGTACAAAAACTATCAACTAGAAATTCTGGAAGGAAGATATCTATGCTGTAAAACAAATAAATAAGGCTGCTAATATTGTGATGTGAATAACTCACGCACTTTTTTGCTAGTTTCTGCCTCTCCTCAGTACTGTAATTGAGTGATCCAATGGTGTCGTGTCCTGGTGTCGGCATAAAAGCAATAAGTGCTAACAGAGCTGTCCTTATACTCCAAGAAGGTTGCCACGTCTCAGGATGATGACCCGAAATGCTCAAACAAATCTTTTTGTTTATCTCAAAACGACCGTTGGGCTGAAATTATATTGATCCAATAACTAGAGGTGCCGGCAGTATACGATTATTTTGTAGACCATTTCATCTCATAGACTCGTAGAATATTAACTCAAACATCATGGACATTTTTTTGTACAGACTTATTCCAAGCTGAATGAGAAAAAACCGTCTTCCAAAAATTTATCGCCAACTTTAAGATGTTTACTACAGTGATTTTTATTTGATGAATAGAATGCATAAAAATACTCATTATCTGGCTTACTTTCAATAGTAAACCAGGTGAAGTACCCGCAGTATCCACAGAAACTGTGAATCTTAGGTGATATTCTGAGCTGTTTGTTATGTTTTTAAATAGTTTTTAAATTCGAAGGAATACCATTTTTTTCATTTAAATCTTATAAAACGTTTCAGAGTCTTAGAATCAAGGCTTAACGATTGAAAATATGAAAATTCAATCTTGTAATTGTTTTATCGCCTTGCAATTGTTTTAGTCGCCAACTTATTTTTTTATCAGCACTGTCCTAGGCAATAATCGAGCAGTATTTTTTTTCATTTCTTACCATCTTTTTCGTTATCTGTGTTTTTTTTACAGTACCAAAAAATCCCCACCCATATGGAAATTCAATTTATTATACAAGTGACAAAAAGCTGGTATAGCCGGTTGATACATGATTTCAGAAAGAATACTGGCAGATCGGTTGAAAGAAAGAATCTCTTACTCGTGCCAAACAACGATGTTTATTTATTATTGTGCATTATTTCGAAACTCTAATTCCCCTTTTTGCTCATTTTTGAGCTTCGATTCTACAGACCCTAAACATCTTTCAGCATGGGTAAATCATGTCTTCTAATGAGAAGAATGTTGGCATCCAGTTGCTTCGTATTTAACAACTCTTCAGAATAACACAAACGCTTAAGTAGTTTTGTTCCATAATACATCACCTAGAATTCACAGCTTTCGGGTTTGATATTTGCTGCGAATCAGCCTGTAGGCTTTATGGAAAAAATATATAGATATCAAATTCTTTTTAAAAAAGTGGAGACAAGTACTTTTAAGATATTAATGGTACAGAGATCTCAACATTGATGAAACTTTTGTGTACCGTGTTACCATTCTTTATTGATGTCAGTATGTGTTACTGAAAATACATTGTAAGTCGATTAATTGCGAGAGCGACACAACTGGATTGTATTAGTAACATTAAAAGTATTGCAAGTATAAGAACCAATTTGCATGAGTAATCAATTTCTTATAATCCATGTCTATTTTTTTTCGTATTTTCACAAACTTGTTACAAATGAAAGAACTTAAACATTCTATTATCATCATTTTGAAATAATAAATTCTATTATTTTCTAGATATAAGAAATAGAAAATTTCAAATGAACACTGCATGGATTGATTATCAATCATAGGTTGATTAAATTGAAAGCTTTGCTTACAGTGAGAAGGATTATGTTTGGTGGTTTCATAGGATATTCCGGAGGCAACAAAATCCTTCCGTGATAAACACCTTCCGCGAATTCTGTAGATAGTGGTCCTTGAACAGTGAAATGCCATTCGAACAGATTATCTTCCAAAGGACTCGCTCTATAATCTTCGGTAGGTTCCGAAAGCTCCTGTGCCTCTCGCATTAACCGCTTTACAGCTGAAGTTCCGATAATTATATTTTCTTTAATTTTTCAAGACACAATTCACAAGAAAAACATCAGCTTGGCATTCGACTTTACAAAGGCGTACCTGGACTTTTGGTATTGTATTTTCCTTCGAATGACATGTCAGCTGGCGATTAGTGGACAGCTCGATTATTTGAAATGAACTTTATACAAAATCTACCTTTGATGTTTTAGGAATACGTTAATGAATGTGTTTACGTCCGACAATGTTATATCGCAACGCTGCGCATCGGTTATCTTGGAGCTTTATAGTATTAATCGTGACCCATTTTTTTTTATTACGACATAGCACTGCATAACTACCAAATACTTGTAAAGTACAATTTCGCAAATTGGTTCTATGAGGAATTTTTAATGAACATACATTTTTTAACGATATGGCATTAACTGGTGACTGACAGGGAAAGATTATAAAAATTATCTGGTGACGTAAATGACACGAGTTACCAACAAGGCTGGAAGGCTGGAAGTCGGCAATAATATTTTGAGAGAACAGATGTGATCGCGAAAACTTCAGAGCGGTTCCTATAATCTATCTAGGGATCTAGGGTACAATCCATGCCGCTGCAAATGCTTTCCGCCAAAGCATTTGCAGCGCCAACAAGCAACAACAATTGATAGGAAAAGAAAAAAATTCGAACAGTTAAAATCAGCATGCGAAGTTCATTGCTAGAATGATATTTTGTGACATGATTTTCAGTAGAATTATTGTAATCCCGAAATTTTATTATTGCATAAAAAATCGAAGCGTTTTCAGAAGACATTTTCGATAGAATCTCGCGCCTGAAATGAAAGTGCCTCATCTTCAACCTCCGTGAAGTTGGCCCCCTAATTTGACCCGTTTAAGAATTGTTTGAAGGTGCAGCCTCATGCAGTCGCTCGTCGCTCGTTTGCAGCGACAAATCGGGTCACGTGACCCTATTTTAAATTTCCCGCGACTGAAAGAAGTAGCGACAAGTGAAAGTTTACAAGTGAAAACATATACTTTAATGTCGATAAAACTGTTCAATGAATAACAAAGTATCGTTGGAAAGTATCTTTCCATACTTTACTAATTAATTAAATCTTTTAACCACAGATATATTACGACTAGTATCGCTCACTCCTTCACACTCTTCTTTTCCAGCGACAAAGCTCAACATATTCAACTTTGTCGCTCCATATCACGTGACCAGATTTGTCGCTGCAAACGAGCGACGAGCGACTGCATGAGGCTGCACCTTGAGAGTTTGAGAGAAAAGAAAAATCGTTTGAAAGTTAATAGTTCTACGTCCCAAGAAAGAGATTTGATACGAGACACGTGACCACCGAATTCGGAGCGCGAAAGTTTGAATATCTTTCGCTAACGATTTTGATGATGGTTGGTCCGCGGCTAGCGAATATAGTAGCCAATGGAGTTTTTACACTCGATTCTCTTCGGAGATGTTTTGAAAGGATTAATTTTGAAGAAACGTCGATGAAATTTCCCGAATAAAGAAAATGTCCGTCGGATAACAGGTTAACAGAGTATTTATTTTAAAAAAAGTAATTATCACTAAGATTTCAACAACGTCGGTATAGTTTTTATGACTTGACTATCGGTTTCGAATCGTTTTATGCGCGTTGGAGAGCTAGGTCTCCTTTAACGGAGAATTACAGAATTTATTTCAGTCCGAAATTTACAATAAGTAACGGACGTTACGATGACGTGAACCCGATAAAATTTGTATAACGATTGAACGAGATTTGTAGTTTGTATAGTAGTTTTATAATAATTTCTCGGAAAAAGTAGGAGTTTGTTAGCACCTCCCACGGTTTTAGTTTTTGGGAAATGAGTTGAAAATCATTGGTTGGTTATTATCGTGGATTAGGCAGCTGCAGGATAAACTGATTGCATTCGTACATTTGGAGATTAAGGCGGAGTTTAGATGCAAGGGAGAATTAATAGTCATCCTGAATTTCGGGAGTTCTTATCTTTATAAAGTGATGTGACGGTGACGCTGAGTCGCAACAGAGTTTAAGGGTCGTCGTCGTGTTTTTCGAAAAGTTGTCTAATATTTTTTTCTATGCATGAATGAAGGCGATATTTGATCGCGCCAGAGTTTGAGGGTCTTCATCCTGTTTTTCGGAAAGATTGTTTGATTGTTTATACATGGAAGATGGTGACATTCGGTCGCGCCAGAGTTCAAGGGTCATCATCCTGTTTAGGAGCGTTCAGCTTTTCTTTTCTTGAAGTTAAGTTTGAGGGAATTCCGTATTTTAAAACGCATGTGTGTTTGAAGGGTTTCGGTCTCCTTTAGATAGAAAAAGAGAATAAATGTATATAAAAAAAGGTTTGCGCATGGGAAAGGTGTTGCAGGGGCTTTCTCGTCGCTTTTTTGAATTCCACATATGGGAGGAATATTCAGGGAAAACATTGGATCCGATTACTGCTGAGTTTTGAGACAAATTGTCTATGCCGAATTTACGAAAACTCTATGATAAAAAAACGGGATCGCGGCGACGTCGAGTGAGGTTTCTCTCTAAATACAGACACTATATGCTGGATAGACTTTTCCCGGAAGGGGAGTATTTATGATTACCATAAATGTATAGATGAACTTGTATACCACAAGTTGTGCGCTTCGACGAAGGAAGATACCGGTATGTGCGTGGTCTGCAAGTACCTACTGTCAGCATTGCATGATTTTTTAAAAGGGGGCTAAAAAGAACCTTCTAGCATGAGGCTGGGACGGAACAATAGTTTTTCCAAAAAAAAATAGTTTATATTTTCGCGTGAAGATTAGCCCCAGTTTTTTTTTATCCGTAAAAAACGACCTTTTACAATATTTTTTCTATTGTTTGTGAATCGCTTTAGAGGGTTTGAGAGTTGATATTTTATGAAATAAAATTATTTTCCAAAAACGTAACCAACCAGTGTAAAATGTAGCATAAATGATAGGGTATCGTTAGTGAGGGTTTAGGAGTTTGACAAAATCGTTTGAGAGTTTATATTTTATGAAATATAAGAAATTATCCAAATAGGCAACCAACTGCAGGTCCGTGTCACGCATGGGGCGCATCCTGCTTTCATTCGCAAGCAGAGAATATGAAAATTTACACCTAAAGTGCCTAAAATGTAGTATAAATGATAGAGAATAGTCATATTGAGAGTTCAGAGGGTTTGAGAGCTCAATAAAATCGTTCGAGAGTTCATCTTTAACTAAATATGAGAATTTGGAGTTTTGAATAATAACGATGAATTATTGTTATCATGCGAAAACCTAATTCATTTTTTTTTTTGGAAAAACTATTAACTCAAACGATTTGTCTTTTCTCTCAAACAATTAATGTTAGTTAAAATCAATTTGGATCAAATCGGGCGGCCGACTTCACGGAGGTTCATCCTCGATGTGGAAACCATTCAATTACCGCTGCAAATGCTTGAATCGATTTGGCGCTACAAACGCTTCAAATGCTTCAATTTCCTATGCTTTTACCATATAAATTAGACCCCATCAAAGCATTCGTACTACCAAGTCGATTTTGCCCATAGTCTGACACAGACAGCACTCGCAGGTTTACGTCTTTCCTCAAAACCTCCGACAAGGTTGGGAGTTGGGAGATATAAAAACATTTCAAGTTTGCCTTCAAACTTTCAGACGATTTCATATACGACACAAATGCATATAGCGTTATTCTCTGTCGCGCCACAAGATCGAGAATGCGTCCGACCAATAATCAATAATTTCATAGTATTGATTAGTGACGTTACGAATAATAATGATAGCTTTGCTACAGAAAAACGCAATAGAACACACAGGAACACAGGTCATTTCGATATCCACTGGCGGTATATCGCCGCGAGTCTTACCCTAGGCTACGTTCGCAGTACTGTACTGCCAGTGAATATTATATAATGCGCCGTGTTACGTATCAATTGAAACATAGTTAATTCGATTCGGCTTCGGCAAATAAGCATACTAGAGAAACTGAAGTTTTTGTTGTATCAACCAGTATGTGGTTGTGTTACTGATACAACAACTTGAATCGTATAGCGCGTTACACGCGTGCGTGTGGCTCGTGTGCTTACGAATGATATTGAAAATTTCAGTAATAATATTAACATTACTTTTATCGATATGTTAATACTATTATTATATATATGGAATGAAATAAAAAATCTTGTTTACCGTAATAATCATTTATTATTTATTTAGGTTACATTTTTAAATGCAGTTTTTGTTTTTGTACATTAGAATCTCTATATATTTCAAAAAGCCTCTTCTACATAACTTTTTTAAATCTTAATCTCATTCGTATAGTTCGTAAAAAGTTTATCGGAAAAAAATAACGTAAAATCCAACATTCGTTCGAAAATTTGGTAATAGAAAAACCATTTACATTGAAAACGTACCTTAAATTGTGTCGGAACTCGGAAGCGGTTACGGTTCAATTTCTGTCACGTGACCACCTTGCAAGTACCGTGTGGGAAACGTTGTGCTAAAACCATGGCGGACAAAGATGAGGCTGAGAAGACAATCGCAGAAGATTTGGTTGTTACCAAATATAAGATGGCTGGAGCTATCGTTAATCGTAAGAAACTGATCCCTCATGTTTTCGCGAATCTTGTTAAACTGTCAACATCTTTCTGTACTTTGCTCGTTTGGCGAGTTTTTCGAGTCTATTCACCGCGACCATATGGAGATTTTCGGCTATACATTCAATACCGGCCACCAAACTCGCCATGTGGACCTATTCAGCGTTTTTTTTAATATCACGTTAACTTATCCATTATTGTTACGCCAAATCGCATTTGATCTGGCATGACAATTTATCTTGCACACATGCGCGTTTTATTCAACCATCATCAATCGTTCTTCGATTAATTGCCAAACAAACCTCGAACTACCACGTTTCTGGGGAAAAAAAGAAACTTGCATATGCACACGCTGACGCTTATTTTTCTCTATCTTTATCATCGGACAACGATCTATTCGTTTGTATTGAATTATTTCATTCCTACTAGCAGAACAATCGTGGACCTAAGAGTCTGTGGATACATATTCCAAGACCGAGGCTGAATTAACATTGGTCTATGATGGTTCGGGCAGTAGACGAACCAACTGCAATTTTTCATTAGACTTTTGAATAACAAACACAACAATATCTTCTTCATTGTATTGATTTTGGTCTTCACAATTTCAGTTTTATTCGTTTCCTAGAAACTTCCATGGACTTTATGTCCATGATATTATCTTGTTAAAAAAATTGTTTGGTCCGAATAGTCTTTTCTTTATTTTTTTGTGTGCAAAAACGGTCGATATTGTTCTCCATTGCTTGAAAATGGCTGAAAGTATCGAAGCTCCTTTTTATTTGTACGGCGAATTTGAATTTGAAGACTTGATTTTGCAACAAATTCATGGAACTCTAAATAAAGTTCTATCAAACTGAAATCAACCTTAGAGAATTCTTAATCCTTTACATTGGGTTTCCATATACACTGCTGTTCGGTAATCTTGTTACAAACGGTAGAGAATGAGCCATAGTCGTAGGATAATGGAATAGAGTATACGTGTCATTGTCAAAGGCTCAGCTCGATAATGATAATTTTTTTTCTTAATCCCAAAAACATTCATTCTGCAATTTCCATAGAATATTCGGATGGTGCAATACCGCTGTTTTCATGTGTTGCATTTAAATGTAAAAACCATTGGGAACCTGCAAATCCAATCTTAAAGATCGACATGTATTTGGAAGGCACAATACACGTAGAAAGTTACCATGTTCATAGCAATCATCTCGAGGATGAAATAGTCAATCTTTTTTTATTTTACAGATGTTAAGAACAGATCTAAAATAATACATATAACAAAACATCCCAATATATAGATATCCTGGTGCAACTACCTTAAGGCAAATGATGCTCTCCAGATATTTCATATTGGGTTTGTTCAGGCTTTGTTTCATAGTCGAATTTTCATCGTCAATACTAAAAATAGGAAAAACATTCAATTTATAGTAACAAAACACGCATGGTACTGCTATATTGATGTGAATAGAGAAAAAATCACTCGCGATACATGCAGATTGATCGTTTATATAGATAAGTTTATTATATTCCAGTCGTTCCTTCGTATATTTTTATGGGTTTTTACAAATTTTCCCAAAGCTTTTAACTTTGAAACCACAGAAAACCCATCTTCATCAAGCTGGTAATTCCAATGAATTCATAAAACTTTTAAGGATTTTCTTTCTCACTGTAAATCAATGAGATAGCTATCGAACAGCTTAGCAGTCATTCATTCGACTGTCAAGCTTCCCATTGCTCGACATGTGAAATTTCTGGATCAAAATGCAGACAGTGGATATTTTTAAATTCGTACTAACGAAATGTATTTATTACTTTTGCTTTTTTCTATTTTTCCGGTTTCTTGGATGGCTTTTGCAGACTATTCTTTCACATATAGAATGAAAATATTCACATCAGCTTGAATAATCTTTATTGCTTACATCATATGTTTAAGTGAACCAATTACTGTATGCAATTATTATTGTGAATATGGTCATGATATAAGAAAAATCTATTGTACAATAGATGGAAGCAATGAATTCAAAAAATATGTTTGAATACACAAAACACGTCACGCTCGCACGGTTCGATAATAACTAGGGATTATTCATAAAAACTACTAATTGTGAGTTGAAATGAATCTTACTGGAGATTAGTACGACATAGTCTATTTTTAGCGAGATGTTCATTTTTATTGTATTCAATCAGTTTACCGAAACGATTACAAAAATTGAGCTTCAAATTCAAGCAACGTGGTATCGTAGTAATTGTTGTAGTTACTATCGTAGTAACTGTTCTAGTAACTGTTCTAGTTACTACGATAAGCTATTTATTTACCCACTTTCAAATAACTTTTCATTTGTTGTCAATATAAATTGTCAATATATCAATGTTGCGAATATCAATGTACTCACTCAGAAAATACAATTCAATGTTGTAACACATCAAAAATATTTGTAACTCACCGTTCGCCGTTGCGATTTCAGTAAATGGTGGCTCGAGAAAAAAATCGCTATGCAAAGAAGCGATCGGAGAGTCCAAGGAATATTCTTACAAATGACAGACTTGTATCGTTTTCAGAGGTCCTCAGGCAGGTACTGGACAAGTGTATTGCCGGCGCTTCCGTGAGGGAAGCCTGCGAGTACGGTGACAAGCTCATTTTGGAAGAGACTAGCAAGGTTTTTAAGAAGGAGAAAGAATTAAAAAAGGGTATCGCCTTCCCGACTTGTATATCCGTTAATAATTGCATTTGCCACTTCTCGCCGATTGCCAGCGAGCCCGACCTCATTCTAAAAGAGGACGACGTTGTTAAAGTGTGAGTAAACCAGGACTCTCGATTTTGAACATCCTTTACGGCAACGCGACGTTCCTATTCGTTGCAGGGATCTCGGAGCTCACGTAGACGGCTTTATCGCCGTAGTTGCCCATACTATCGTCATTGGCTCATCTTCCGATAAGAAAGTTACTGGTAGAAAGGCGGATGTAGTATTGGCTGCTCACTACGCTTCACAAGCGGCTCTAAGGCTTTTAAAGCCAGGGACAGAGGTATGGATATGTGGATTTTTGCGTTTTATTCATTCTTTTATTTACATTTCTGTTTGTGGTTTAATATATCTACTATGAATATCCGGCAACACAATCACAGCAAAAACAGTATAAAATCAAAGTTTCAAGTACTTGGAAAGCTTATAAGAATCAGAAGTATATCGATTGCATGAACATTTCTTGAATACTATATAAGTTTTGCTTCAATTGGTTCTCAAATTTCACTGGTTCTCGTTTGCTTCGAATTTCTCATATGTAACCATGAATCTTTGTAAATAAAAAATTTGAAAAAACGCTTGCAGCTAAATTTTAAAAACAAGACATATTATTCTTATATGTCATGATATTAGGTATATGAGTGTATTGTTGAAACGGTATGAACAAAATACTTGTGTATTAAGTTTCAGTAGCTTCACACGTGGTTGTAACAATAACAATAATAACGTAAAATTTGGTATATCTCAAAAGTATTTATTTTATCTTATAGACGTACGCAATAACAGGAACAGTGGAAAAAATCTGCGGCGCTTATAACTGTAAGCCCATCGAAGGGATGCTAAGCCACCAGCTTAAACAATTCAAAATTGACGGTGAAAAGACGATTATACAAAATCCTAACGATGCGCAAAAAAAGGAGCATGAAAAGTTTACTCTCGAAACTCATGAAGTAAGTGTACTGTTAATTTGTGCAGTCCAATTATTAATTTCATTAGTGAAAAGTCGAGAACACCACTTGTTTATCAAATGTGGCGCAATATCCGGTAGACCCTTAGAGGGTATATCGAATATAAAATCCCAACAAACCCGATCATAACGCGAACTTGAAATCCTTGAGGGTTGCATCTGAAAAAAAATTACTTGTATACGGTAAATGGCACTAAGGTCATTGATTTGTTGAGAAAAAAATTGGGAATAAATTAAAAGGACCTAAGAGGAATTAAGAGGAGGGGTTTATGTATATCAAGTAAATTCAGTCATTTTTCAAATGCACATGGATTTTATCATCGTTTTGCATTTTTTTTGTACATTAGTATAATTTTGGAAAAATGTAAAAAAGACGACAAGTTATTCTTAATATTCTTATATACGATGGGATCTTACTACCCAAAAGAAATTTCTGACGGTATATTGAAATTAAAGGGTCAATTTATGGACACTTTCTTTAATATATTTTAAACGTAGAAAAAAAAATTCAAGCCAATTGATTGGACCAATTTTGTGAAATAAATTTTTGAAGATTGTTAATTTAACCTTAGGTCTTATAAGTCCACGCCGAAAACTGATCTGGATCTTACGTTAAAACTATAAATAATTCCTGAACTATTCGGAAATCAATTAATTGGTCCATAAATAATTTTCGTAAAAAAGATTAGACATTTTCATCCGGCCGTTTTTTTATTATTAATTAAAAACTGACGAAAATGTCTAACATGTCACTTCACTCAGCAGCCATATTCGAAAACTTGGCAATACTGCGCTCTATTGACGCTGGGAGTAGATTCATATAAATTTTTTTTAAACGTAAAAGCTTTAGTCTCGCTGTTGCAACGAAGTCACGGTAAAATACATGTTTTTGATGCAATAATCTAGTTGTAGCAAAGAAACCGATGGATAATAAGCACGAATGCTTTGTACTAAGGAATATTCAATTTATTCTTTTACTATAATCGGTAACTATAACGAAGTTTTAACAAATGTTCTTAATAATAAATCATCAATGATAAATGCACAAAAAAGCGGTACGTTTCGTACCTCACTTAGATTTGGAACAATGATGTTGGTAGAATGGCAGAGCTATCGAAACTGTATTCTTTATTTCCTTGTTCTTAAATATATCTTCCTTCATCCAAGTTCGATTTGAAATACCTCTATTCCAAAATATGATACGTCTATGCTATTTCTGTGAGAGAATATCTTGATTTCTGAAGATCCCAAATTTACTATCGTTTAATTCTAAGACATTATTACTCCTGTATATCTTCCTTTGATACAAACTTGATTACTTTGTAAGCTGAACATAAAATATGTCGCTCTGTGGTTTGGTCGTAAAGTTGTTTTCTCACAAAAATGCTCTGCACTCAAGATATCTTAGAATGGAGAATGTTTGAGATCCAAATCGGTCCATATTAAGGCAATTCAAAAGAGAGATATTTATGAATAAAGAAAGAAATGCTCATCTGTATTATTTGAGAAATTCAGTCATCTTGGACGGTTTCGGGCCAAAATACGATAGCGTTAAAAACCTTACTATCCGCCGTATAGAGAACGACATAGCAATATCATACAATTTGTTTTGCAAATTGCTTTCTGTATGTTACAGTAGAAACCCGTGTTGTAGTTAGAACGCGTTTCCCTAGTTGAAACGTCTTTGTGCTGAATGTTTTGTTGCAACTAAAGTCTCCCAGTTATAACTTGAATCTGCAACGCACCCACACGTTGCACACTACAATAAACGACAAGAACCAGACACACACACGCACACAACCCCACACTCGCCACAAACTCATACATCACTGGTTGAAATTAGTTTCAAATGACATTCGCATTCGATTAGCAGTAAATTCCAGTTTCTATATAGAAATTCAGTGCAAACTAGTTTTAACTAGGGAATACGCGTTATAACTAAAAACAATTTTTTACTGAAACTTATACACTAGGCTCAAAGATTCAAGAACCAACAAAGAAAAACATTCAACATTGTTGCTTGTCTTTCGAAAGGGCCAAAGACTTCAATACATTTTTCAATCACTAATCCCACTGGGTCTCTAAGCCTTTAATTGAGTTTCGTACGACAATTTTTCGCAGAGTTATTCTTGTTCGAAACAAAAATGATACTTCTGATGTTAACAATTAAATTCTTCAAAATGAATGGGACTAGAAAATATTTTAGGATGGTTTCTGGTAACTTCAAAGCATTCTCTACTCAATAAACACTAGACTGATCTGATCAATAGACACTAAAAAGTGTCTATTGTTTTTCTAACGAAATTTTCTTCTATTGCGCGTAACTTAAAAAAAAACCTGTTTAACCCTAGGGCCCTACACAGGGGTTCACCAAACCCCACCAAAATTTGACGGCCCTCGAAAATTATGTTCCTAAGTTGATTAAATTGCATTTCTTGACGCAAAAAATGAATATTAAACTTTTTCCCAATGTATCGGTTTATTTTTGAGAATTTGAACGTTCAAATTGAAAAAAAAATTAGGCTTTCTACGACAAATAGTGAGTCAACTACATCGATTCAAAATGCTGGGGTGAGTGTAACCCCAGTGTACTCTATTTGTGTCATGCAAATAGTGTAGCGTCCCAGGGTTAAAAATGATGGTGAATATTTCAAACGGCGGCTTTTCCGAAAAATGACCCTATATTTTTTTCAAGCTTTTTATGTAGCACGCATTACGAATAGTGATATTCCGTTGGGGGAGACTGAAGTTTTTTATGCACATATGTTTTATACCCAAAAAAAAAGACAAAAACAAAAAAATTATATATTGAGAAATGTTCACTTCGCATAAATTTGGAAATAACCGGCAGACTAAAGATGTTTTCGGTATTCTTCTAACCGTAAAGCATTCTTGAAAAACCCTGAAAATCTAAAATTGCCGCGATATTTTTTTATTATGTTTTGCATCGTCAAGTTCATACTTTTAAAAATCAAGGGATTAATAACAGGGATTGCGTTTTTTTCAGATTTAAGTACTCTTCTTCTTGAAAGAATCTACATTTTTTAACTGTAAAAATACTGATTATTGCATAAGATTATTGAGTAGGATGTCCGGTGCTTGTTGCGTCGCTGATCAAGAAATTGACATTATTTTTGCAAAATTAATTAATTAAAATAACTTATTTAAAAAATCAACTTCATTATGGCAAGTTGCATATGATTTTGGACGTTTTTTGGGTACTACAAAAAAAATGTGAGTGTTCTTTGGCTAATTTCAAGACATGTTTGTTCTTAAAAAATTCTTGCTCGGGTCTATAGTTTCAAAAAAAAAATTCGTCAAGTTTCGAGAAAAAAAACATTTTGGCTAACCAAAACGTTAAAAAAATAAAGATAACCCATCCATTTTTAGTTCAGACATCGAGGTTGCCATGACAATTACTTTTAGGCATCAAAATAAATCTATCGGGAACGAAAAGTCAAAAGTCAGGAGAAACGTCTGAAGAGCATTTTAGGGGATCTGGAAAAATGGGCAATGGAAAATAAAATGCAATTAACACCAAAAAGTCGAAAATAGTGATATTTTGTAATGGAGGAAAAATGAAAAAGAATACGAAATGGGAAATGAATGGAGAGAAAATACAAGTGGTTAAGGAATTCAAGTATCTAGGATATTGGTTCACATGCAAAAACCTAAGCCTAAGTGATTAACTGGTGGCGGGGAGAGCACAGAAGGCAACGAATGTGCTTTGGGGAATATGGAAGAGATCAGGAAGGGATTTAGTAGAGGAAAGATTATGTTTATCAGCGGCAATAGCAAAAGCAAGGGCAATGTATGGGGTGGCAATCTGGGGATTGGGTGAGATAAGTACTTTTGAAAGAATTCAGAGCAAATTTCGTGAAATGGCATTAGGGGTCAGCAGAACAACGCCGAATTATATTTGGGGAAGGGAACTTGGAATGGCTACAATGAAGTACGTGGTAATGGAGAGAGCAATGATATACATAAGTGATGTAATTAAGATGGAGGAAGAAAGATGGCCAAAAATCTGTTTAATGGAAGAAATGAGAAGTATATCAAATAGAATGCCATCGAAATGGGGGAAAGGATTGGACAAAGCGGTAAGAGAAATGAGAATTGAGGAAGTTATAGAAATGATAAGAGGAGGAGAGGGTGTAAAGAAGATAGATGAACTGAAGAAGAAGGGGCTAAATAATTTAAAAGAGGAAATATTATGGAAGGAGGAACAACGGATAAACAATTCAACATATAACAATAAATACAAGCACATCATAAGGAATGTAAAGAGGCCATGGATGTATTGGACGGAAGACGAAGTGATGGGACAAGATAAGGAAATATGGGCAAGAATGCGATGTGGGAATATAGGAAGAGCTGGAAAAAAACGGGGGAGCAGGAATAGAATGATAGGGTATGCGGAAAAGAGAACGAGACACTGGAACATTTAGTGATATGTGAAAAAGCATGGAAACGAGTAAACGAAAAAACAAGGAATAATGTAAAGGAATGGGGGTAAAGGAAAGGGGGACATGGACAAAACGGCGATAATAGAAGAAATGATTAACATGTTAGGAAGGAAAATGCTATGCAGAAAGGGAAGAGAAGAGGAAGAGGAATATCGAGACAGGGAGCATGAAGGGGAAAAGGGTATAAGAAAATGAAAGAGGAAAAGAGAGTAATAAACTATGAAGTAATGGCGAAAAGCGATATTGAGTGAGAAAGAAGGAAACAAATAGAGTAGATAAGTAGATAAGACAAAGGATAAATTTGTAAGAATTTTATGAAAAACTGAAAAGTTGTACAAATAAAACTCCATTATTATTATAAATACTTACTAAAAAAACATTTTTATCTTTATAAACGGCAAATTTGGAAAAATCATCCGTTACTTTTTTACCAAAAGTGCGCTTTGACAGTATGATGAAAAACAATTCATAAAATTCCAGTAAACTCAGATTTTAAGGGTTTTTAGGGATACGTTTGGGTTAGAAAAATACCAGAAATATCCGTATTCTTAATTATTTTTCAAATTTATTCAAGTTTTGGGCAATAAAAAAAACTCCGTTTGTAAAATAATAATCACAATTTGTACAGAATGTTTGAAAGTTTCCAAAATCAAAACAAAAGAATTAAACGGGAAATAAACGAATAGTAAGCGAAAAAATAAGCAGAAAAGCTGTCACAATAACTCGTTTGTTTTCAACTTTAGGACATAAATTAACATAAACAAAATTTGTAGGCAACAAAATTCTCTCCAATTTTGGTATTTATCTTTTTCTCCTAGAACCAATATTTAAAGTTGTACGCCTATTGTAAAGGAAAAGAGAAATCTGAAAATATTATTTTGCTAACCATTCGACAACTGCATGTCTTCCTATAAACAAAACTCGAATTATTTTTATTACCTCTTTCTGCACCACCGCAGCGGTCGGGTTTTGAGCGCGTTTTTTTTTTGACGTGGTATCCCTAGTAGGCCTAATCCACGTATCATGACTTGCAAGTCATTTTCTGAGGTTTTCTTATAAGATTTTGAAATCAGAACTAACTTCGTTATCTTGCAAGTGGGAAGGATCCGCACGATGTATTTTTTCTATTTCTTTCGAACAAAATTTTGAAACCGAAATGACTTTTTTGGGAAATATCGAAATAGTAATTGGTTATCGGTAATCAACTATTATCAAAACTGCAGGGGGGAACCTTGCGAGGATGTCACCCAGATTCGGGAGCGTCTTGATGATGACGATAATGATGATATCAATAATCCTGCACAATCAACATTCGATAGCGACACTCTAGAAATTCAAAATTTAGAATTTCCCGACGATGAAATCGAAGATGTTGATTTGAGCGGACCGTCGTCGAAAAAATAGAAAATCAATGTATTGCTATTCCGATATTTCTCAAAAAAGTAACGTTGGTTTCAAAATCTTATAAGAAAGAAACAAAAAAAATACATCGTTCGGATCCTTCCCACTTCCAAGAAAATGAAGTGAGGTCCGATGTCAAAATATTATAAGAAAGAAAACTTCGGAAAATTACTTGCAAGTCATGATACATGGATTAGGCCTACTAGGGGATATCACGTCAAAAAAAAAACGCCCACGAAAAAAAAGGTGGATGCCATTGTGAATTGAGACTACCAATGCCAACGTTTAAAATAAAATTGCTGTAGCGAATTTGTGCGAGGTTGCAAGTACAACGCGTTTAGGCTATAATATGACTAAGCTATGTATTTGTCTGCAAGCTTAGAAATGTATTGGGCTTAATCTTTTCTGTCCCGTATCGAGAGTATTGCGAAGAAAATTTTATCAACTTAGGATAAGGTATTGCTGCATAAACTCGAGGTACCATAAACTTGCAATTTACTGCTTTAGAGACAACTACAGTAACAACTATACAAAAGTTATTGGCGGAAGAGAAACATTTTTCGTTTCCCTCGATATTTTACAGGCCCTTGCAGTTAATTCGTCGCTTCAACACAGAATCATTTGGCGAAGCGATTCTCTTACCAAAGGGCGTTTAGTTCGTTCTTTTCTGCTTAAACTTCGGTGATATTTCCTTGCGACCAACTTCTGTTTGACTGTGGGAGAATAATATCCGGATAAACGATGAAAGACCAGTCGGATTGGAACGTCGAAAAGTAGATCGTTTATTGTTTTTTTTTATCAGGTTTATGCGATGGATGTTTTGGTCAGCACGGGAGAAGGTGTTGGCCGAGAACAGGACACACGAGTCACCATTTACAAGAAAACGGAAGAGACTTATCAGTTGAAATTAAAAACATCTCGCATGTTCTATTGCGAAGTCACCAATAAACACGGTCTTATGCCCTTTAACTTGCGAACTTTCGAAGATGAGAAGAAAGCTAAGATGGCCGTTGTTGAGTGCGTAAATCACAGACTAATCGAACCGTTCCAGGTAAAGTATATTTTAATAATATACAATGTTTTCGATAATCGGTGGAAATGTTTTTGTGTGAATTTTTTAAATTCCAATTTCAGAGATGTATATTCCGTCACGTTGGTACCTAGATACCATTTTTTTAAACTCATTTTTCACTGCATTTGGTTAAGCTATATTTATTTTGAAATTATTTACTATCGAAGCGATTTCGATTTTGATCATATCACTTCATAAATAAAATAAGTATGAATCTCGTAAAGATACCGCAACTTGACATTTTTCTGTTCAATATCCATTCTACAACTCGTCGTAGTTATGATGTATAATTTTATTTCGCATCATTTTCGTTATAGATCGATGCATTTTCAAATACAAATAGAAGATTTCACTTTCGCGTCTACACGTTAACAAAAATCACGATTTCCGCTCTCAGTTTTTTCTATCGGTTCTATTTTCTATCAGTTTCTATTTTTTCAGTCGGCAATGTATCATATCCTTTTACAGTCTAATATATTAATAGATTAGAAAATCTGATATTAAAATGCAACAAATTATTCTCTTATCTCTTCGAAAAAATTTTAGGTAAACTTCTGAATAGCTGTTACCTAGAATTTGACCAAAATTTTCAGCAAAGCTTGTTTTTAGTTTGAATGAAAGCCTTCGAAAATTTTTTGGTGGAAACGATTAGTTCACATCCCACCCCTCCTCGAAGTTGGTAAAGTTGTCAACGTTTTTTCGCTTTCTTTATAAAAATCTTTATAAAAGAAATATGAAGATGTAGATGCTCTTTACTAAAAAGGTCCTATACGTAGTGCTCGCCTTTTCAAGTGGGGTAAAATGTATTGTATTGGTTTTGTCAACAGTTTGACCGATTTTCAAAAACCAAAAAAGCACATTCTAGTAAATTTAATAACACATCAAATCAGCCCAGTTTCAACTTGATCTGTCAAAACTCGGCCTATTGCGACACCATTTTGTGATTCGATGTAAATCAAGGTTTTGCGAAACCTTGGCTCAAAAAAGGCTCAAAATCTGATGTTTGCGTCATGCGAAGCTTTTGATGACTCATACCAGTCGAAAGACCATCTGTGGCGTTTGCCCCCCCCCCCCCCCCTCGATAAGTTCTGATCGGATAACTATGAAAGAAGTTATCGCCCTAGGAAGCCAAAAATGCTAATGAGCGATAACTCAGGAACGCGTTGACCGATCCAGCGGGGCTTTTTCGTGACATCCTGGCTATAGATGCGCTTTCTTCGTGCATTAGTGCTGTCACGATGAGTGACCTCGTAGACGAGTTCTAGGTATTTCCGAGGCGCGTTCTTGCGGTTTTTAACATTTTTCATATCGCAGGACTTGCGTATTTCTCATTCGACTTCGAGAATGTTGAAGAGGAAGATTCAATGCGGGAAACCAATATTTATCCATTATCGCGAGAAAACTTTATCAAAAACGGGACGCTTGTGGAGAAGGAAATCGAATTTGACTGATCGATAAAAATTTGTATTTACAGTTCGAAACCGATTTTCATTTGTTTCTCGTCAGGAACAAACAGCGGCCCTGTTTACTGCTGCCACTAAAATTCCTCCGCAATAAAATGTGATTACCGATCGAAAAACAAATAGCAAGTAAAACATTTCAATAGTTCTCTAATAATCGATTATTATTGAGTAAAAATAAAATATTTATTAATTGTGGATAATGATTTTTAATACCAATAACCGAAGAAAAGTTTCTATGGTTAATATTTTTTGAAAATTCTGTATTTTCGTTAGCAATAATGAGTTTGTATTGTTAGCGAATTCTTTTCGTTGCGAGTGCATTATTTTTCGTCATTCGCGATTACCACGATTAGATGACGATTAAGCCCTGCGAAGCATACATTGTTTAATGAACGTATGACCGTGAAAATCTTTACTCGAGGATTTCTTGTCACTAATTACAAATCTGCTATCAGATTTGCGAAATTTCCATTGCACAGCCACACAAAAAAAATGTTGGTTGTGCGACGAATCCGACTATACTTTTCCGATGTATTTTGAGCTGCTGAATCGATATTCGAGGTTAAACTAAGATCCTGTGTACCATTTTTTTTGCTAACTTCAAAAAATGATTTAAATTTTATTATACATAGATATTCACATATTACGAATGATCTGTAACCGTGATGGTAGATTCGTAACATAATTTCGAGTAGAAAAGTCCTTTACCATTTTTTGATATCATGCACCCCTGAATTGTTATTGATTTTTGAAGATGGGGAAATCAGCGGGAACCAATACCCAAAAATTGGCAAAGGACTTTTCTACTCGAAATTGCGTCACGAATCTACCCTTACGGTATTGTAGATCATTCGTGGAACGGCCTGTATATGTATATATATCTATCTATCTAACATCTGACGATCACAGAAGTGTGTGATTGTGATTGCGGATTCATGGAGACAATAACAGATAAAAATCATCGTAATCATTATGATACATGACCTTGACTAATACCTAAAAATATTCTGTTTTTACAAATGATAGAAAACAAAAAACAAAAAATATCTGCGCTTCCAGTTTTAATGCAAAATACATATATAAAAAAATATAATGAAAAGAATATTTTTGAATGTCACGAAAGCAGTGGTTTGACGTATAGAGTTCGCGGTGACTCAAGAGCCCAGTCGGTACAGTAGGTGAATGTACTTGTCTCGAGTTATACCGGTTTTTTAATTCTCCGAAACT
Source organism: Heteropelma amictum (assembly GCA_959613375.1). NCBI lineage: Eukaryota > Metazoa > Arthropoda > Insecta > Hymenoptera > Ichneumonidae > Heteropelma > Heteropelma amictum. The sequence goes on along the minus strand of OY390720.1, from coordinate 13,529,952 downwards.
GAAAATACTGTATGTAATTTTAAACTGTGTATTCGGATTTTCTTTTGAACTATGGTAATTGAGCACCATTATCTACAAGACAGTTAAGATTGAATATTTTTTCTTTGAAATACATGATTATATATGCAATTTGATTCACAGGTTTTGTATGAGAAACCAACCGAATATGCGGCACAGTTCAAATTCACAGTATTGTTGATGCCGAATGGACCACATAAAATAACAGGCATACCTTTCGAGCTCGAGTCATTCAAGTCAGACTGCGTAGTGGATGATCAAGATTTAAAGGTTTGCTTATCATTTTTCATTGTCATTGATCTTTTAGTGTCATGGAATTTCGTGAACGCAGTATTTCTTCAAAACTTACAGACGCTCCTCAATTCATCTGCGAATCCGAAATCTGCAAAAAAGAAGAAAAAGAAGGCAGAAAAAGCGGTTGGAGAAGTTTCCATGGAAGTTGACGCAAAGGCTTAACACGAAAAACAATTGCGCCATCAGTTACTGACACTTTCGTGCACTCAACTTATTTTCAGTTGGATCAACGTCAAAATTGACCAAGCATCTTTTTCGTTGATTTTGCATAAAATCGAACAGACTTCAGAAGAGTTACAATTTCCACGGTTGGCCATAATTCAGTATCGTGCATATTATATTGTGTTCCAAATTTGGAAAACGTCTAAATTTCTTCAGCTCCCTTATTGACTGTACCATCCATCCGAATCGTGATTATTAATCGCTTCGCATGTCATTCTTTCCAATCCATCACCGTTCAACTGGTAGGATTGATTCCTATTCTGGCCCTGAATGGATCAGTTCCGGGAAATCGTGTAGTAATTGCAAGATTTTGACCGACAAAAGAAAGATAGCGGTGATTCATATTTTGTAATATCAATTCACTCTTGGGCGACGAATGAATAGGTGTCCGAGTGGTCAAGAGCCTTGCTGCCCATTTTTCTTCCGGAATGCTGATGTTTTCGGTAAAAGTAGAGTTTCTTCTTTTTGCGTTGTATTATAGCACACGGATATACTTTTATTATCCTCGAAATGGCGGATTAATTGTTTTTCTTTAATCAAAAATTGGGAAATTGCTATCAATTTTGCAATCAATACTCCACAATTGAAGTGTAATTTCCGTTGAAGGATCTTTGAGATATGGGATCGTAGCCGTAGCAAAATACATTGAAACTTTCAAGCATTTCATAAAGTGAAAAAATCTGTATGATCAATATTGTAAACGATACAACATTGGTTTTTAACACTAACAATATTAATAATTAATCAACGAACCCTTTCAACAAAAAAATTGTTTGCAACATATGTCGAAAACTTTTCTTTCTACATGAAACTTAATTTTTCCGAAAATGAAGCCAGCCAATTTTAATATGAGCAGAAAAAAAAATTTTCAAGTACTTACCGAATAATACTTTTTTTTTTAACAATACGTTGAAAACTTCCTGATATTGTTGCTATGAAAAATAACACGCTTGGTGCTTTGCAATATCCCATTGCGCGATAAACTTGTGAAGAGCCATTTTTATTTTATGGGTTCGGCGATCGTGATGTCCTAAGTTTTGATTGGTTCTGCATAACATCTAGTAAACGTAAATTGTAAAAATTAAACAACGAATCGCGACCTTTAAAGAACCGAACCAGTGGCCTTTAATTTGGAACAAAGGTACTGCATATATTCGTAGTAACAATTTATATGTTCGTTCCCCTAAAACCATTGACTGATGATCCAAAGGTCATGCGATTTTTTTTTTTTTTTTTTTAACTTTTCTTGAAAGTACTGAAATCAAAGATTTTAAGTGAACACGGAAGCGCAATTTGAATTTCACCTCATGTTAACAAAGCCGAATCTGAACTAACGAATCTTTTGGGACACTAGTTTTGTATGAGATTAAATATATCCAAAGCGAATCTACGTATTTTCTATACGGTTTGAGCGTGATGTTGAATAGTTCATGGTAATTTCTATATTTTCTAATATGAGGAAATTAGGGTGCTTTCCAGCAAGTGGCACAGAACGACGCTGTCGGACATCGCTCTATGTTACAGGATAGGAGTGTGCCAGGCTGTGTCGCTCTGTGTCGCTTGCTGGAAAACCGCTTTATTCGGTGTTATTGTATAATTTTTAAGTGCATATGTAAAATTCTTTAATTGAAGTGAATAGACCTCCCAAAGGGAGTTTGCGCATTACAATTTTTGTGATGTTTAGTCTTGTAATTCGAACATAGATCGTACTTGATTACAACATTGGAAAAAGCAACACTTACTCTGGGATTAACAATGATATACGTATAAAGTGAAGTAAGTATGACATTTGCGATGTTTTAAAAATATTAATACATTAATGAATACTTTTGACACTAGTACGATAAAGATAGCTGCAATCGGTGATTTGTATTTTTCTCGACAGGATCAAAGTTTTCCAAAAGTTGAAATACTGACGCCACTTTATTCCGTCATTCTGCATTCGCCAATCTGATTTTTATCCCAGTGGCAATTTCGGAGAAATTACAAATCGCGTTTTTCAACGACGTGAAACCTTATTAATTTGGCATATGATTGATTAATATTTTGAATAAAAGCGAAACAGTAAATTCGATGATTCGACGCATCATCTGATAAAGTTAGCGGTTTCTCTAGTACCTGAATGTCACATGGTGCATTTTTTAATTTTCTTGATTTATTATTTCGTAGTCATGCGGCAGGTAGTGCGTGTTACGAGAATTGCGAATTAATCGTAGGCCTCATAGGCACAGCTTGAACGTTCATTGATAAACTTACTTTTAATTAATGAATCCAAAATTCAATTTATTCGACAATTGTTGACTGAGTATGCTTACGATCGATGAAAGTATATAAAAAAATGTATCGATAAAATTATAGCCATTGCAAAAAAAATGTAGGCAGAATGCTCCATTTATTTTGTTTTTTGAGTAGTTGAACATCAGTCTAATTATTAAGATGCGATAATACTACGAGTAGAGTTCAAGGATCTGCGCGATTGCAAACAACCGGAAGTATCTTGTTAAATCTTAGCGCGATTTGACAGGCTTTAACATTTCATAAATTTCAAGCCTTATTTGCAAAATACTCCAAACCCGAGGGTAGGGAGCTTTTATTAGGGTTCGTTTTGTATGTTGTCTTTTAATCTGCCAATAGAGGATATTCAGAACGGCATAAGTTCGGAAAAACTTTACTAAAAAGCTAATTAAATGAGAATACATTGTCTTTGAATTTTTCTTTGCAAATAATAAACCCAAATATTTCGGTTATGAATAATATTTATAAATACTGGAGGCTATATTTAGATTATTTTTCTGTATAGTATAATAATTAATGACTTAGTTGCGAGGCTAATTAAATGGGAATATATTGTTTTTGAATTCTTTGCAAATAATAAACCCAATTATTGCGGTTATGAATAATATTTATAAAAACTTGAGGCTATATTTACGAAGCAGGTTCTTTTTCTATATAGTTTAATAATTAATTACTTAGTGACGAGGCGCTGCCGCATTCACATTTTTGTCACATGTTGCATTTTTTTACTTCCTCTTGTTTTCTTGATTGGAGCATTTTACAGGTTTCCTTTTCTTGTTTCCTTCCCGCCATAACTTTCTGTCTATCATGGTCTCTTTTATTCTCTATGCTTGTTTAAATTTTCTTTGAACCAGTTTTCATTGCTACGTTACTTTGCATTCCTCGACATTCCCAAATGAATGGTGTTCTTTCTAACTTTTCTCGTTTTTTCCCGTGTATTTTCCGATTTCGTGCTTCCACACTAATATTTTTTTTCAATTGCCCACATCGGTGATATTATTAATTATTGTTTCCCCGTTACAATTTGTTATTGTGTCGTTTACTTACACTGTTTTTTTTCGTCATCTTTAATAACATTTTTGCAAACTTTTTCTTTTTGTATAACATATAAGCTATTGATTTAACCCTTAGCGGCCACACGGGGTGATTAGTTACCCCAGGCTCAAAAAAAGTGAAATTAAATGTCTTAAACCTTTTAAATAAATATAACAAACGGCATCTGCCGGTGACAGATATGTGTGAGATGTGAACATTTTTCCTCCCAGTAATTTTTCAAAATAAATATACTTTTTGAATAATTGGTGGATACTGTTATTTTTTTTGTGGTAATGGTATATATATTGTACGGACCACCCTGAAGTTTTAGTCGTTAATATTGCAAAATGGCGGAGTAGTGAATTTATTTGCAAAAAAAGTCATTCCGGAATTTTTACTTATATGACCAGTTTTTAGAACGCCATCTATAAATTAACCAAGTTACCATTAGAAATATTGAAGAACTTGTCAACGAACATGACACGATTAGTTGAAAGTCTCAAAACATTTACACATCTTGTCCGACTGGGTTTTTCAGCGTGGAGTAATGAGTTACCCCATGTGGCCGTTATGTGGCCTGGGTGAGGTGTGGCCGTTAAGGGTTAAAGGCAATCCAATTTGCTTATTTTATTATTTTCACTATAGTTTTTTTCCTCCCCTGTCATAAATCGTACATTCCATCACTCATGCACTTGGTATATATATATATATATAATATATGTTACCGTCGCAGATTTTTTTATTGTTATACGTTATACGTTATTGAGATGCTTTAAAATGCTTTTAAGGCCTTACATATACTTGCAGCGGGCGAAAAGACGCGATTTTCTTGATTTTTTTTCGACTCGAAAATAAATGTTTATTGAAAAACTGTAAACAACATTAATTAGTACATATGTTCATGTACTTGTACAATTTTTTTCATTAAAAAATATTTCAAAATGGCGGAACTCCAGCTGTTTTCCAGTACCACCTGTATTTGAGCATCAGTTGCGGTGGACATGATAACTTGAGAACGGTTTATCTTAAATCAGAATTCCAAAAAAAAATTCATTAGTATATCGCATTGGCTTGGGCCTGGACGAAGGATTTGTAAAAATTTTGATTAAAAAAAAAAATGACGACAGTTTTCATTTTTCAGTTTTCATTCATTTTTTGAGGTGCTAAATTTTCGGTTTATTTTGGTACAATTTTTTTTTTCAATAAAATTTGAAATTCTTTGTCCAGTCTCTAGCTATTATTATAATAAATAAGTGGTATAAATTTGGTACGGACCGGATTAATAGTTTTTTTAGTAATCGTGGCCACCGCAAAGGTATTTTTCGAAAAAGGCGATTCTGAGATAATCGCGTTTAAAGATTCAAGTATATTTCTTCTGCATTTGAAGTTAATTTATTCATACTAACATAGAGTCGTCGATTCCGCGGCCATACAGTAACCCTTCTGCATCCGTTGCACCCTCTAAAATATCGATTTGATTCTTCCTACGAGCCATTCTTTCTTCTCTTGTGACTGCTTGCGCGTGCTGCTCGGCAAGCGTAACACGCGACTTATCCTTTTGGATCACATAGGCGTGGGCGTTTCGGTCACAGGGCATTTCGAGTACTTCCAAAATCTTCAGCAGGGAGATTTCGCCTTCATAAAATATACAAGCAGATGCATGTGCTGCGATTTGAACTGGTACTGCTCCGCTGAGAAGATGCTTTGGTGTAAATTTTAAAACACATCTTTCTAGGAGTTTTTCCTTCAATAAATCTTCGTACATTGGCGCAATACCTTTTAAAACATCGGCTGGAAGCTCAGTGTAAATGTGTTTGAATGATGTTTTTCATGTTGAAGATTTTCATTCTTCGAACTATAAGGAAAGTACGTAGCCCAAATTTCATTTTTTCAGCACATTCGGTATTTTGAAGAATTGCCAAACCGTAGTAGACTGTTAACTTGTCAATCATTTTTGCTGTCAACTTTCTCTTACCTCCGAGACCTTTATTTTGTTTTTTGAATTCGCGCAAGCGTCTACCCATTCGCTTTTGAACATGCCCAATACATTTTTTTTTTACGATGTATCTAAACGATTGTTTAAGATTACTGTAAGTTTTGGAATCACCGTCACCGATATAATTTACATACTTTATTCTGTGCAATTCTTCAGAACGTTCGAACATTTTGTCATGGCATCAACTTCCATTTTACCAGCTGATTCTGAGTGATTGAAATTAAAGATCGGCTCATAGCTCGTCTTCCACTCTTCATATTCAGTTGTGTCCAACTTCTTCGCCCAACTTTTGCATATTTTGCAGTACAAACTCTTTACAACTATATCAACGATTTTTCCACTATAATAGCCGATCAAAGATGCAACACCGTATAGTGACGTAAATCCACGTTTTTTCCATGTCCCATTACCTGACACTGAAAATCATTTTTATTCTGTGATTTCGATTTTTCTTTTTCCTGTTTCACAGACAGCTTCATAAAGCTATCGAAAACGATTTTGACAGTAGTAGCTATGTGCTCTAAGATTATACAGGTTGTCAGAAAAGGGTCGTCTGACCTCTGAAGGGGTGGTAGACCTCGAAATTCTGGATCGAAAAGTCCTCAGCGGTTTTTCGATCTGATGCACCCCTCATGAGTTCTTAATAATTAATTACAGCCAATAATACGCGTGGGCTGGGTGGACCAGGGCGGCGAGTAGTGGTGTGCTTGTGACGGTGTTCCTCTCCGCACCGCGACAGGCAGGGCTACGCCGCGCGTAGACGTGGACGTGTGTTTGTGCATGGGTGTGAGGGCCCAAGCTAGGCAGCACACGTTGATTTTATTGAAGGAGAACGCAAGAAAATAAGTAGCGCTCCCCGATGAAACATTTTTATAATAAATACATGATAGATAGATCAAATGAATTTGTGTGTAATTGTAGATCCTTTATGAAATCCCTACTGATCAAGTAAAAATTTCCTTCATTTATTTGCTTAAACTAAATTAAAGATCAGCTAGGTGGTTTCTCAATGATATTTTTTCATTATTCTTTGGAAAGCATAAAAAATTAATTCGTCAATTGTTGGAATTTGCGCATGCTAATTAATTAATTTACCTGATTGTCCGATTAAGTAAATTGATGAGTGATATAATCAACACGATAAATTACTTTTTCTCCTTACTTTTCGGACGAATCATTTGAAAAAATTGAATTCTGAGTGTTTTTCAAGAGGCAAATTGCGAATATCCTAAGAGGTAAAGATTTTCAAAATTCTCGAATAGAAATTTCAACATTTTAGTCTGTGAATATTTTACAGTATGTATTTAGTTTCATCAAAAATAATTTGCATACATTTTCCAGGTTGTTAATTTTTCGAATTAAAAAATTTAAGAATCTGAAAAAATGATGAATGAAAGGGACAAATCGACAAAGATGAATTCCTTTAACATTGAAGAAAGAAAACGAGTAGAATAAAATCCTGTCTTCAAAAATTCAAGCATCTCTTCAAACGGTGAGTATATGCACGTAAAAAATGTTGCAAGTATATTTTTTAGAAATGATTTATAATCATTCATTGCTATTTGTATTATTTAATTATTATTCATTATTTATTAACAAAAGTTATCCCACTTCTTTCCAGTACTAGCATAAGAAAATGTAATCAAATTGAAAAAAAAAAATTCAAAAATGGATGGGTTCATTTCTGACTTTATGGTTCGTAAACGTCAATGAGAACATTTTACTTGTATTTCGTTGGAAGTAAAAACTATTAATCAAAATATGGAGTCTCTAAGCAGCAGTTTTAATGGTCGGTGGTTTTGTGTAGTCAAAACTGTGCGGATAATAAAGCACATTGAAACTATTATTCCTTGACTGGTTGACGAAGGAACATTTACAAACATAATTTATTATAGGAATATTTATTTCTGACTCAAATAGTTTCGTAATTATAATTTATGTAACCTGATGTTATTTGCTTTTCATTAGCGCATTTCTATATCACTCGATTGAAATCGAATTTTGAATACTACAGTATTCGGTGTTGTTATGTCAGCGACGTTGATTTCAGTTCCATCCTCAAGACCCAACTCTTCCACGGATTTTGATAAATTTTCTCGAGTTTTTTCTTCAATACTTGCAACAGTTTGCATGTAAAGGGTTTTCATTTTTCCATCGATGTTTGTTGTAAGACCCGGATTTTTCATCTGCAAATCGACCCTCTCACACATCAGTTCTATCAAATCTTTCAGCTTCACAGTCCCGTCGCGTACTTCGATTTCTTTTGGTACTTGACTACAAGCCAGGCAATCGGGCTTTCGTTCAGCTTCGTAAGTGTACGAGTAAATTCCGTCCACGTTATTAAGAACCTGGAAGCAAATTCCTTACAATTTCTCGTACGTAACCCAATGTGTAAAGTTTTTCAGTTACGATATGGAAAAATGAGAGAATTAAGGACCTTATGTCGATCCTCTAATTGCTAGGTAACCCTGCGATGACAAAGAGTTTTGTTTATTCTAAGCGCAAGGTTTTAAGTTGTAGTTGATGCTACGACATTGTCATCAATGGTATATTTTTTTCCCGAATTTTTTCCGTTTCTGGTGGAAACTTTTGTGAAGTTTTAAATAGTACAAAATAGTACAAAAAGTCATGGAAAGATCGATACGCACCATATAATTGTTGAGGGAAACTGCGCAGCTCGTGGCGAGTTTGAAAACTTCAGTAGCGCACGTAGCGGCGATAGTAGCGTTTGTAGAAGCAACGGCTGGTATAATATTTTTTACGACCCCTTGAACTAATCTGTAAGTCAAGCCGCGAATTCCGAATTGCGTGGCTCTTTCGAGAGATTTTTCGTATATCCAATTTATGTGCTGCGGATCATCTCCGTCGATGACACACTCGAAAGGATTATCTTTCGGCCATTGTATGACTTTTACGTATTCTATGCAGTGTTCCGGTAAACGAGGTGTATTGGCTATTGTACACAACGGATAAGTGACCTGTGCGAAATAAAAATAACAATTACGGGGAAATTATTTTGTCCAAAGAGGAGTTATAAGGTTTTATTGTTAGAAAAAAAGCAATGCTTACCTGAGGCGGGTACAAATCAAGGGTACATTCGATGCAAGCCGTTAATCCTGGTAATATGACCCTTGCGTTGCCTTTGAATCCTTCCGTACCTCCGTCCACCATTGGTATAACGCTGCTCTGATCCAATTCACCGTCTTTGTACACCAAAAGAGACAGTAACATTCCGTTAATCCATCTTCTGGCTATTATGGAATCAAGTCCGCAGACGATAATATGAAATTGACGATAAAACGCTTCGTCCTTATCTTGTATCATACAACAATGCGATACAACTTTGCAGCCGGATATTCGGTTATTTATAAATCTCGCAGCTACTTCCGCTTTCGAACAACCCAGATCCTTGTGACGAAAAAGAAACTGCCTGCATGAAAAATTTCATACATATAGTAAATGATTTCAAGATACACTGACACAGATTTATCGAAATGCCAGTTGTAGCAAAAAAACCATAGAATGCCTACTTGAATTACTCCGTCAGTGACGTTATTAAAATCTGAGAAAATGGATCTCAATAAAAATAATAACTATACTGATGCTGAACTATAATAATAATGATAAAATAATTATTATTCGGCATATATTGTGGCTCCTTTTTTATTTTTATGGCAAATAAGTTTAATGTCTTCCGGAAATTTTCCTGCAAATTCTTAGGCGTTTATTTCAAACTCAAGAAATTAACGAATGGAATTCATATGAAAAGCAAGATATATCGTAAATATATTTCGAATTTTTTTGTCATACAAATATGCTGATAAGTTTTCAATATAATTTCTATTTAAAAGCAATGGGCAATGTGTCATGTTCCATGTGATTTATTTTTTCATACTCTTTCAACATTGTCAACTACACAGATATCTCGATGTATGGTTTATATTTTACAGCCAGAACATCCTTGGAGGGTCACTCAATATATCTAACAAAACATGAATTCAATAAAATTTGTTAATCGAGTGCATTCGATATTGAACTAATTTATGCTAATATAGCATTATATGATTTTTCTTTGCTAAATGGGGTGAAGAAGAAAAGTTCTTTTTGGATGAATATCAAAGATGACGAATAATGCTGGTAGATGATCAGAAAACGAGGAAGAGAAGAAAAAGATTGTTTACTGATTGATTTAACAGCATGCTTCAATTTATTTCGTGAAAGAAAGTGATAACTGAATTCACAGAAATGATGATAGATCGACATTCAATACTTAATGCTGGTATGTGAATAAAGTTTGCGAAAGAAATGAGATACCGAAACAATTTTCTTGAAGATCAGTCCATGCTTGATGCGCTTTTTTTTGTAATAACTAATGAGCTGAACATAAAATTGATGTTCACGTTACTTGAGCACGACGATAAGAATGTATCACAATTTCCTTTTTTTTTTAATTTTTAAATTTTTTCTGTTTATTTTCTGGTGCGCCATGTAATGTACAATTACTTTACGTAATAATTTTGTTCATTACAGAAATTGATGAAATGCTGAGAAATCGTGGTGAATGTGTAACTTTCCTAATGGCTAATCATTACGTTTACATTATTGCAATGCATTACTTTCATGGTATATTTGAATTATAATCATAATTGCATTATTTGGTAGTACAAACCGATTAAGGTTGGATAATTCAATCGTATCCATGTCGACGACATGAATTTGTCTAAATCCCATCAGTGCCAAATTTTTTAGTAGTTCACAACCCAATCCTCCCGCTCCGATAACGAGAATTTTACAGTTTCCCATCAGAAACTGTAGTGTATCCGGTGATGGTTCAAAATCCGGACGGCAGAATGGTCCTGATCTCTCTAAAATCTTTCTCAAATGACTCCAACGACGGTGTGTGTGATGGCTCCCCATTGCGCCTTCGCGTTATTAACCTCCAAATGGCAAATGACCGGTCTTTGGCAAAACTTTTCGATATGAAAATTAATTGACAATTGACGTCGAATTAGCACTCTACAAACTATGTCAAGAATTATTTTTATCAGACTTTTATTAATTTTTGTTTTGTATTTTGTACTACAAAGTCAGACTCATGGCAGCAACAAAGTCAGACCTGATCCAACATCCAACCGTTAGCAACCGTTAGTACGGGCGGTACAGGCCGATAAATAAATCTAGATCTCAACACCAAGTAAACATTTTTTAATAATATTATGACCTGACGTCAAACTCTGCCACGGATTTACAAGAAAATGGGCTTCCAGCTGTCAAACAAGAATTTAAATCGCGTATATTTCCGAAACCGTTCCCCTAATCGAAAATTTTATCGCATTTTACCGATTCAATATGATTTTTTACTTCCCATTGAGTCTAGTTAAAGCACGATTTATTTAGCCGATATGTGCAAACTCATCATTTTGAGCTGATTTTTTCTCTACTAAATTTCAAAGTAATATATATATCACATTCGTCATGTCGCGAAGTAGGCAAATCATCGAAAAATCAAACCCCAGTGCTGAATGTCGAAGTCTTGTAACTTTTTCCGATGTCAAAGTCTTAACGCTTGAAGAATTTTTTTTTTAGTTTTGTTTTAAATGTTGTCTTATGTGATTGAATTTGGTGGTTTCCTACAAAAAGAAGTGAAATCCACATTTTAAACTTTAAAAAGTAAAAAATGTAACCTTTTTCTTAACCACGCACGCCAATTTTTTATTTTTTTATTTAGGAAAATCCCCGGTGCAAGTAATTTGTTAGAATCTTACAAAAAATTAAAGAATTTATAAAAAATGCGAAGTTTTTACATATTTTTACATTCTTTGATAGATAATTGTTTGCAAGTTATATAAAAATGTAAGTAAGAAAATTGCAAGCATTATCATAATCTGTAATATTCGATCAAACATGTCAACAGAAAATGTTTATATATACAAAGAAATATTAAATGCTTTTTCTAATTATTTGTCAAATTGTAGTGCAAATCAAAGTGACAAAATATAACATATTCTTACAGATTATGGGAAAAAAAGAAACACATCATACAATTTATCACAAACAAAATTTTTAATTACTTGGTGTACATTTTTTACTTTTTAAAGTTTTTAAACTATACACAAATTCAACATTTTCTTTTCCAGTGCTGAATGTCGAAGTCTTGTAACTTTTTCCGATGTCAAAGTCTTAACGCTTGAAGAATTTTTTTTTTAGTTTTGTTTTAAATGTTGTCTTATGTGATTGAATTTGGTGGTTTCCTACAAAAAGAAGTGAAATCCACATTTTAAACTTTAAAAAGTAAAAAATGTAACCTTTTTCTTAACCACGCACGCCAATTTTTTATTTTTTTATTTAGGAAAATCCCCGGTGCAAGTAATTTGTTAGAATCTTACAAAAAATTAAAGAATTTATAAAAAATGCGAAGTTTTTACATATTTTTACATTCTTTGATAGATAATTGTTTGCAAGTTATATAAAAATGTAAGTAAGAAAATTGCAAGCATTATCATAATCTGTAATATTCGATCAAACATGTCAACAGAAAATGTTTATATATACAAAGAAATATTAAATGCTTTTTCTAATTATTTGTCAAATTGTAGTGCAAATCAAAGTGACAAAATATAACATATTCTTACAGATTATGGGAAAAAAAGAAACACATCATACAATTTATCACAAACAAAATTTTTAATTACTTGGTGTACATTTTTTACTTTTTAAAGTTTTTAAACTATACACAAATTCAACATTTTCTTTTCCAGTGCTGAATGTCGAAGTCTTGTAACTTTTTCCGATGTCAAAGTCTTAACGCTTGAAGAATTTTTTTTTTAGTTTTGTTTTAAATGTTGTCTTATGTGATTGAATTTGGTGGTTTCCTACAAAAAGAAGTGAAATCCACATTTTAAACTTTAAAAAGTAAAAAATGTAACCTTTTTCTTAACCACGCACGCCAATTTTTTATTTTTTTATTTAGGAAAATCCCCGGTGCAAGTAATTTGTTAGAATCTTACAAAAAATTAAAGAATTTATAAAAAATGCGAAGTTTTTACATATTTTTACATTCTTTGATAGATAATTGTTTGCAAGTTATATAAAAATGTAAGTAAGAAAATTGCAAGCATTATCATAATCTGTAATATTCGATCAAACATGTCAACAGAAAATGTTTATATATACAAAGAAATATTAAATGCTTTTTCTAATTATTTGTCAAATTGTAGTGCAAATCAAAGTGACAAAATATAACATATTCTTACAGATTATGGGAAAAAAAGAAACACATCATACAATTTATCACAAACAAAATTTTTAATTACTTGGTGTACATTTTTTACTTTTTAAAGTTCTTAAACTATACACAAATTCAACATTTTCTTTTACATTTACGCTGGACCTGCCCGTTATTCCTTGACGGAGCGCGTTGTTTCGCGCAAGCTCCTGACATTACAATTTATTGTTCATTATAATAAAACTAATTTTTACCGAATCTCGTAATTGGACTACGAATGGTCACCAAATGATGTTACATCCAGAGGCACATTGTGAATTTATTTGGGTTACATAAAATATAGTCCGGCTAGCTTTACATGAATTTTTAAAATCATAGTTATTTAAATAGGAACAATTGAATACTAGCAAATGTTGCGAATAATAATTATAGTACCAGCAATCACCACCATCAATCGACCACCAAACCTCCGTGAAGTTGGCCCCGCGATATGATCCAAACTGATTCTAATTAACCACCAATCGTTTGGGAGTCGTTTGAGAGAGTTTGAGAGGAACGGAAAATCATTTGAGAGTTCATAGATTTTCCAAAAAAGAAACATGAAAAATTATATTTTATTTGTGTATACATATATACACAACTCGTATACATATATAACTCGGTTTCGAAACCACGAAAACTACGATTTTGTGGTATGTTATTTGTCCAAAACATACCTACCACGAAATCGTGGTTGGCAAAACCGCCAGGGAACGAATTACAAACGTTTGGTCATAATTAGACGCCGATTAGTTCAAATCGGGGAGCCAATTTCACGTAGGTATCCTCCATGCACGCACGTGCTACGGCAAAAACATGGAGACTACATAAAGATGCCATAGATCTAAAGTTGCCTAAAGTTTGGTTGAAGTATATTTCGATCGTACTTGCCCACGAAGCGTATATTTCTTTCCCCAAAACAATGAGCGAATTTGGTGGATTATTATGTTTTTGGGGCAATTTGAAAGAACATCCTACTTGTCCACACGGTATTGTTACTAAACGTTTTAAAATTCAAAAGAATTTCAATTTCGCAGACGGATCCACATACTGCGAAATTCTGGTCGAGTAAAGTTAAAAAACCATTAAAAAGAGTAGAGTAATAGCAAACAAAACCGAATATTGATATTTTACGGTACAAATTACTGAAACATTGTGAAAATTCATATACGAAAATATGGAATAAATAGATATATAATATCAGTACTTACATTTCAAAAATGATAACAATCCAAAGCAATGAAAAATAAAGTTTTTTTTCAATGCAAGACACTTGGATAAAATTCTGTAAAAAACAATGTATTTCAGTAATATAGATGCATAAAAATTTCGTGCCTCCTTGAAAATTATGCAAAAATTAGAGTTTTATATCTTGACACAGAGCAAAATGTCTGGAACATTTTCAAGTGATTAGGTGCTACAATCCTCTAATAACGATTGCCAAAAATGTTAGGTATGTTCTGCTGCCTTGCTGTTGCTGTTCTGTTAAAAGGCTTCTTTCCTTATGTTTGTCATGTTTTGTACGTGCTTCAGTACTTTGAGAGCCGAACTCCTGCTCAATAGAGTCATTACTTACAACCAGAAATGTGGAACATTGAATGATTAACGCTTATCTCAAGTGATGATGATTAACTCGGTATCTTTTTACAACACTTTTGTAGGTCCCACGTTGTTATTTGGGAAATATACCAATGGTGACCTGAAACAATTTTATGTCTGCTCTGCCTGCAGAGATAGAAAATTGTGTACATTTTATGCTGAAAAAGATGCAAAGTTCACAGAGGCTCAGATAAAAGTTTGGCTAGAAAAATCGAAAAAAATGATTTCCTCATATAATCACAGGAAACTCTTTGTTTGCTTCAATGAATTGGTGATTCAAAGTCCAGAGAAAAGAGCTTATTGTCATAATTGTGAGAAATTGGTTCTACCTACAGAGAATTCACTGCATACCAACCATGAAATGCAAATATCTTTAACCGACGATGAGATGAAAAATCCTACGTTGATACTGAAACCTCTCGCCAATGTAAAAAAAGAGGCTCAATATCTATTTTCCAAAAAATCGACCAACGAAATAACAAATCTACTTGTAAAAGCTGGCGCTAAGCAAGTTTTGTGCATAGGCGCACCAAGAATTCATGAGCATATAACAAACAATTTTGAGCACAAAATGTCCAGTCTATTGCTCGATTTTGATGGACGATTCGTGAGTATTGAAAAAGATAAAAATTTATTATCGATCGATATTGTTGATTACAAAATTTCCTCTTAAATTACAGCACAATTTTTTCGGTCCTCTGAGCTACTGTTGGTACAATCTCTTCAATAATCATTTCTTCACGAAAGAAGGGGCTCAAACATTTCGAGATTTCATTACGCAGAATAACGGTAGAGATACATTCGTGATTTGTGATCCACCGTTTGGAGGACGAGTAGAAGCTATTTCGCAAACAATAAAAACCATAACAGATCAGCATAAAAAGTGGAACAATATTTCGACCAATGATACGAAATTAAACATATTTTTTGTCTTCCCTTACTTCATGGAATCGATAATACGAGAGAAATCAAATCCACCGGGTGTCGAAGGTGGTTTGAAGGACCTTAAAATGTCCGATTACAAAGTAGAATATGACAATCATCCATTGTTTGTTACTGGAACGAATGGAAGAAAGTACGGTTCACCAGTTCGTATATTTACGAATGTTGATTTGAATCTTTTGGAACTTCCGGCCGAAGATGGTTACAAATATTGCGGAAAATGCCGCAAATGGGTTTCATCCGAGAATAAACATTGCAACAGATGCAAGTCTTGCACTTCGAAGGACGGAAGACGATATCAACATTGCAAACTTTGTCAAAGATGTGTGAAGCCAACGTGGGTACATTGCTTAGTTTGCGAGAGATGTATGCTCGAGAGGCACACATGTGGAGAAAAGCCAAAAATCGCCGGTGAATGTTTCGTTTGCGGTGGTAAAAATCATACTGGCAAACATTGTGGTAAACCGACACGTGCGATCGACCCTACGTCGTCAACGAAAATGAGTAAAAAACGGAAGAATGCTGTTGATGAAAATGAAATTGCCGCTAAAAAACTAAAATCCGTGAGATCCGAAACAGGAACTGAAGTTGTCGAAATTACTCAGACAAAAGTGCTGAGGCCGGGAGCTGTAAAAGTAGGAGACGGGAAAAATAAGGCAGAGGGAAAAACGCGAATTATGTTTGCGAGGAAAAGTAAGAAAAACTTTATGTGGATAGAGAAACCAAAAGGGGCATCCAAAGTCGAGAAGATAATTACGAAGCCAAAATTAGAAAACGGATCGAAATTCGTTGAGAAGAAAACAAAAAAACGTAAGATTAAGCAAAAAAAAGCGTGTTGACAGTGTAATGTTATTTTCAGATATATTTCAATATATTTTGTGTCGGAAAGTACGTTGGCGATAACTGTAGATGAATAAAATAATATTTTCTATATTTATTTGTACCATTTTTTATCGTTCGGCATTTTTATATCGTTATCCTTAGAGTGCTTTTTTAAACCTTTAACTGCCAATGTAGCAAATTTGATACATACTCTTTGACCTCGTCGGTAAAAATGCTAGGACGATGCAGCGAACAGGCTACTTCAGAGTTCCATCAATCTATCCTTGATAGAGATATAAATGCCGGGATAGCCCGAAATTCGAAAGTAAACATATGAATCATGATAATATCGCAAATAATTTTGGGTCCGCCAAAAATAGGCGTGACCGTTAAAAGGCTAAGGGGGATTTGCCCGTCATAATAAAATGTGATCTGCAGTTTTAGCCTTCGAATTGCGGCTACTGAAATCTTGCAATTATTTTTCTTGTTCCATATTGAAAAATATAAAAGTAATCGTGATGGAATAACATATATATGCACATATTCGATCATGGAAGTAATTATCTTTTGTGGTAATGATTTTCGTACAGTTTTTTTTCGTTTAAGGGGCAAATATGTTAACAAATTGATAACAAAGAAAACCCTAAAACGATATAAACTAAAAACTGCAGAAAACTTACCTTTTCTTTGAAATGTGATGCGTCGTTAACACACAGACAGATAGTTATAAATTATAAAATAAAGTTTTTTGTAGTCAATTCTCTGCAACAAAATGCATTTCCGATTATTGTAGGTATGTTCATCAACGACCTACTCAATTTTGAAGAGAGACAAAACTTTTCTCCATGCTATTTCCATGAGAAACTTTGATCGCAAAGCGATCAACTTTATCTTCGAGTTGAAATCAAAATCTAAAATTTTCAATGTATGGTTCCAGGTAGGCTGTTTACAGCTTTTACATTTAAAACCAGTCGATTACAAATTCATAAGATTTGAATGTTACCGCCAGACATTATGAGATCGGTAATGTCGGCGTGACAGAAAAAAACAAAGAGCCACGTTCACTTGGAAAAATTAATTTTGTCTCTCGTCGTCGAAGAAAATTGATATAGTTGAATATATTCCGGAATATTTCGAACATAGATCAATCTGCAAGAACACATCGATTGTATCATTGTCGATGGGTTTAATCACAAAAGAAGGGATTCAAAATATCCCTCCAAAATTATCATTGAAACGGGAGTCGACGAAAAATGCGACGTAACCTGCAACAACCCTTTTTGTAGCGTGGAAAAGATGGCGGCCCCCTTGTACCGTATGGTCAAACATCTTTCCGTGCAAAAGGACATAACACACTCGCGTGTCATTATTTTACTCAACTCCAAACGACATTTCATAACGAAAAACACGAATCACCGTGATCAAGATAAAGAAAAGATCATAAATGACAAGCAAGGTGCTCGTTTCCTGACCTACGGGTTCGTCGTTGCATCTGGTTTAGGTTATGCTCTTTACAAGTGGAGAAGTGAAATCTTTCGTTCGCTCGATAATTATGGATCAATTTTACCGACGATATACGCAAAAACATTTCTTACGACGGATGTTAGTCAAAATAGAGACAGATACAACTTTATCGCTGATGTCGTAGAAATATCAGCGCCATCTGTGGTTTACATAGAAATTAAAGATCAGAAGAGGTAAATACCGTTTATAACTGTACTCATAGTCTGTACTTAGTGTTTACAATTTAGTTTAAAACATTACGTCAGAATGTTCCGCCAATCCTCCAAAAGTAAACATCATAAGAGTTTTTTGTCAAAACCGTCAATGGCTGTTTAAACAAAAGTCATTATGCAAACATTAACAAACTGTATTATTAACAGACGCATATCTGTTTAATGGTTATTGCACAGAAAATGTGCTACTAAATTTAATTATTTTCTATTATTTTTATTATTTTCTTGTCTGCATTAAAATTTAAAAAAATCCATAAAAAAGGTTTCATGATCTTATGAATTTTCAATTTGAATTATCCCACATTCATAAGGACGATCATTTGAACCCATTAGCATTGAAAAGTACACATTTTTTGGCTGATGTTGGAGCTCTGAGCCTAATAAGATAACAATTGAAGGGGACTTAGAAGACAACCATACGCGTTTCACCATTTTCGGTCATGCTCTTTCAATTTCTGAGGTTGAGAACACTGGGGCAGATTTTTTATCTGAAAAAGTACCAAACATAGGAAACATTTTTTTTCACAATCGTTTTTGGGTCGAAAGAATCAATGAATTCCGACTGTGAACGGTGAACTCAACAGTTATAATTAGAGGAAACATTTCTAGTCCCGACTTCAGTCGTTATGAATTTTCCAGAATCTCGGAAGTATTGTGGATGTTCAATTGACCACCTGCATTTGAATTCAATATTTCATGAATGTTTTTAATCTCACAAATATGACCAACTTTAAAAAGGTCATGAGTACTTTCACTTACCACTGTAATGTAGATAGCGAGAGAATCTTTTCTATTCGGAATTGTGATTTTTTCTCTTCAAAACGTCACATTGGATTCCTTTCTTGCATTTTTTACATTTGTTACCAAGTTTAGATTCAATGGTCATCGAAGTATGGAAAAACGATTGAAAGTATTTTAATAATCCTGCTTATCATTTCGGAAGAAATAAATGATAAATGGTCGACTTTAATTGCCGTATTGAATCAAAATTTGTTTATTGAATGGAACATATAAAAAATTACATTACAATAAAGCGTATTTTTTGAGTACTTGTTTTTCGAAAAAATATAAAAGGAAAATCCGAATTTTATCAATATCCACTTTATTTTCGTCATTTTTGAAAAGTTATATATTTGACTTGAGGTCTGAAACCAGAAATTTTCCTTTAATTGTAACTATTACGATTGCCGTTGCTCATCGCCGCAATTGATGTATAATACTTTTTCATCTCAAAAAGATTGTGAAAAAAAATATTCCCCCTATTTTTTGGTATGTTTTCTGATACAATCCGCTGTGGTTTTGTATTGCCATCAAAATGATATTATAACGCCGGAGAACGAAAAAGCACCCAGAATAACATTAAGTAAACGGCCGTCTTCTGAATCCAGTCATATTTGTTTATTGTGTTTAGGGCTCCAATTCGACCAAAAAATGAGTTCTCGTCGGCGTTAATGGCCGAGTTAATTACATCTGGAAGAAAGGTTTCGGAAATTATGGTCCCAAAAAATTATAGTATTAAGGCTATGACATACATAAAACGATAACAAAGTATCAATAAAGATAACATTTTATGCGATTGTATACCTTCAGTAATACGTATTTAGTCTTCCACAGAAAGTCAAATGTTTTTCATAGATCTTAGGACGCGTTCGGTGAGGAACAAAAGCGAGTACATTTTTTTGACGAGAGGGTATTTTTACTGAGCACTTTTAACACGAATAAAATAGTAATTTCCATTGGGAGTATAAAAGAATAGTGGTGTTATTTACACTAAAGCAGTAAAATAAATTTGCAAAATGTAGTGCAAATAATCTAATTCGAATTTGTTAATAAAGTAATATTCTTAACTTACAATGAAATTCAATAAACTAACGAAAAAAAATAGGATAGATTTTTTTACAGGGAAGCCAGCTACTACGAGTAACGGTTCAGGTTTTATAGTCAAAGAAGATGGCTTGATACTTACCAATGCTCATGTGGTTATTAATAAACCCAACACCCTTGTGAAGGTAAATGTAAGTCCAATTGGTCAAACCCGTGTCCTGTACACCTTATCCAACAAACCTTACCAATTACTCAAGGTATCATTTATTATAGAGTCTTTCGAATAATTAAATAAATCGTCGTTTGAAATTCGTTATGCTTTTCGAACCATACTAAATGTTTGCAATTCTATAAATTTTCTTACATAGGTACGATTGCAGGATGGTTCAACGTACACAGGAGTCGTTGAAGACGTCGACATGCAGAGTGATCTCGCTACTGTTCGAATTAATAAGGTTCGACATTAGAGAAATTCACATACGCAAATCTTCCGTAATTTTACGGATTTATGAATAACTGTTTATTTTAGAAAAATTTGCCTGTAATGAAACTTGGTAGTTCGTCGAATATAAGACCCGGTGAATTCGTCGTAGCGATAGGATCACCGCTGTCTCTGAGTAATACGATAACGAGCGGTATCGTAAGTAGCGTGAACAGGGCTAGCGAAGAATTGGGACTTCATAATAAAAACATGGGCTATATTCAAACGGATGCAGCCATAACGGTACGTTGGAATGTGGATTTCATTTTTGTTGAAATTTACAAAAGTTGCATGACAATAATGGATCATTTGAATTAATAATTTGATAATTGAATAATTTTTTCATCATTAGTCAATAAAGACTGAGGTTTTCATTTGTCGATATTCAGTATGTGCTGATTAAAGTATTACAGCGTTTTTCGTTAATTAACGCAATGCGACGGCGACAGTATCCGTCCAAATATTAGTGCCAACTATTTTCAGACTTTGCAGCCTGAAAATCAATACCAAATTGCGATACAATCTTAACCCTTCGTGGGTAACGTCGTTTTGAGTACCCTTAAACGGTAACGTCGGGTTGCTCGTGTCCGATGCTTAAAAAAGTGCTTTAAACTGCTTTGAAAAACCTGAAAAAATTCATGGTGACCTATTAACTATCCTAGAATAAAAAGAATTCACCGTATTGCGGATTTTTTTTTGTTCTGTATAATTAAATAAACAAATGAAAACGCCCCGAGCTACCAATAAGGGTCACTTTTACCGAGGCACGAGTGACCCGAGGTTACCGTTTAAGGGTAAAATTTCGTCTTCCAAAGTACACATTTGGATTATCCAATGATTGTAGCACCAAAAACTTGACGAAAAAAAGACGGCCGCATTATTAAAAAAAAATAGTTTTGGTATTTTCGGGGTTCACATATCAAGAAGTTAATGATGAAAGGATCAATCTTTTTGCATCACTGTTGTAAATTCTTCATTTATCTTTCCGAAGATTTTAGTTGATACGTGTCGCATAATTTAGTTTTATGCACAGATGTGTAATTATATATAGAGCTTGCTTTACGGGGCGTGTTAAAGCGCCTATGCAGCCTATATGCAGAGTACTGTAGATATAAAACTTTCTGTCTCTAATCATGTCGCGGTAGTACCTCCGCGACTGTCCAGTCAAAATGTTTTGGATTAGTACTATCCTTCAACACATTAGCTGTACTATATTTGTGACTGTGTTCTATATTTTTTTAACGTGACTGTACTTCTTTCACTACTATATCCCCTATACGTATATACACATACTATGAAATACAATTCTCTATGGAACTGTGGCAACGTCGCGTTATTATTATTATTATTTATCCTATACCTATAATACCACTCAACTTATTTACAGTTCATATGCGCAGAAAATGCAAACAACTTGCTATTGTTATTGAAATAAATAAATAATTATGGGTGATCAAATGCGTCGTAAAGGAAGATTCATTAAAAAAAAAGTACTCAATAAAAAAATTAAAATAAAAAATGCTTTACAAGAAAAAAGAAAAGAACGATTTGTCAACAAATACCAGTAAACCTAACTTATGCGAAGGCTTTCGTATTGTGGATTTAAAATTTTTAGGCAAAAAATTAAAATGTGCAAAATGTTTAGAAGTACTTTGCCTTGATAATATGCTATAACATTTTTTTTTCATGTAAATAATTATCAATTATTGTTATTAAACAAAAGTTGGGAATAGTTCTCTTTAAAAATATTAAATTGATTTAAAAATTCGCGCTATTTCTATTTGCTCCGACATTTTACTTGTAACAACGTTACCACATCGTTTCCATACCACTAGTCATCATATTCCCTCCGCAGGAAATAATCGCTAAAACGAGTTATTTATTTTAATTTTTTATCGAAACTATGCCGTAAATAATTCCTACTTTTTTTTTATATTATCAAAATACAGTATTCTAAGAAATAATAGTTTTTTATAGAGATGGTGTAAGTAATTCATTGATAAATAAAATTAAATTGATCATTTTCCCACGCTTTCCCCATGCTACGTGTACAAATCATGTCATTTTTAATTGCAAATATCTCAGATCTGATACGGTAAATCATCTTCAAATTTTTACAGTATATGTATTATACATTTAATAGTTTATATTCTGAGTTTTAAGAAATTCTTGAAATATTGATTTCATAACCGTACTACCTTAAACCGGACATTGGATTGAAAAAAAACAAAATGGGCTTATCCAAAATATTTTTTCATTAACTGAAAAAATCAGTATGGTCGGTTGGTAGTTATTTTTTGGACATTTTTAGAAGTCCGTCAATCACTTCTATTATCTATCAATTTTATCATCTATTTATGAAAAAAATTGCCGTTATCGGCTCGTAGGAATGCATCAGCAGCGTGTCAGCCTCATTGTGAAAAAATTGTGGTTTCCCGGCAGGATGTTGGATGGCAGAATCGATCTGCAACGAACGGAGTTATTTTTGCCGGGTGGGAGACGATGTTTAGAAGGGTTTGGGGCTATAGGGCATGCTCATAGTCATACAATTTCGAAGCGCAGATTTTCATTGATTTACTAGAGTCTCGAGCAAACGAACAATACTCAAGCTATTACGATTATTGGTTTTTCAAATGACCGGTAATTAAATTGGATGCAAAGTAATACTTGTTATACATTTTTTTTTCAATTAAAAACGAAAAAACATCACTCTGAAAAAATTTGAGGATGTGCAGAAAATGTCAAAGTTTAATATAAAAAAAACTAAAAAATGGTAATCATCAAGAAATTTTTTATTTCTTCCAAAAATCTAAAAAATAACGATGAAGATAGGTGTAAATAATTTTTTTGTATTTTTTTTCAAAAAGTACATTTAAAAACAAAAATTAAAAAAAATCGTCTTACTAAGTTTAATTTTGAAAAAGTTGTGCATATTTGAGAGAAAAAGGGTCACTTTCTTCGAAAATTCATACATTTTTTTTGGGTGGGTAAACAAATTTGAAAAAATTCTGGGAAACGTTGTTTAAAGGATAGAAAAGGATAAAAAACTTTTAGCCAAATCAAAAGAGGTCGTTTCCAAAAATGGCCGATTTGGCGTGGAATTCACCATGCATACATATAAATTATCAGTGCTTTAAAATTTTTTTTTGAAATGAACTGTCGATACGATAGGGCTTAACAACAGCATGAATTACGCACCGTTTTAAAGCAATTTATGAAACAATGGTCGGAACTATGATTTACAATTTCTATTCAAATTATTTGACCATGTTTTTTTTCTTCGTAATAACAGTTTGGCAATTCCGGTGGACCTTTGGTAAATTTGAGTGGGGAAGCAATTGGGATTAATGCGATGAAGGTGACGGCAGGAATATCCTTCGCGATACCCATTGATTATGCAAAAGAATTTTTGAAGAGATCAGAACTACGACAAAAAAACAAAGGTACATGCAAATACGTGTCGTGAAATTTGCTCGTTTAGTATAATCTTCTTACGCAAACGATCCATCATTGAAATATTCTATCGGGAACGACACGCGGGACATGCATGATTTAAGGAAGTTCTGTCGATACACATTAGTCAAATAAAAAGCTAGTTACGTTTCTGAATTAGATTGCGCTAAATTTAGGAGAAATTTCAGATACATAGTGTTGTTTTCATACATACATTTTCTATCCACAAATCGAACTTGAAATTAGTTGGGGTTTGAATAGCGTTGTCGCGATGCTCATGAGATATTCGTGTTTACCCACGATCATAACATTCTTCCAAGTCGTTATAACGTTTGAAAAAGACGGTTACCTTACTTTTTTAATTTAGACAGTTAAAGTTCGATATCCCACAGAGCCATATACTGCATTTCAGGCTGCAGTGCAGTTCACGCAAAATATTTTGTTTTGTTTTAGTTTCGTAAAAGCATACTTTCAAGTTTAATTAAAGTATGCTATTTTTAGTCAGAAATCGAGTTTCAAGCGTAACAGCCAGGAAATTATGTAGCGACACTATGAAATTATGTATAACCAACTGCATCGTGTTGAAAATTTGGTCCTCAAATTTCGGTGCTTTCGACGGAACCTCCTTAATGAATATTATAAACGCCGTGGGAAGTATTCCTTATTGTTACTGTAGCCACAGGTTCAGTTCTTGTAGGTATGGACAATTCACTCGAGTCAGTCAGACGACGTTACATGGGAGTAACGATGCTGACATTGACACCTGATATACTATTTGAGCTGCAACTGCGAAACAACAATATACCTTATACCGTGAGACACGGAGTCCTCGTGTGGAAAGTTATGATCGGATCTCCCGCTTACGTGTGAGTATTCATGTAAAGAAACCGACATTCCTACGTGATTTTCATACTATGAAGAATTATTTTTTGCATCCAACTTAGCATTGATTTATTATAAATGCTAATTGAAAAGTTACGTTTCTTGTCTTGGACCCAAAGTATTCGTATGAATTGGTGTATCATTGATTCGAATTATATCGTAAAATATTTGTACGACTTAATTTTTGCGTCTCCAACAAATCTGTGTACACACCCAAACACAACCCAAACCTACATAACTTTTTGAAGATGTTTGTAGATGGTATTTTTCCAACGCTCCCGTTGAAATAAAATAGTATAATAATGTATATAAATGATGAATAATTCAGTTTTACCCTAACGATACTACTTACTAACTGAGGGACTAGCAATAACAAGAGCAATAATGATAATAATGAAAATAGTAATTGGAACAATAATGATAATGAAATTTTCAGGGGAGGTTTACAGGCTGGGGACATAGTGACTCATGTCAATGATGAGCCGGTAATGGCAGCAACAAGTATTTATAAAGTCCTCGAGAAGCCAGGGCCGTTAAATCTAAAAGTCTTGAGAAACGGTGAAATTCTGCACGTCAAGATCGAACCAGAAGATGTATAGAATAAATGCATTTGTTTCGACAGACCGCGCGTTATGGGTTCTCCATACTGACAATTGTAGTTTTGTAAAACGACTTTCTGCATAACGTATATTGCTAGTATGATAATCGCATAAAAAAATGAAAAAGAACAGCTATGATTCTTATTGAACGAATAATGTGGCATGATTAATGGTAATGGGAAAGGAACACTGGGATTCGACACGAAATCCCAGCGTTCCTTTCCCTGCAGGTTCATGTGTAAACCCAGTTTCTTCTCTCGACAACTTCTTCGCGGGGCGTATCATCGAAGATAAATTGACCTCCCACACTCGTTCGCGTATTCTCCGTAAATTTATATGCGGGGGAAAAGAGGAGACGTTTCTCTTCGCAGTGATTTATCTCTCTGCAACGGGAATTATCCTGTTTTTGCGCTGATAGCTGGGTCGGTTGTGTGACGAGAGGGAATAACGGATGCCGATCGATGCCTTTATGACACAGGAGTCTGCAATGGTTGTACCGACGAATTGTGATTTTTAAGCACTCCCAAGATGATGTATAATGAACATTGACGACATATAGAGACATAGTATTAGCTGCTGCTGTTGACGTTTATTCGCGCGGCAGTATTATCCAAAAGGTTGCCATCGTGAGATCTTGTTACGCTTGAAAAGCCGCTGAACTTTAGAGAAAACCTTCGAGTACATACAGTTCATAATGTTGTACTTTGAAAGCGTATATTTCCGGAATGGGGTTCCAAGCTTTATTTTTTCTAGGCCTAAGTATTTGTGCAAAGGCATCTTATTATTATGGCAATTTTCATAATAACTCATTCCGTAACTTGGATATTCGAGAATAGAATCAAATTTTTTCCATGAGATTACGGGTTTAACATTATTATTTTTAATAATCATGATTATCTTTAATAAAAACGTGACGCAACAACTACTATGTGAAGGTGCAGTATCACACACGTGATGCCATTGTGAGAGAGGCACGTAGAGAACGTGATCTGTACTTTATTCAAAATAATATCACTGCGTTTCTGGAAATGCTCTAATGCTTTGTTAGTTTTTACCACAATTTTACGCTAGCCAAACGAAAATTAATTCCAATTAGTTGTGCTCTCTAGAATTAAGAATTTTCCGGAAGTACACTCTCAACGAAATCGAATTAGGAAGCGAATTTTAAGCACTTAACGATGGTATAAAATTTGAAAAATAGGTACCATTCAACCATACAGAAGGTATCAAGTGCATTGATGAAAGATAATAATAATATATCATAGTGAATAGTTATTGCAATTACTTTACAGTTTTATTATATGTATACATATAAAATCTGTGCCGGCAGATCTGTCCCGTGAAAATTTTATAAACTCTAAATTTTCATATCTTTGGCTGAGTGAGCCGATTGCAATGAAATAAAGATTAAATTGTATTCCGAAGTTAACCCTATGTTTTCGTAAAAACCGCATTGAAATCGGGTTAGGTTCTGGGTATCGATACGTATCGCGTTTTACGTGATACGTATCCAAAAAAGAACAGAGTCACAGCGAAAACATGAAAAATGGTCTTTATGCGTTCTATCACTTTTGTCATGTTATTTCAATAGGCAATGAAATTTTTCGATGAGCTAAGTATACAACTAAGCAACTAATCACTCATACTCCCAATTATTTTTATCTGCAAATATTTTTAATGTGCAGACAGACGAAGTTTCCACATCCGTCCATATACACTGCCGGTGAAAAATTTGCGTACATCAGCCCAAATTTCTTGCCGCACTAATAATTGTATAGCGGACTTACAATTGAAAATAAACAAATTTCCCAAGCGGCGTATTAAAGAGGACAAATATACCTTCATTTTGCCTTTTTAGAAAATTTGTTACATTTTTTTTTGGGCTCGGTACATTTTGCACGTTTAAAACTGCCCGCATCACTTCTAGGGAATTTTTTCGTTCGTTTTTTTCCCGTAATACACGTAAAGAGGGTATCAAACCCTACATTTGAATTTTTTAGAAAGTTTCGTACGATTTTTTTCGTTCCAGCATTTGCATTTTTAGTGAAAAAATACATGTTTTAGAAAAATGGACCTAGTCCTATAACTATGGGGTTTCAGAGAAAATGTCAAGAAGGTAGAAAGTTGCATAGGTTTGCACTAGAGTGTCCAGAATTTTTTCAGAATTGTTTTTTACAATTTTCCGTTGTGACTCCGATGAGTGGAGGGGCTCCAGGTAAAAGACTTGATTGACTATTTTTTTGTGTTGGTGTTAAATCTGATAGGTCTTGAGATACAACAATTCAACCGAAGATGATTCTCGGAGTTTTAGTCGAAAAAATTGTTAAAATAATATTTTTAAAAATTCTGAAAAAATTGTCAAAATTATTTTTAAAAAAATTCGGAAAAAATGGTATTTGATTAAAAACGAAAAAGTAAACAAATTTCCTTTCTTTGATAGATTGTCTTAGACTCGATAACTCCCAAATGGAGCCCCTTCGCTCATCAGAGTCACGAAAAAAATTGTAAAAAAAAAATTTACAAAAAAAATTCTGGCTACACTAGTGCAAGCCTATGCAACTTGTTACCCTCCTCCTTTTTACCCGCTATATAACTTTTAGTGCGGCAAGAAATTTCGACTTATGTACTCAAACTTGTGGCCGGCAGTGTACCAATGTTATAATTTTGAAAGTAACGTTGTCCGTTTGATATAATGTCATGGCTACTTCGCTAAACGGATATTGACGAAATTTGGAGGTAAAACAGTTTGCATCTCAAGGAAGGATTGGCTACCTTATGAAGATTCGTTACTGTATCGCATGATGTGGGTCCAATTTTTAAAAACTAATACGCCATTTTTATAACAAACCCTTATTTTGCTTTCTGTCATTAGCTCACTTTCGTTTTATAACATACCATTTTTTTTATTTTGAATGACTAAAGATGCGTTTCAATATGTACTAATATAGTGCTGCGAACACATCATGCAGGGCAGGATTCGCTGTACTACCGAATATTCATTTTCTGGTAATGTTTTCTTGCGATAATTCTTTTTTGTAATAATAGCTGTTTCTTTAGAAATGCCACGCAAACGCAAGTCTGGTCAGGGAAAAACAAGACAAATTTTACAAAATGTTAATAATACTGATAATCTATTGAAAAGGAAAATTTATTTAAATGCTTTCTGCCACTTATTTATTCAAAATCATTTGTTAATAACTTTTCGGTATTCGTACTTTCGGAAATCGATGTGCCTTGTACCTTCAACATGTGTGATTTTTTCAGATTTTAATATGATCGTTATAAGTATGCAATATTCGCATTCTATCACGGTTTTGCTAGGTATATGCAGATGCCACCTGCAGATCATCCTAAAGTACAAGTGTGCAATATAGTATGATTCAAACAAAATGCTTCTATTTTATTGAAAATTTTGTGTGCTACTCATTTTAACGCTGAATGACTGTAACCGTCCTTGCAATGTTTACGATGAAAGTGACAAAAACAGTGAATAATTGTGTTATTTTCATATTATCTTTTTCCAAATAAATGTATTTGCAACACCCATAATTTGGATTCTGGTTTCTAAAGGTAAGGCGTCCTCCAAACATTGTTTCATTTTTGCTCGAAATCATCAAAACTTAAAAGCTGAATTTTCGACGGGCTTACAAACTGTACTAGAGACGGACGCACGTGTTTTATCTTTTATTACGAGACGTTTCGAAGTCTCGATGTTTGACTCGCAATCATTTTCATTCCTTCTCGTCTAAGTCTCTAAAATTAATACAAGTTCTCCATAAAGTTGACCAGGCAAAATAAAGATAGACCCGCTCACATGACCATGGGCGTTGGGAGTGCGGGCGGAAAGTACCGGCCGTTCATTCGCGGTAAAAGATGAACGCTGTCCAGCAGTGAAGATTCTGCAATGCAAGGTATAAGTTCATACGTATATGTTAACTTCACGTGTGGTCTCTTTCTTTCTTACTCTCTCGTTCTTCCTCTCTTTCTCTTATGGGCCATGGCAGGTATTTCTTTCCCTCTGTTTATAGTATTATGTTCGTGGTTGTTTACGACACGAACGACCTCCACAAATATGTGGCGCGGTACTCTTTTCCACTATATATGCCTCAGTCTTCCTATAATAAGGCATGTGGTGTAGGTGTGTCTTTTGCAGGTTCTCGCATCATTTTTTTTCCCTCGAGCTTATTCTACTCCTCGTTCGAAGATAATATGTATCATCAAGAATTTTCAACTAACAACAGCGACCCAACGTTATCAACCTGTATATTTAGTATAGTATCTATAGTTTGGAATTAAAAAAAGTTACTATTAAAAAAGCATAGTTGATGATTATTGTCAATGTACGTGCATTTAAGGGGGCATAACCGTCTAGAACCCGTGTAGAAATTTTAATCGGGAAAAAGTCAAGCCCCGCACGGGCTTTTCCTATTTCATGCCGGGGCATGCCTAGGCCAGCCTGATTCTGACCCGTCTAGCAATGTAACGGGTGAGAAATCGGGGTATGGCCTGCCTTCCCCTCATCGGCACCTGGATAGAATATTCAGTTGAGAAATAGCCATGCCCTGGTATGTGCGCCTTACTGAACTACCCCGTTTCATGTATCACCGAAGTCTGATTGGAGTTCGACTATTACAGTCACTGCTTCAGAGTCGGGGTATACATTTCCATTATCGCGAAGTACTTCCAGGATTAAAATCTATACTAAAAAAAGTGAAGTATTGATTATTTCAATAGTTATTCTAATTTTTAGGATAGAATTAGTCCTTGACATAAACAAATAAAGTATACGATCTCCTGCCCTTCATGTGATAAAGGACGGGTGACTCAAAAAAAGTATTACGACCTGCCGTTATTTCTTATGTCATTGCCATATGTGGTATATGTTTTCCTGTACATTGCCAGTATGTGTACCTCGCGTCCTTTGCCTTCAAATGGCTCATATAATTCCCGACCAGGGCATGGGCATTTGTTGACAGAACAATTAGCAAAAAAAGGCCGGAATTGCTCTATCCCGTGTAGAAATGTGGTCGGGAAGTCCCGACTTTATATCTGGCCCTGGCTAGGTTTTCCCTGGTTAGCGTTTCCTGATAGGGGCCATCAGGGACCATATAGGGAAATCCCGGTCTTTTTTTGCCAATTTCTCTATGTCAGCAAATGCCCATGCCCCGATCGGGAATTTTATGAACGATTTGAAGGCAAAGGACGCGAGGTACACTTACTGGCCGCAACGCGGCGTACTAACGGCCGTTTCTCGCGAACACATACCGCGTATGGCGAACATATAAGAGCAAAGCAACGACAAATCGTAGTACTTTTCTTAAGTCACCCGGCCCTCATTAAATTAATGAGGGAGACCGTATACTTTATTTTTTTTGTCAAGGATCAATTCTATCCTAAAAATTAGAATGGCTATTAGAATAATCACGTATTCAAGTATTTCACGATAAAGAAAATGTAGACATACCTCAACTGTAAAGTGTTGCTTTTATTTGTTAGGCACCAATGAAGCTTTGATACACATGAAATGAGGGAGTTTAGTAAGAGGCGCATACCAGGGCATGGCTATTTCCCGATTTTAATATTCTATCCAGGCGCCGAGAAGGGCCCGATCATTTCCTGATCATTTCCCGATCTCATGTATTGTTCGGGCGCCGAGGAGGCCCTGGTCATTTCCTGATCATTTCCCGATGTAGGGAAGGCCAGACCATCCCGGGTAGAAATTTTCTTAGCGCCCTGTTCAGGGTACTATCCGGTTGCCTGATTTCCCTAAGGCAGCCTGATAGTGCCCCGTCACCTAAATGTAACGTTCTGTCACATCCGGCCCTCATCAGGTTTGCCTGAAAATCAGTTTAAAACACTGAAAAAAATTTTTGTCCCTGATTTTCTTTATTGGAACCTCATTCTAACGTAACGTATCATTTGAAACGTTAGCTTGAAGGCATATTAACGATGACAAATTTTTTCGGCGGTGATGGGCATTCGAACCCTGGTCCTTCCAATGAGAGCCTCGGACGCTACCGCTAGACTATCCAGGCTATTGACAATCTAATACCTTTTTAAACCACAAAAGTCGGACACACATGCCAACCTTCATGCATATTATTAGTCTTTCGTATGACTTATTACTACTCATTTAAATTTTTTACTTATTTGTTCACATAATAATTTATTGACGCATCTCGTATATATTTATTTATAAACATTTATTATGAGTTGACAAGATTACCGATAAGGGAGGTTATGTAAAGAAAAACGCGGTAAAAAAATGTGTGTAGCTACCATATTCATTAAAGAAAACGTTCGGAAATAATTTTTTTTTCTCAGTATCTGTATGTATGTAAGTATATATATATATATATGCATATATTATAGGGTGTATGTGTGTTTGTCCGTGTATGTATACAATATTAAAAACAGCTATAGGTGAAAAAATATTATTCATATGCGCTGTATGTTTCAACATTAACGAGGTCAGTACTAGGATGGGTGACCGTAGAACTATATTACGGCAAGCCTTAGAGGGGCACTTTTAAGGCAAGCATTTTTACGGCCATATTACGGCGAGCCTTACAGGGGCACTTCGAGGTAAGCACTGTTACGGCCGTATTACGGCGAGCCTGAGCGGGGCCCTGGAAGGGATGTATTGCTACGGACGTATTACGGCAAAATTATGGCGTAACGGACAGGCCCACGTCAGGCATTATGTATTAGGTTTGCCCGTGATACATACTGATCAGGCCCTGATCCTGATCAGGCATATCCAAGGCAATTTCTACCCGGGATCGCCTGATCTCTCACCCGTTACATTGCTAGCCGGGTCCAGACGAGGCAAGCCTGGTCAGGCCCCGATCTATAATCGGGAAAGCCCGTACAGGGCCCGACTTATTCCCGATCAGTATTTCTACACGGGAAGGCCTCTATCAGGAGACGCAGACCAGGGAATGCCTAGTCAGGACCAGATATAAAGTAGGGACCTTCCGACCGCATTTCTACATGGAAAGGTTGTTTTTTTTTAAGTAATTTTCAGGAATCAATTTTGCAAAAACTATCAAACCTACAGTGCCGGGGGCTTTCACGCATAATAGGATATGTTTCAACTAACAATACAAATTTTTATATAATACTTTTATGAAATCTATATAAGTTATGCGCTGTAATATACGTCGTGCTTATCCAATTGGGCGCACTGTTTGGGGCGGTTCTAGTCATCCGAAACAGAAGAACACATCTTTTTTAAACATATATGAATGTAGTGACCATCTGAACTACTAGTAGTAGTAGTCGTTTAAAAGAGGTTTCAAAATCTTCAAAAAGACGCCGACTAGTTCGTATTTGTCGGTATGCCAGATTTTTACTGACTAAAAACATTACTCTTTCCACCCCCCCCCCCCCCCCCCTGTTGGGGGGCAAGCTGGAAACCGCTCTCGCATTATTTCAGTCCGGCCTGGAGTGCGCCGCTAGGCATTCACGGTGATGGGGTGCTCCAACTTTTTGGCTTTCAGCACGCTTTCTGCGAAGCTCATGATCGTCTGCCACTTCATCTCAGATTCTATTATGTGGGGGATTATGGTGTCTGGCCTAAGCGTAGCTCCTAAGGTTTCGTTTTCGGCATCGTGTCTTTCTGTCTACCATCTGCCACAGTGGAAGAAGGTGTGGCAGGCGTCGTCCACGATCTCCGGACAGTATTCGCATATCGGGCTACCCTTTTCCCCATGCGATGCAGGTAGGCATTAAATAATCCATGCCCCGTGAGCAGTTGCGTGAAGTAGTAGTTGGTCTCTACGTGTTTGGAACCAACCCACTCTTCTATCGTTGGGATTAGTCTGGCCGTCCATCTCCCTGTGTCAGCATTTTCCCATCTGTGTGCCCATTCTCTGTTCGTATGGTCCCGCTCAAGCTCTCGTGATGCATCGTCGAGGGTGCCTGCTGGGCGTCGTTCTTGGAGTTTTTTCCGTTCTTTCGCCATGAGATCAATTGGTATTGTCTTGGTTACAACTAGGATTGCTGCTTCCGAAGTTGTGCAGGACGCGCACGCAACTCTGAGGGCCGTTCGCCTTTGTATTGCTGCGAGTTTCCGTCTGTATTTTTCCTGGGTAAGTTGGTCTGCCCAGATTTCGGCGCCGTATAGCATCACCGAGTGTACCGCGCTCTGCAGCAGTCGTCTCTTGGCGTATCGGGGCCCTGAAGTGTTGGGCATTATCTTCGACAGGCTCGTCATTATTTTATTCGCCTTTTCGGCCGTTCTGGTAACGTGCTCACAGTGTGTGAGCTTTTCATCGAGCTGAAGACCCAGGTATCGAACTAAGTGCTTTGCTGCTACATTCGCTCCTCCAAATGTGTAGTGAACGGCATTTCGAACCAGCGTTGCCTGGTAAGGACAACCATTATGGTTTTGCTGGTGGCTAGCCCAAGTTTGTGTCGCCCCAGCCAGTCGCTTACTCTCTCTCTACCAGGCAGTCAATTTTTCGGCGTGCATCCACGGTGCTGTTTGCTAGGACGATTCCGGCCACATCGTCCGCGTAACCGACGAGGTACGTGTCCCATGCTGATTCCATCCTTAGGAGGTCGTCACAACGCGCATTCCATAGGTCCGGGCCCAGGACCGAGCCCTGTGGGACGCCAGCAGTTACTTCGGTTGTGAGTGTGCCCTCCATTGTATTGATTACTAGCTCTCGTTCACGGGGGTGAGCGTTTATCATGTCCTGGATGTACTAGTCCACCCCGAAGTCGTCCTTCAGTGCGTCGAGCACATCTTCCCAACCCGAGGAGTTGAAAGCATTTCGTACGTCAAACGTAATGAAGATCCCGTCTGGAAATTTGGTTAGGGATCGCTTCAGGGCACTGTCAGGTTGCCGCATTATCCTGTTAGGGCGGTGATAAGGCAACCTGATAGTGCCCTGCTGAGCAATGTTACGACGTAAAATCTAAGGGCGTGATCAGGTTTGCCTGAACGTTGCCTGATCAACGTTTTTTTTTAAATAGCTCACAAACGCTAAAAGAGTTTTTTCTCCCCTGTTTTTCTTAGGGATGTTTCTTGTCACTAACGTATTTATCTTCATCTTAAGTTGCAAATCGTATTCATGATGAAGAACTCATTGGCGATTACTGGGATTCGAACCCAGAACCCCGTGGACCGGAGCATTGAACGTTACCGCTGGGCTAGCCCAACTGTTAACAGTATAAAAACTTTTCAACCTTCAAGAGTCATACATGTTAGAGTCATACTCGTTAACTGTATGCACACGTATTCATATAATATGTATACGTATATATGTGTGTGTGTTTATTAAATACCATCGGGGATAACAAATATTCCATAAAAGTGCTGTATGTTCTCGTACACAGACAAGGATAATCCTTGGATGGGTGACCGTTGAGGCGTGAGCGCCGCCGGAATGGGGGCACTGTAGGGCTAGCATGCATGTGGTCGCAGTACGGCGAGCCTTACAGGGCTACTATGGAGTTAGCCTTGCGACGGCCATATTATGGAACACCGTAGCTGGGCCCTGTAAGGCGCTCCAGAAAAGGGCAGTATTATAGTAAACCTTTCTAGAACCGTATCAGGGCTACTTAGGGCTTGCCATCATAAGGCTAGCCATAGCACTCCCTGGTCAGGGACTGACCTGAAATAGGGCTAACCCTACCAAATTTCTACGCGGGATGCTCACTATCCGGGATCTGTGATTTCCTGCCCATGCTTGTCTTACGATAGCCAGGGCTTGGTCTATCGCCGAGATTATTGAGAATCCGCCCGCTCTCTTTACCGCCGTGATTAGCCGTGTCCTGATGAACTTTTCCAGTAACTTGTCAGCGACGTCAAGCATACATAGTAGCCTGTACGAGGCTGAGGTTATTGGTGAGCCTTTGCCTTTGTCGAGCAGCAGGAGGCGTTGTCATCCCGAGCAGTAGCTTCGGGGCCTTTTCAGCAATTTTCTTGATTACTATTGTCGGAACTCCGTCAGGTCCTGGGGCCTTTCCCGGGTTGAGCGTGGGTGCGGCCTCTCGCAGTTCTTCTGTTGTGATGTGTGGTACTGCCGCTGTTGTCCGGTTCCTTTTAGGCGACCTCCGAGAGTGCCGCGGGAGGCACTATTCTCGGATATCGGCCTTGCCAGAGGTGGTGTCTATGTCATGCATTTCGATGGTGGTTGTCGGGGTAAGGTCTTTGACCGCCGCGCCGCTACCAACCGCTGTGGCGACGGCTTCAGTGAAGGTTTTACTGTGTCCGGAGCCCCTCTCCAGTTGTACTAATATTCCACCGTCTCGTGTCTCTCTGATTGTGCGTACGGTTGTATTGGGCTGGTCGGGATTGACCTTCGTTTTGATATAATTCAGCAGATCGGCATACGTTCTGCCTTCCGCTAGTTTGATGAGGACTGTTTTTGTTTGTTGCGCGGTCGGCGCATCGCGGATCGTGTTGATGCGCTGCTTCTTTTGTCGGCGGTCTGCTGATGCGAAGGTACCGTCTTGGTGTCTTGTCACACCCTTTTCTGGGCCTGCAGGAGGGCTGTTTGCCGGTCGCTTGCGTCGTGCGGGGCGCGGTGTCGTTTCTGGGCAGCTCGCCATAAGGAGTGCGTCGCGGTCTTTCATTTTGTCGCAAAAGGCTTCTCTCTCCTAGGTTTCGGCTGGTGTGAGTCTACACTGGTCAACCTTCCAAATTTTGTGGCTGGCTAGTACTGCAGTGACTAGCCCGAATGCCTTCTTGACGTTTCTCGTGACCTCCGTTGGTACTGTTCGTTTCTCCTTTATGGTTTCGATAGTCCCCTTTATGGTTCGATGAGCCTGTGGAGTTTACTCAGCTTACTGTCCTCTTGTTTGATCGCAGTATCGCGAGCCAGCGTATGTTGCTGGAGCGAGACGTCGGGCTGTGCTCTTGGCGAGGGCGGGTCTTGGACGGTTTCCGTCTGTGCTCTTGTTTGTGGTGTGGCGTAGAGCTGCACTGTGCCTCTTGTGCCTCTGTGTTTAGAGGGTGCTATCGGTCTCAATTGACCTTCCGAACTGTTTTGGTTGTGATTTGGATTTTGGATTTCCATGGTTTGATTGTTACTCCAAAGCGTGAGGTCGTCTTCGAATGCGATGCCTCTGGAAGTGGGGGGTGGGGGGGGGGGGGTGATCACTCTTACGGCTACTCCTATAGCTGTGAGGGCTTTTGGACATTGGGGCAGGAATAGTTAACTGCCCCGGCCATGCACACTCATCCTTCATCGGCTTCCTGACGCTCCCCTGGGCGCGGTGCGTAGACGTCGGGAGTTACCACGAAAACAGCGCTGTGCAGATCATTTCGTACATCCCTGACGAGCAGCGTCACTGCACTCGCTGGTTCGCGTGATCCTGGTTTTTGTGGCGGTTTTCCTTTCTCCTCGCTCCTCTTTTTGTCCGCGGGGGCTATTTTATTTCGCCCCTGTCCGCGTTCCTACGGCCGGTTACGACGTTTCCCAATCCGCAAGCTGGGGACGCGTCCGGTAGGTGTTGGGTTTCACCCGCGGTTTCAAGTAGTAGTAGTAGTAGTAGTAGTAGTAGCAGTAGTAGCAGCAGTAGCAGTAGGCAGGAAGACACGATGCCAAAAGAGCCTCAGGAGCTACGCTCAGGCCAGACAACATAATCACCCACGTCATCGAGTCTGAGATGACGTGGCAGCCGATCATGAGCTTCGCAGAAAGCGTGCTGAAAGCCAAAAAGCTGGAGCACTCCACCATCATGAATGCCTAGCGGTGCACCCAGACCGGACTGAAGTAATGCGAAAGCGGTTTCCAGCCCGGCCCGAAAAGAGGAATGTTTTTAGTCAGTAAAAATATGGCACACCGACAAATACCAACTAGTCAGCGTCTTTTTGATGATTTTTAAACCTCTTTATTATAAAAAAAAGTAGTAGTTGTAGTTGTAGTAGTGGTAGTGGTACTATTCAATTGTTGCTTTGAAAAATTTAATGGTACTTCAAAACCCGTTCAATTATTTCTACCAAGGTGATACATTAATGATAAAAAGTAGCTCTGGATTCATTTCCGCCCCGCAATACTTATACTCTCTTAAAGTAATATGTCTATGTGAGAAGTAATATCTTTTAAATTGCTTATTAATCGAGAGCTATTTTTTATCAGTAATACATTGAGTTCATAGAAATAATCTGACAGTATTAAGATGCAATTAAATTAAAATACAATCTTAAAAATCGGTAACGCTTTCGCCAAACTCATCAAAATGCATGGTGCTCTACTTCAAAACTCGAGCGTTGTATATAAATTAAGCTTTAGCACAGATTGTCTGATGAAAAGTTGCGTTCATCGACTAGGATAGATTTTTACATTTGCACATTTCACATTTGCAACATTCAAAATGGTGGTTCCAATATAGCGTACGAAAATTCATATTATAAAAAAATGTTGTATAAATCCAGTTAAATGCGATTAAAACTTCTTCTAAAATCGTGGAAGCGTATTTTAAAAATACGAAGAAATGAATGGAAATGAATGGAAAATAAAAGATTCCGATGAGGGACTACATCTTAATGACAATATAAAGGGCTCATATGTTAATCGGTGTCTCGTGAGATGCCACGCCAGTCATGTTAACCCTTTGAGGGGCACTGAGACATACGCTGTTCCACCTGTTTTGTCTCAGCTTTTTTCACTTTTCTGATATATTTTTGCACTTTTTTTTTTGACAAAAACACTTTTTAGTCTCTTAGGGACCTAAGTTATGAGATTTTAATGATAAAGTGCGGGATATTGTTTATTTATTATTAGTCATATACAACTAAACTACAAAGACACGTATTTTTCAGGATTAATTCGTTTGTGGGTAAACAAAAAGTCCTAGAGCTACAAAAATGTTTCCACATGTATTCTGTACCTTATACCATAACATACATTTTTTTCAGAATTTTTCGCAAGTTGGTTTTTCGTTTTTTTTTCGAAAATTGAAAAAATACGGAAAAAATACGGAAAAAATACTATTCGTGTGGGAAAAATGGTTGGTTTGAATGTAGTTCTTGTTCAATCAACCTGAAATATGGTCTACCATGGTTTTGGGGGTCTCTGATCACGAATCTGGCATCTTAATTTCAAAATTCAAGATGGTGGATCCAACATGGCGGCGTGTATTTTCGAAATATTTACAAACTGGATATTTCTTGCTGAAATCACGTATATCAAGGTTTGGAGATCGCGTCGAGTCCTCTAAATTCAAGATGGCAAATCCAATATGGCGGACATTTTTTTATATAAAATTGCAATTGTTTATTCAATTATGTATTTGTGATAAAAAGTAAACTTATTGAAACCTAATTTTCAGTACTTCAGGCGATACATTTTATGAAGAATATTTATTATTTATTAATTATTATTGTTTGTACTTTAGAATCTCAATCAGCAATCCCAAAAACCCATGAGTACTTATTTATGTGTAAATTGAACAAAAAATCGTAAAGTTAGGCTATTACACAGGCCATATTGGATCCGCCATTTTGAATTTTGTAATTTTGCGTTCAGAATCGTAATCAGCGACCCCGAAAACATAAAGATCTCCGATAAATGTTTGAATCCGTTGAGCAGTAAAATGTGCCCCTCAAAGGGTTAAGCAAGTAGATTATGAAGGAAAAAAGTTGATTATTAATCCACCCAAATCTACACACAGTCATTGGAGGCAACAAACAAAGGCAAATACAAGAAGCACCATCTTAAATTATAATTTCTGAACAGCGTCTTAATGATCCCATCGTATAATTGATTGAACATCGATCATTATTAAGAGGTCTGCTTAAATTAACGTTTAATCCAAGCAGGTATTTAGACGGTTGACGATTCGCAAATTGTTTGGTGTTCTACCGATCACGAATACGAACGGAAATGTTGGGAGTAGTCTAAATAATAAAGTCTAACAGAAGTAACTTGTTTACTTCCCTACGAGGGAGTGTAAAGTTATCGAACAAATGGAAAGTCCTTTTGAGTTTCTTTTTGTTTATCCGTACATGTAGCCTCTCGGATACCTTGAAAAGGTTCCTTTAAGTATCTCGCTTTATCTCGGTGTCAGAGAGTCCGTTTTTACTCGTTCTTCTATTTTTTCACATCCCCTGTCCACCGTGTGTCCTCATATAAGTTTCCATTTCTGTTTCTTTTTTCTCTCTTTTTCATTGCCCCTCCTGCAGAGAGATGGAATAAGAGTGACGCCTGACTATTTGCAACTACGATGTTAAAACGCAACCCACGTCCAACTTACTCATACGTCTAATAATATATCTAACATATTTACACACACACACACACACGCACGCGCGCGTTTATTTCCAACGTTGCGCTTGGAAGAAAATGCCCATAACGGCTTCTCTTTACATATCGCGTTCATACGAGCTGAATCTGCACATACGTATAAGGAAAAATGAATAAACATCTCGCGTGAAATCGGCTAGTCGACGTGAAATTCCATGTGCACAATTCTCCTTGCTTCTCACTGGCATCTCTTTTTCTTTTGGAAGTTCTTTCTCTCCTTTTTCGTCCATCCGTGGCAGTAACGCGTCTGATACCACAGCGATTGCGAATCGCGTATATGCCGAAGTCGACCGTAGCAGCACCTTCGCGTCTCTATATCTTTCCATGACTATCTTCTAACTGCGTGAGCGGATGAGGGGTAACAGCAAAGACGCGAAGAGCGCAACGAGATTCCATTCCCAGATTCCCATACTTCGTAATTTTTCTTACTTAAACGATTTTATTTCATTGTCACCAATATCAAAGATTTTTATTGTTAGCACAAAAGTATCTGCGTTTTGGTCGTATTTAAGGGCGTTCTGTAGTTTGGTGCAAATTTTCAGCATTGCCTCAAATTTCGGTATGATGTTGACATGACCTTCATGGATTGATTTCCGAAATTTCAAATCGATTCACCATTCAGTTTCTCAGATAATTGTAATCAAAAGTGGGTCCTTTTGTACGCGATCCCTATACTTAATACATAAACCGATAGGAATTCGCTTACAGTTTTGATTGTATATTTTCGACGGATTTCAGGAATTTTAAATAAAACCACTCGTGTATCATGTACGGAGACCGGCGATAATCTCTCAATAACAAATGTTCCTGTAAGTAATATTTCAGTCGAAGTATCCTAAAAAAATTATCTCATAACAAAAATTTCTTACGACCGCGGCATCTGACGACAAAATATCTCATGATCGTTATATCCCATGACAAAAATATCAAACGGTATATCCGTTTGATATTCGTGTGTTGCTATTGTTCTTGTTGTGGATTGAATAGTGAACATGTTATATTGATATCATTTATATTATTGTGTTTGAAATGCCTTTAAAATTCGTTTTTAACCAGAAAGGTACCCATCGCCTAATTGGTAATGGTTATAACCGGGCGGTGCGTAAAATGCAATATCACGATCTGCTGTGCACGTTGTTTCACGTCTAGTGTGGACAAAGATGGTTAACGAATGGAATATTTTTGTATATGATATTCTTGTTGAGATTTCGTTGTGTGCGATTTTTTGGTCTGGAATATTTTTGTACCGAATTTTTTTGTTGCGATTTTTTGGTAGGCACCTATGCGGTACTGTCGTGAGGGTAAATGTAAAAAATGAGAATTTATGACCACCTAGTTTCGGACATATCGACCTATGAAAAGGGTCGATTTTAATCGACGCGGAATTCAGACACAACCGTCTGCGACGGAATGGGACATTGTATGGTGTATTAAATAACTATTTGTATAAACGATACTAATATAATATAGGTAATTAATAAGAATCCCAGTTTTCGGGAAAATCTTATGGTTTAAATTTTTATTAAAAAAATGTACACATTCAAAAATTTAATTTTTTGCCGTTTTTAACGCGGACGCTGTGAAAATTGTCGAAGTAGGGGCAGAAATGTATAGGACTAATCTTCTAATATATACAATTTTCTACAAAATAGTCAGTAACGGCACCCTTTCAACTATAACCGTGACAGTGTCCCGAAAAAATCCTAAGATTGCCTCATTTTCACTACATCGGAAAAACGCTCCTTGCTCCTTATTTATTCAGTTTTGTCATGTTATTTTCGATGAAAAAAATCGCTAATTGTTCTTGTGCAGCAAAACATGTCAAATACCACTTTCCATGGGCCAAAAAATGTTTTATCCGTGATCTGATTTTTTCATAGTAAATTTTAGTCACAGTTTTTAATTTTAGTTTTTATATAAGTTATGGCACGCCTCTGTGTATGTGTATGCAAAGAAACGGCGATGTATTTTTTTAAATGATTCAAAAATATTGTAAAGTCTTTGCAATTAACCGTATATGCAGAAAACATGAACATTAGCATTTTTCTTCTGCTCTTCATACGTTCACGTGCTTTTTGAAAGAATTTTAAAAGGTGTTGTATTCATATTGTTACTTTTTTATGTCCGTTCGAATGCCGCTAGATGCGCTCAAATATCTTATTTCGATTATTAAGATTAAGTAAAAACCGTATAGAAGAAGGAAAGCGAAAGAATAGAAAGGAAGGATCGTCATTTTTTCAAATGTGTCAAAATAATTCTTTTCAAAGAAATTAGAATCAGCATATTTATTGTCGGTAACAATGTTCATAGGGCGTATCATTTTCGGTAATCGCAAATTATTGTAATAGCGGATGGAGCATCTTTTTTTGCTGGAAAAATATCCAAATAGTTTTTTGTCCCCCATGTTCATATTGTTTCAAGTTTAATTATCTCTAGTATTCACCGAGTTCTATTTATGAGCAAAATAATGTTCTAGTATCATTTCTCGATTTGAAAAACCGGGAGAAGAAAGCAAGTACAAAACAACGCGATCATACAGTCACTCGCAACTTTTACCCACGTTCTTTCATCACCTGCATAACGATGAAGATAGTGCAGTGGTTAACGCACCGGATTTGCAACTCGAGGGTCATACTTACGTAAGTGATTAGCGAACGAGGCTAAAAAGCGTGAGTATAATCACGTTGTTTTGCACTTGATTTCTTCTCAAAATTTTTTTCAAATCGAGACATTATATCGGAATATCATTTTGATATTGAAACATAGTTTCCTAAAAATGTATAAAAGTCAGTCGAAATATTATCGTTATTTATTCTCTCGCACAATTTTG
Organism: Heteropelma amictum; assembly: GCA_959613375.1. Classification (NCBI taxonomy): domain Eukaryota; kingdom Metazoa; phylum Arthropoda; class Insecta; order Hymenoptera; family Ichneumonidae; genus Heteropelma; species Heteropelma amictum. The sequence continues at coordinate 13,487,399 of OY390720.1, read as the reverse complement.
AGTATATAATTTAGGAGCAATTATTGACCTATTAAGTCTCCATCGATCTATCAATTATGCATAACCAAATTGTCTTGATAGACTACCAGAATAATTGAAGAAAATCGGTTTTGAAATTTTTCAAGCACTCGAAAAAAAGAAAATGATTGATTATTCTCTATTAAAATAATATTTCGTTAAAAAAAATGGTATGCATGATGAAGACTTTTATTGACAATAAGATAGGGGTACACTTTAGATTCTGCTTGAAATTTAGACTAGGGGTTTATAAACAAGTACAGAAATAAAATTTGCATTGATATTAATAATTAACAAAAAGTTTATTGAATGAATGAGTAAAATGTACATAAAAAAATTTCGTGGAAATCAATGATTAATGATAAAATATATTTGTATAATAATCCATGAAAAAGACATGAAGGATATAAATTAAACACATTCTAACGGAAATTGAACAAATTGAATAATAAAATTATCCGTTTATTATTGATCTATTTAAAAATAAACGAACAAATAAATAACGGTGTTTCTTGTTCATGATTCATGATAATACATTCTCATAATAAACCTGCAAACTAAGCTCTGCATGAATACTTGAATATCTAGAACATTATTTACATTTTTTTGCGGTATTGTTTGAATTGCGGGAATATTTGGCTAGATATTTGGGTGTATACAATAATATTATTATTATTATTATTAATAAATAATTTTTTTTATGGTGGTGGAAGTTCTTCCTCACACAATAATTGCCAAGAAAGTTTTAAGAAAGAATTATCAAGGAAGTTGTCGGAGTATTCTTATGATTTTTGGTTTACAGGGGTTTTTGCCGTTGCTGATTTTAAATTTACAATCAGATTGTCGAAATTCAAAATAGCAGAACGAACGTGGTGTACAAAAATTCGAAAAATTGTCGATTTTTTAATGAAAACTGGTATTCCGGGTTTTTTTGGCAACGGATTTTAGATCAGCGGCCCGAAAAACCCACCAAACCGTATAACTATCGAAAACGTTGTCCTCCGAAAATGTGTGGCGCAAAGGGTTGAATTATACTAGGCGTCTCGATCTTGATGATAATCTGTAGTAATACTTGTCTCGCGTTAAACTCACAACTTTATAGCGTATCGGGGCTTTTTGAAAGTTCCGCCTGCTGTGCCTCTTTTCCGTGTGTCCACGGTAGCGCTGCGCTCTCCCATAACTTCATTTTATTTCATTGAGCAGCGAACACATCACGTGTAGCGCAAAACGAAAAATTATTTCATCTTAAAATCTAAAATTCTTACGTTTTATCGAAGGAGTATACCGGAGTATAGCGGAGTATAGAGTGTACCGGAGGAGTATACCAAAGAACAGGAAAAGAATTCGCTCTAGATCTAGAGAAAATAAACAAGAATACAGAGGGTCGGGGGAAAAAATCGAAAAACTCGAAAAGAAAATGGATGACCTTCAAAACATGCTGTTGCAATTGCTGAAGGATCGATCAAATAAAACCAGGGCGATCACGACGCCAGAACGATCGATTCAAGATGAAGGTAAGTTATCGGTTGTGAAAAATCTTCATATGAGATTAGCATAACAAATTTTCGCAGTAAAAAAGGTCTCACGGTCCACACGAACGTGAGACTGCCCTTCGCGAAAAAATCCATACGACTAAACGAGGAGGGCAACACAACGAGATTCAACAAGAATCTGTTTGTGTCGGATGATTAACTTCCATTCTGGTTTCCCAAAAATAGGAAACGCTACAAAATGGGAGAAAGAAAATTCGCAAGACGAGGCCAACAAGGTGACCGCCATCGAGGCACTGGCTAACAAGGCACTTGCCATCAAGGCACTTGCCATCAAGGCATCTGTCAGTGAGGAACCGGCCAACAAGGCACATGAAATTGTTTCAATAAATGAAACAGATGAGGAAGAAGAAGAAATACAAAAAAAGACCGATATCCTGGAAGCCCTTATAAACGATCACACGGAGGTAGAGTAGACATCGACACCTGTTGACCCTGATCTATGTATATAAAAAATGGAACCAGTGGATGGGGAATGTGCTGTCAGAGGAAAGCAGGAAAGAGGTCCTCAAAAAATATTCGAGAAAAGGCGAATTTTTTTTAGAAGCTCCTCAAATAAATTTGGAGATCGCCCACATTGTCACTGGAATCGCGAAAAAGGGAGACAAACACTTTGTAGATAGACAAAATTGTGTAGGATCTGGGCTAATCTCTCTAGGCTTAGCGCTTACAATGATTATTGAACCGCCTAAGGAAGGCATCACGGAGGAACCATTTCTAGAACTGCTCTGTGATACTGGAAAATTACTAACTGATGAATTTCATCAGCAATCGATCGCTAGAACATCTTTCATAACTCCGTTACTGGACAAATCAGTAAAATCAACGCTAGAAGCTACAATTTCAGACAAGTGGCTTGACGGAGAGAACTTCAATGATCAGGTGAGAGATGCGAAGGCCGTAAAGAAAGCCTGTGCTAATATAAAAGAGAAGCCTGTTCCCAAATTCTCAACGCAAAAGATACAGGGAATCTCCGGATACCCACTTGCAGGGAGCAGACAGCTGGGCACACAGAGACGTTTGACATTTCGCTTCAAACCCAATTTTCATACGTACAACACGATCAAACCGTCGACAGGATCGTTCGAGACAACCAAGGAAAAGTAGTTCAGGTTAAAACCTTAGCCAGACGTCTAAAAAATTTTATCAGCAAGTGAGAAAAAATTACCAAGGAAAAATTTATTTTACAATGCGTGAAAGGTTACCGTATTCTCTTCGAGGAAATCCCAGGAAATTGCGCATACCTTTCAATAATGAATCGTATGCGCATGCGCAATAATGAATCGAATGGAGTTACTATGAACGTATAAATATGTATTCGAGTCGAGATTGAGGCCCTTATTGACTAAAAAAGCGATAGAAAAACGCAAAGACCACCCATCTCAGTTCCTCTCAAAAAATTTATTCTAAATCTAAGAAGATTGAACGTTTTTATCAAACCGGTTCACTTTAAGATGGAAGATATTCGGTCAGCGAAGAGGCTCCTGTCAAAGGGCTGTTTCATGGGGACAATTTACTTGAAAGACGCATATTACGCGATTCGGGTTGATCCGGAATATAGAAAATATCTTAGATTCCGATTCGAGGACGAAGTTTATCAGTTCGCATGTTTACCGTTTGGCCTTTGTATAAGCCCGTTCGTATTTACAAAATTAATGAAGCCCGTTTTGAGCTTTTTAAGGTCACAAGGTATTAACTGTTATAAGTAATAAGATATTAACTTTCAGAGATAGACTCATAGAAGATCTGTGCTGGTGGAAGAAAAATCTAAGTTAAGGTTTTAACCCCATTCGAACTTTCAATTTTGGGCTAGAAATTGAGGCAGATTCTTTCTTAACTGGGTGGGGCGCCCATTGGGAGAGTAGGAGTACTTACGGGTTTTGGAGCTCGATAAAAAGGAAACATAGTATTAATTACCTTGAACTTCTTGCAGCATTTCTAGCTCTGAAAAGCTTCGCAGAAAATCGATCGGATCAGGAAATATTATTGCGAATGGATAATACCTCGGCAATCTCGTACATAAATCGATCGGGGGGTGTGCAATTCCCTCATTTGAGTTAATTAGCAAGAGAAATTTGGCAATGGGGAGAAAAACGGAAACTTTGGTTTTTCGCGTCATATATTTCAACAAAACAAAACGTTTTTGTGGACGCGGTCTCCCAAATTGAAAACATTGAATGGGAGTTGTCGAAAAAGAATTTTGAGATAATTATGAAAAAATTTGGTCCGTTTTCAATTGATTTGTTCGCATCGAGATGGAGTATAAGATGTAAAAGATTTTGTGCTAGATTCCCACTGCCAGATGTTACGGCTTTGGACGCGTTTACAATTTCTTGGACCATCGAAAACTTTTACGCATTTCCACCCTTTGCGTTGATTCTGCGATGCTTACAAAAAATCTCAAATGATCAGGCAGCTGGAGCAATAATTTTTCCGTACTGGCCAACACAGCCATAGTTCCCGTTGTTTCTGCCACTACTTATCTCACCTCCCGTTATTTTGAAACCTAGAAAGAATCTTTTATTATCTTTGTGCAGGAACATAACATATCTTCTAGTGCACGAACTTTCGCTGATGGCAGGGAGTGTATCAGGCAGCCCTTTCAAAGAGTAGAGGGATTTAGGACAAAGCAGCGGAAGTAATGGTGAATTTGATATCACCGAATACAATAAAACAATATCAATCGTCCTTGAATCGTAGATGGGCATTCCGAGCGAACCAACAGAGTGATACGTTGAAAGCTGGAACAACGGATGTCATTGATTTTTTTATCAAAAGGATTCGAGGAAGGTGCAAACTATGGTAGTTTATGCACAGCCAGGTCTGCGATTGCAGTAATTCTCGGACAAAATTTCGGAGAAGATGATATGGTATCAGGATTTTTGAAAGGAGTATACGAATAAAAACCACCGCGTCCGAAAGTATGATAGTACATGGGATACAGAACAAGTATTACAATTTCTTAAAAAGGTAAAAGGTTTCAATGGACAACCATCCGCTGGGAGAGATAGGAGAAAAAGTTGCAATATTGTTGATTATGGCAACAGCGCAGTGACTCCAAACCCTTGCTCTGATTCGAATTAAAAATACAGAAGTCGAAAGCGAAAAAATAAAGATAAAAATTTTGGATCTTACGAAAACATTATTATGCGTAGCATCGGCAATACTAACGTATATTAAAAGAACCGAAGCCTAGCGACCGGATGATAATGAGATGTTTTTTATTAGTACAATTAAACGACACAAGGAAGTGTCAGCATCCACGTTGAGCCATTGTGTAAAAGCCCTGTTAAGGAAAGCAGGAATAGATACGGAAAAGTTCTCCGATACGCAGAACAGCTGGTTGGTCCGAACGTTCAGAAGTTTTCGTCAGATTTTACAATAGGTCTATTTATGAAGAATTGTTATTCGCGTGAGCTTTGCTCGGTTATCCAGTGGTCGAGAAAAATTGTTTTCCCTCCTCCTTTTATTGTATGTCGCTTCGTACTATGTAAAGAGAAAACCTATACAGGTAGACTGGACGGGAATGTACTGGACATGAGTAATAAAAATAGACAGAATCAATAGAGAGTTCACACTTTCTTCGCTGCAAGTCTTCAGATTATCATCCAGAACGAGGCGCGTAGTATAATTGAATGATCAAACGAGCCCGCCGAGGGCGAAGGTCAATCGTAATACGTACACGGATTTGCGTAGTTGATCCCCAGAATGTCTTGTCGTTGAATAAAAGGCGACAAAAAGTAATCGTTTTGTGACTTTCATTACTGCCTTTGTAATTGTAGTATCGGAACCAACTCTCACTTTCAGTCAATTCTGATGTCACATACTATTGGAAAAACGTGCGTGCAAAACTGTCAAATAAGCTCGTGGAAATAAATTATACCAAATCAATGGTGGCAGTTTCAAAAGCATCAGCTGCAGATTCAATGATTTTTAAGGGCCCTGATCCAATTCGGGCATTCAATTCATACATGAACTGCTAATTTCATACTGCTATTGGACTTAACAAGAAAAATTCATCCACAGCTTCATGAATGTGGCTAAAGTCTTGGCTATAGTCATTTTATCAGCGTTTAGTTCGATTTAACAATTTCTTGAAAAATACGAAAAATCAAAGATAAGTCACGTATGCTTCATAATCCCATTTCGGTTGGGGATCTAAAGCGGTGACGTTGAAATCGTTTTTTCCTCAAAACCCTATGAACAATCACTTCATCTTTCAAAGTGCCTGAACACCTAACCATGATATGTATGATTTTAAAAGATCAAATCAATGGAGTAAATATGAATTGACAAATTTACGGCCGACAATTAGTCTTCAATCTTTCACGTAATTTTTTACAATCTCCTTGGCATGTCCTGAGATTAACGTTGTCCTCAGACTCGCGTGCTATGACCCTTTATCGTTTATCACAATCGCGAAAGCTGGTTGGTCACCTAGGCTCACGACGAATTCAGGAAACTAGGGCTTGCTTGTCACGCACTGTCGGGAACGGCAAGACTTTAGACTCTTCAACTATTCTATCATAGAGCTAAATCGGTTTTTTGTATATTGTATAGAAGTATAAGGTAAAAAAATCAATTCTGCAAAAAGTTGTTGGCCATCCGAAATTGATGAATAATCGAAACAATAACATTCGTTCCGTGATTGGTCGGAAAACGAATAATGAATTCCGTGGTAAAATTTCGTTCGGTTCCTCATGCGCTTGTGAGTTTTGCTCTTACTACAGTTTCATAGTTTTCGAGTTTTTATAGATTATCCGGCATAATATGCAAAAAAATATTAATAAAATATAACGTCACTGGGTTGTAGCCTGCATGCGTGAGCGAAAATATCCAATCCTTAGTAAAAAAAAAATGGAAGCAGACATTCTAGGCTTTAAGATATAGTTGAGTTCTTGTCTCTACCAACTTGCTTAATTTATGACCATGTCATTCTGACAGGATAAGATCAACGAGTTGGGTGTAAAAGAAGATCGAGATAACGCTTTGTTATAAGTATTGCATATCCAAAATTTATATTGGATTCCTGTCATTTATATGATCTACCATGTGGATATGAAAGGGAGAATATAATTATATTACACTAGTATATATAACACGGTAAAACAAAATTACGTATTTCCAAATGCACTAGTGTATAATATATTGCTGAAGCGTGCGAGGACGATCAGTTTAGCGATCATCCTAGCATCTCCTTTTGGTCTTAGCGCTGGAACTTGTACCGTCCTCGATTAACACTGAGATACCTCCAGAAATTTCTTCTCTTCTGCACGCACGTATATTTCTTCCGTACTCGCACGCAAAGGATCTGTTTTGTGCATGAGAATAAGAAGGCGTAAGATAGATACAGTTAACGTGAGAATATTTCCCACCCTATGCACATCTGATTATGATGGCCTTCATAAACAGGTTCTATCACTAAAGTTTTGAAATAAGAGCGATCCAACGTGTCCATCTTTAATGTTTTCTTGTTCTTCGAATAAAAAGTGGATAGGGTTCGGAAATCGATCATTACCCTGGCGGATTTGCCAACCACGATTTCGTGGTAGGTATGTTTTGGACAAATGACATACCAGAAAATCGTAGTTTCCGTGGATTGCAAACCAGAAAAACTACGATTTTGTGGTATGTTATTTGTCCAAAACATACCTACCACGAAATCGTGGTTGGCAAATCCGCCAGGGTAATCGAAAAAATATCGCGCGATTTGTTGTCGTTTTATTCGTCCCCTGATTGGTCGGTGAAAAAAGAATGAATTTCGTGGCAAAATTCCGTTTGCTTTCTGATGCGCGTGTATGTTTCGTTTTTACTTGAATTTGATTGTTTTTGCGATTTCTTGCTGAAATTTCGAATTATCGCCAAAACTCGATGAGTCTTGTAATCGGCGGTAAATTTGCGATTGAACAAACTGTTGCACTAACGAAAATTCGAAAAAAAAATTTGTCGTCATTTCCGGGTACTTTTCCAGAATCGTCGAAAAGCCGAAATTTAAAAAAGCCATAACTACGTTTTAAATCACGCTACATATATTTATCGGGGGTGTTTTGAAAAGCCCTCGAGTGGACTGGAAAACTTTCACCCGCAAAATCGATGTTGAAAATTCGTGAAAAAAACACAGAGAGATATGGGAAAAATGGCAAAAATCGAAGGTCCGTCTTTACAATTCTGCCGAAAATCGAAAATTTATGATATCTCCATGAACCAAACGCCATTTTAAAGCCTTAATAATTGACAAGAAAATAAGCACCAGTTGGAGTATCTACTTTGAAGAGTAAAAAAATGGCAACCCATTTAGTGAATCAACTCAATCCGGTGAAAACTGACGAAAAATTTTTACCTCAAAGATTATTTTCAATGGTCTATATTGATGCATTTTTCCCGTTGATTACGAAACACATCGGTATTTAATTGAAAACCCAATATTGCGGTCCGAAAATGCAATAATACGAATTTGATTAAAATTACTAGTTACAATGAAATATCGAGTTTCCGAGAAAAAGTCAGTGGGTTTCGTAATCAGCCGGAAATTCCCGATCGTATAAGCTCATGAAAGATTGAAAATGTGAAAAAAAAAATGGACTTATTTTTTGCCACTTTTCTAGCAGCCTCAAAAAGTCGAAATTTCGAAGGCTTATAACTACCTTTTGCTTTCTGAAGCACGCGTAGGTTTTTTTTTGCTTAAATTCGCCAGTTACCAGATTCGCACAGATCAAATTAGGTAAAAAGGGAAGACGGTGCAGCGCAATGGTGCGATCGCGTACTCATCCTAGTATATCTTTACTATTGACGTCAACATCCTATCCTTTTCGAATCTACAAAAACACATTAATGAAACTCTGCAATCACTGTCTCTACAGATAATCAGCATCAATTATGCATGGTATGAATTTATCGGGATTTCAAGTTTGAAACACCTTACCCAGTTTACGCACTTCGAGCACGATATTTTTCACAGTCTAATAGTGCCATAACATTGGGTGAACAAGGAAGCTGGTAATACATAGTGACCGGAGTCCCAAGTGCATCGTTATAGCGATCTCGCGTTGAATGGGAACGCTGTGGATACGGCGAGGGTCTGCTATTTATGCGAAACAGAGAGAAAATTTCGCGATGAAAGCTGTGGGTTACACATGGATGTAGTTACTTGCGTAGGAACGGCGGAAGCTCCATGTACAAACGTGGCAATGAACCCGCGTGTGCGTTTTTAAGTTTACTTCACGAAGTTGGGAAAGCTGTGTGTGTAAAATAAAGATGTATACAAACATATTTGCGCGAGCAGTTTATTCACAAATCTTTACCAACTATGCGGGTACGAACATATAAATATATACATTCACCGGCCGCTGCAAACTTATGGTTATACCTAGAATTCCCGTGATACATAAATAGATAGAACCGGCATAAACCACTTCACGAGCTCTTGTTCCACGCGCGAAAACTTGTTCTCCTTTTTATGGCAGTCATGACGGTCAAGCACACGGGGGTCACGTTTGGCGTGGGTGTAACAGATGGCCAGATGCCTCGACACCGCAGCGAATATCGGAAAAGAACTACTATACTAATAGAGAATGCAAACAATCTAATATGTATAATTATAAGGCAATCTGAATAGCCACGTATCGTAAGAAGTACACAATATTTTGAATGAACATTAGATTTTTACGATGCGTTATTACGAATTAGGTTCTACTTTTTGAGTTGGTTAAATTAATAATTCGGGTCACAAAAAATCTGTCATCGCACGATATTTGGTCTTTGGGATATTGCGCTTACCAATAACATTCGATTAAGCACGTTGATTATCCATAATAAAGCATTTCCTTGTGTAAATCTCATCTTGTGATTAAGCACCCAATTCTGTTCACCGATAATCGACAACCGATCCTGCAACTTCTCATACGTCGTTTTAAACGGGCATTAGCCACCGGGCAAATATGTATAGTTCTTTAAATATATGTATAACGTCTGGTAAAATGTCTAGGCTACGTAATACCACAGATATATCTTACAGCAATAAGGGCTGCTTGTTAGAAAAAGCTGCCCAAGCAGACACAAGGTTGTTCTAGGTGTTAGTGGCATAGTCGTAGTGATTGAAAAATTTCTATATTTCGCCATATAGAAGCCTCGTATAGAATGGCTTGAAGCAGTGACAATATCAAATCCAACGCAAAATACCCACGTTAACGTATTGTTTGAAAATGAAGAATTACTCGCTTGTCGATTCGCATCAAGCCACGCGAGCATGATGAGTAACTCGAATGGAATTACCGTGAAGAATGGTATGAGGCCTTAAATGAATACATATACATGTACAGGGTATCCCACGAATGATCTGCAATACCGTGAGGGAAGATTTGTGACGTAATTTCGAGTAGAAAAGTCCTTTACTATTTTTTGTTATCATGCACCCCTGAATTGTTATTGATCAGAAGGCCTTTATTGAACCTTCAGAAGCCAATTAGAAGGAACCGATAAGACGGCGCACGTCCGTGAGGGGTACGCGCGTATGTGATGCCCGGCGGAGCGGTGCTACTACCCACCTCTTAACATGCCGCCGTCTCATCGGTCCTCTCTGATTGGCCCATCATTTCAAAAATCAATAACAATTCTGGAGTGCATGATATCAAAAAATGGTAAAGGAGAGTGGACCCAACGAGACCTCATGTATTTTTCAAACCCAGCAGAATTTTCGCTGATATTAATCACTGGTTGCCCAAAACCTGTGTGACGACAAAACCTATGTGCAAATTGGCTAAATAGGAGGATACTTTTGATAGCTACGTCCTCATAAATCACCACGTCTGCAGCTCAAAATCAAGTAGATCATATTTATCATATTTATTTTACCGACGAAAAAAATGGTCGAGAAAAATGTAAACATTGCGAAAAAAGATATATCGAAATTGTCCAACTGTCCGAGAAGTACGTAGAAAAATATTTCTCTTTTTTACATGAAATAAATAGACACATTTTTTTGAATACCCATGTGAATTGTTTGTCAATTGTCTCATTGTTCTTAAAATTTTGCAGAAAGTTTTGAAAAATTTGTAAGTATTTGCGAATTTTTTCCACCAACCCAACACCAATAAACTCAATGAATTTTCATTTGAATAATTTATTGATAATTTTGTAATCTATTGTTTAAAATTAATGTATTCGATCTCTTATAAGTTTTATTTTTTTATTTTTGTGATCATGCAGAGTAAATAAAAAAAGGCATTCTATTTTGTTTTTGCTAAGGCGGCGCATAGGCGGCGGATAATATTCTTAATTAAAACGTCAGAGGCGTTTGTCGTTCTGACGGGTTACAAAAATCCAACAATCACGGTGTTCGATCATTCCGAAATGCCTGCAATATGACCGGATAGCGTCGATTTATTGTGTTGGGATGGTTCATTGAAATTTAGCAAACCATTTCAAAACTTCCATACAAAACACGACATTGGCATGCCTTTAATCTAGGTGATATGTAAAAATCTTCATTTTTCTAATTTGCAATGGTTAATGTTTCTGAAATTTCACAGAAGTTTAGAAATAATTATAATCACAATGTCTAGGTAAAGCTTAAAAAATCAATTGAATATTCTACATAGGTACATCTATTAAAATAAAAAAGGAACCACGTCGAATATTTTGATGTAAGACCGATGATGTAACAAGAATGTGCAAAATGATCATGACTTGAATATAGATCATGATAGGTCATATTTTATGACGACAGGTGCAAAGCAGAAACCGATTCGACTTACGACCTACCTTAAGCACGTGATAATTATTTCTTATTTCATTACACGCATCGTTTCACTTTTGTTGATATTTTTCTGGTTTCTAACTGAACTGATCTAACGTCATTGTCTATATTCTTAGCTAAAAATTTAACCTGTGTGGCGCAAGTAGGATCTATTTTAAAAACGGATTTTAAAATGAGTTATTTATTGTAATTAATCGTTGATGCTTTTGACAATTTTGCTAATCGAAAAGCGTTGGTTAGGTGTTGACACGGTAATGAAACTTGCAGAAGGGGTATAACGCGGTAATGAATATTTTTGTGTTGAGTAATGAATATTTTTATACACAAATATTTAACAGAGGATATTGGGGCAGGGCACGTTTGCATTATAATATAGGATAAAGACTCATATTCTCACTTAATAAAGAAACGCTCATACTACAGCGTCGTATTACTACCGCGACTGTCCCAAAGATTAATGCCAAGTGTTTTCACACATTGAAGCCTGAAAACCGGTAAAACATTGTGATAAAATGTTGCATTTTATTTTCCAAAGTATATATCGTTATTAAAATATCTTATGATTATTACGGGTACAAAATATATGAAAATATATGATGTCGATATGAAAGTATATATAAAAATATATAAAAATATATAAAAATATATAAAAATATATAAAAATATATAAAAATATATAAAAATATATAAAAATATATAAAAATATATAAAAATATATAAAAATATTTAAAAATATGTAAAAATATATAAAAATATATAAAAATATGACCAAAATATATAAAAATATATAAAAATATATAAAAATATATAAAAATATATAAAAATATATAAAAATATATAAAAATATATTAAAATATGACCAAAATATATAAAAATATGACCAAAATAACGATGTTGGCGTCCAAATGTCACAAAGTGAACGCTGCCGTAACCTGAACTGCTGTTAAATATTCGTGAAATTTAAGGTACTCATGGAAATAATATATTCAACATAAGACATTCGTGCGAGTACTTCAAAATCAGAATTTGAATGCAGTGCCATACAAAGGGACATTGGCAATTCGTAATGAACTTTTGTTCATTAGGAGTACAAGTTTGACCGTGGTTTTTGTTCGCAGCATCGAAACTTTTTTTTTCCATTAATGGATAAACCATTAATATGCCATTGTTTAATATATCCTGCAAAGATGCAATATACCCTGCACCATACATATATTTGTTCTATCACGTTGTATTATGAAAATGGCTCGTTCTTGCATCTGTCATTTACATTTACCTCAAATTTTATAGTTTGGAATGTAATGTTATCGCGCGTAAAGAGGGTTACGTATGTCATATCTGTGGGTGCGAGTACGCAACGTGCGTCTACAGCGAACGATAATAAAGTTTTTTATTCAAGAAAGATAAACAAGAAACAGAACAAGAAATGCAGACAGATATTCGCGAGTTTAAGACAGAAGAATACGTGTTCAGGAGGGTTGCAGAACTCGTTGAAGCCAAAGGACTCGCACTCTCGGTCCGAGTTCGCTGAAACCAATAAAGCTTGATTTATCGGCGTGGAAATCGAACTCGGGGTGATTTATAGTCGCGGGGCACTTGCGAACGAGGCCTCTCAAGATCGGTAAAGCAATGTCCTATAGACCTATAGAGGTCCTGGATAGAAAGGGGGAATAAGTGCGCACGGGAGAAAGAAGTAGATACGTTACACACATGTTTCTGCATAAAGCAGCTACACATATACCCCGCTGTTTCAATGATAATGATGATGATGATTACGATGATGGCGCGACGTACGCGGTAACCGATAGTGGGGGGTACAAAGTCGGTACTCGGGGGTACACCGTCGCACCATCTGCGAGAATCCTATATAAGAGGATGTAACATACTCCATGGACGTCCCACTCTCATCTTTGGTTCAATACGTTTAGTTCGACTCCGTATGTGGCATCGAGCATTCGGGGGAGTATTTTTCACGGAATATACAAAGTTATACGACCCTAACTGCATCTGTACAATTCATCATCGAATTTGTATTCTGTCTGTTTTTTGTTTATAACAAAAAAGGTGGTCGGAAGAAGTAGCAAAAATGGCTGCCGTGAGTAGCAAACGCTATTATACAAATTCTACGGGTCATAATTGTGATAATGCTGAGTTTGCATGTGATCGCGACATGTCTATATTTATATCGAGCCGATTTAGGGATATCGACTGGATATACAGGTCGGTTTGCAATAAAAATGAGGATATATGAATATTAGTTCTGCGTGGTTTTTTTTTATGGAAATATTCTTTTCGTGATGTTTATTGAGAACCATTAAAAATTTTACAAATAGTTATTGCACTATCGATTAATTCATTGATGACATTCACGTATTGGCGTACTGGTTCTGGAAAAAGTAGTGATTAAAGTTTAGTGTTTTTTAGACAAAAGTTTCTCGTGTTTATAAGTATTTTCCACTGAAACGTTCTTATTTCGAAGAATTTCGAAAGAACTAATTTCAGAAATTACGCTCACACAACGTTGATGAACAATACGCCGGTTTTCGAAAAAAAAACTTTTTAACAATACATACGAGCTTGAAAATTATTTCTGTGGACTTTAACTCTCTAATGCTCTTGTGTAATATATACAATAATATTCTTTTCTTTGGGATACAGCGCCTTCCTTTGGTCGCGAAGTACACAGAGTATATTTGAGAAAGTGAATAATGAAAAATGACCGATAGAGTGTGCGAACTCGATTACTCATCTTTACTTTACTATTTACTTCAGGTGTTGATTATGATAAGCAGCCTGTGTAGTTTTACCTCAGCCGCGCCGATGGCCAATTATTGGCTGAGTTCTATGGGTCCACTTGCATCGTCGAATGATTATCACTCTCAAGATGGATCAGGTTCATACCGATATGGATACACGGGACCCCATCACGCAAAAATGGAAACAAGAGCGAACGGAGTCACGCAAGGTGGTGAGTTATAAAAATGTTCACGCCCAGCATCTTCATTCTTACTATCCTCTCAATTGGTAACAGAGTGTAATGCAAATACCTGTTACTTGATTTTGATACTTCCGTTTTTAGGTCTGTATTTAATAGAGATGAGGGAAGTTTGTGTAGCCACATGTGGCCCAGCGCGTTCAAATTTTACACAGATTTTTTTTATCATACCTTGATTACTTTTTTTGCTAGAAGTAAACAAAATTTCACCGGAGCCAAAATAACGGTCACCCTAATAAATAGTGACAATGATTGTTTGAGTAATTTGTTTAAACAAATTAATTTGGCAAAAATAATGTCAAATTCATGACGAGCGACCCAAAAAAATCGGACACATATGCAACTTACATAGTAACATTGACTGGTCAAGTAATTTGCTTAAACAAATTAATGTTGCAAAAATAATGTCAAATCCTTGATCAGCGACCCGAAAAACCCCCGTAAACGAGAGCCAATTTACATGTGACCGTAAAAGACTCGTTCCGAACACAATATATGAAAACTTCAAAACAGAGAAACTTTGTTTGTCTATTTGTTGTTATTTTGCGGGTATAACGTCGGAGAAATTTTTTTTTTTTGCATATGGCATGGGTATAAAACTCAGTTACCGGGACGTTAAGGGTGTTAGATCGGCCGCTCACAAAAATGTTGTAAGGAACTTTTTTGTAGGTAATATAATGATCTATAACGTTTTACCATAACTTTTTGCACTGATATTAATAACAAAAAAGTTCTAAACAAATGAAGATGACAAATGAAGAGATGAAAAACTTTGAGGTAAAATTATTACTTTATATAAAATCCGACAGGAAAAATGCTTCTTACCATTTTTATAGAGCATTTTGTTATAAATTATAAAGAATTTTTTCGGTGGCGTCTAGACGACGCTATTAAGCTATTGTGGTGAAAGAAATAAACTGGAGTGAGCCCTTGTAGCGCATATCAGGTACTGAGTGGCATGATACAATATACTGTTTTATACACTGATGTGAGAAAGAAATGTGTTCGATTGATGGTTCTTTGCTTTAATACATGCAAATAAATATTTTATCATAACAAAAATGTTGCAACTCCACCAGTATGTTTGGTTCAGCCCGAAAATAATTGTTAAGATGATAACATTGTAGTCACGATAAAAAGAAATATTTCTTTGGATGTTTTGAATTAAATATTCGTCAATTAAACAATTTTTTTTCGCAGAGTTTTATACGAAAGAATGCGCATTTCATGATTTTTCGACGAACGTTACACAGTGTTACGGAATGAATAAAGTTTTATTGAGAACGATGTACTTGAAAACTGTATAACGGAATATACTTTTGATACAACGTTCTCGATAAAACTTTATTCTTTCCGCAACACTGTGTAACGTTCGTCGAAAAATCATGTAATTCGCATTTTTTTCGTATAAAACGCTGAAAAAAAATTGTTTAATTGACAAATATTCAATTCAAAACGTTTAAAGAAATATTTCTTTTTATCGTGACTACAATGTTGTCGTCTTAACAATTTTTTTCGGACTGAACCAAACATACTGTTGGAGTTGCAATATTTTTGTTATAAAAAAATATTTATTTGCATGTATTAAACCAAAGAACCATCAATTGAATACATTTTTTTCTCACATCAGTGAATGAAACAATGTATTGGATCAAGCCACTCAGTACCTGATATGCACTTTAAGGGTTCATTCCAGTTTATCTCTTTCACCTCAATAGCTCTAAAGCATCGCCTAGACTCCACCGAAAAAATACTTCATTGTTTATGACAAAATGCTCTATAAAAATGGTCAGAAGCAATTTTGTTGTCGGATTTGAAATTAATTAATAATCTTAACTCAAAGTTTTTCATCTCCTCATTTTTCATCTTTATTTGTTTCGAACTTTTTTGTTATTAATATCAGCGCCAAAGGTTATAGGAAAAAGTTGTAGATAACTATATTACCTACAAAAAAGTTCCTTACAAAATTTTTGTCAGCCTCACGGAATGAAAAAAAAATGCGTTCTACCCAAATTTTTCAGCAGTCACCATTTGACTGGACTACTCGTTGAAAATTATTGAAGGTCCCATTTTCGTGTTTTGTTTTAATAGTCCTTTCCAAAGGAATTTTCAGGGATATCGATACGTTTTTCTCAGCCTGTACATATATGGCTCAAGTATAAACATGCTACGTCAAGTGATGTGTAAATGATATTCTCTTGATTACGTGCACTGAAATCCCGCCGTCTGCCCACATACAGGGTGAGGCAACAACTATCATCAGTAGAAATATTGCCTCAAATATCGGACTTAGAAAAAAACTTTTGAAACAAAAGTTGCATAGTTCGCAGGGGGTCTTCGATCGGTGGCTACGAGCTTTATCCGTGTGGAGGCGCTTTAAAGATTGCAAGGTCACCTCTATTTTTTCAAATGGGACCATCATGTTAATGGATTTTTCTGAAAATTGGTGTGTGAACTTTTTTTGGGTTCTTCAATGGAATGCTGAAGAAAAAACATGATGGTCCCATTTGAAAAAATAGAGGTGAACTTGAAATCTTCAAAGCGCCTTCACACGGATAAAGCTCGTGGCCACCATTTGATAAACCCCTGCGAACTATGCAACTTTTGTTCCAAAAGTTTTTTTTTAAGACCGATATTTGAGGAAATATTTCTACTGATGAAAGTTGTTGCCTCACCCTGTATATTGGATATGCATATACACTACCGCTCAAAAGTTTGGAAACACCAGTCGATATTTCTTGCCGCACTTAAGCCGTATAACTCTGTCAAAAAAAAAGATATTCGAATTTCCAGAGCAGTGTTTCAGAAAGGATGGATCAGGTCAGTTTGGTCTTCAGTTTGGTCTTTTCAAATATTTTTCCGTTTTTTTTTCAACCCGGTACGCACTTTGGTACGTGACCGTTTTTAGGCCTTGTTTCGAACATCGCAAATCAGGCGCATAATTTTAGAATTTTTTTTTTTTTTACAATGAAAAACTTGAAATGGAATATAGAAGTTCCATATTCATCTTTTTAAAAAAATTTCACGATTTTTTTTCGTCAAGTTATTTTATTTTTGGCCAAAAAAGAGAAATTTTGAAAAATTCAAAATAACCTAAGAATGATAGGGTTTACGAGAAAATGTTGGAAATGCAAAAAGTTGCGTATTTTCATACTGGATTGCCTAACATTTTTTCAGAATTCTTGTTTAACATTTTTTTTTTAGTGTTTTTGCTGGAAACTCTCGCGAGTGAAATTTTTTTTTCAGGTCGATAAAATGTTGTCATTCACTCACGTCATGTACATAAGTTTTTCGTCGGAAAAGCCCTGTCAGCACCGAGCTCTTCCCACAGAAGCTCGATCGGAAAATCAGAAAATATTGTCCATCGTCTACGGGCGATCTCTAGAAAAATTTACAGGCTGCATGGTCGAGCCTCGACAAAGACCTAATCGATAAATTAATCGAACAGATGCCACGAGTCATGAACGCGGTGTTTAAAACCAAAGGTGGCTTTTTCGACGAAAAATTTGTCTTGATGAAATGAGTGAATTAAAACAATTTTATTGACCTGAAAAAAAAATTGCTCCCATGAGAGTTTCAAGCAAAGATACTAAAAACAAAAATTTCGAAGAAAAATTCTGAAAAAATTCCAGGCGATCCAGTATGAAAATACGGAACTTTTTGCAATTTTAACATTTTCTCCCAAACCTCATCGTTCTTGGGTTATTTTGAATTTTTCAAAATTTATCTAATAATAATAATTGGGGAGTTTTACTTGCACACCCTTTACGGGTTTTTACAAGCCACCCACCCAACTACTACCCATTCTGTATCATTTCCTCGTACCTTCCTCCGTTTTTCTGGGTGGGTGGATTTTCTCCAATAGACCTACTTTTTTACGTGGGTTCCGAACCACGAGAGAACAGTTTAAGACACTTAGAAAAAATCCATTGGTGTCGGCGGCGGGAATCGAACCCGGACCCACCGGGTGTGAGCCGGGCGCGTTACCACTAGGCCACTGCCTCTCTCAAAATTTATCTTTTTTGTGCAAAAATAGAATACTTTGACGAAAAAAAATGACAAACATTTTTTAAAAAGATAGAGATGGAACTTTTGTATTCCATTTCAAGTTTTTCATAGTTTAAAAAAAAAAAAATCTTAAATTATTCGCCTGATTCGCGATGATCGAAAAGAGGCCTAAAAACGGTCACGTACCAAAGTGCGTATTGGATCGAAAAAAGATTGAAAAACATTTTCAAAAACAGCAAACTGAAGCCTGATCTATCTTTTTTAAAAAGCCGCTTCGGAAATTCGAATTTTTTTTTTTTTTGCTGAGTTATTCAACTTCAAGTGCGGCAAGAAATATCGACTGGTGTATTCAAACTTTTGAGCGGGAATGTATATTCGATAAATAAAATAAGTATATACGCGTACCCGAGTCAAGTCCACATGCCGCCTACACGAAAATGACACGAAAAGCGTCGTTGGCTTGTTATCAATTTCGTCTGTTCTTTCAAAAATCTTTGTACAGACATCAGCTTTGCAATGATGATTAAACTATCAATGTCTTCTCTGAATTTATGCAGGGTATTCTTACATCGATGCTAATGGAATTCTTCAAACGGTAGTGTACTCAGCAGATGCCCAAAATGGCTTCAGAGTGAGAGCGAGCAATTTGCCACAACAGCCGGAGAATTTACAGACGCTCGGTCAGATACCGGAAGAGGGAGCTGAGCAAAGGCGACATCTTGAGGGGCGTGAGAAAATCACAGACGACAAATTAACAAAAATAGTCTCATCACGTCTTTCTCAAAACAACTTTTTTGATCATTACATAAACATGCATATAAGCAAACGAAATGCCAGTGAGCAAGAACCCTTGGGTGAAAAAATCTACCGAAACGCTATAAAAAATCCATTTTTATTAACAATCGCTGAAGCTTCTGAAGTCGGAGTACCCACACCTGACTCAAACTTGTTAAAGATGGCGGTTCACCAGAGGGATGGACATTTACCAAATGAACAGAATATTTATTCGGATCATCAAGACCTTGATAGGCCCACCAACGTTGTACCGTTACCGAATGTTCATCGTACGCTTGTAACTCCGTCAACTTCATCTTATGTTCTACCAGTCGTGCCTTACAGACTTCTCCACAGCTCGCTACATCATACCCAAGATTCGCTTGGTCAATATGACTACAGTTACGTGGGTGACACAAGCTCCAAGACAGAATCACGTTCGTTGGATGGTACGACGCGAGGTGCTTACAGTTACGTTGATGCTAACGGTTTGCTTCAGCAGGTCCATTATATTGCCGATCATAATGGATTCCGAGTTTTAGCTACAAACTTACCAGAAGCTTGAATATGCCTGGGTGATTTTCAATATAAGTAACGATGCTACCGACGCTTACTAAATTATACTATATAATTATATGAAAAAGAAAATCTTCAGTTTTTTTATCGGAAACTCCCTGCTCACGTAACTGCAATATCTCGGCTTGAATTAGTTTGATTTATTCTCAACGGTATATAATAGGTATATAATAGGCTTGCTGAAAAAAGTTAAAGTTCGAATCAACATTTTTGCTTCTGTCTGAGGAAACGTACTGGTGTTTGACCAAAGGAGTAGCGAGCGTTCCTTTACGACAATGACTACTCTTTATTTGGTTACTTTTAAACGACTCTGCTGAATTATCTTTAATCTGAGTAACATTTGATCCTAGATATCTCTATTCCAAAATATCTCGAGTGCAAAATATTGTGATGAGGAAACATCGCAATTCGTAAAGATCACAAATGCGCAATCGTCCGGTTCTAAAATATTATCACCTTGCAATATATTTCTTTTTCAGTACTAAAAACGATTTAACTTGATCATTTTGTAAGGTAAAAATAAAAGCAATAAGTTGTTCTGCTCTGAAGAAGGAAGATATTGCGACGTAATAGATATTCCGATTTTAGAACTGGACTATTGTGAATTTATGACTTTCATGAACTGAGATGCTTTCTTATAGAAATATCATGCACTCCCGGTATTTTGGAATAGAGGTATTTAACATCAGACTTGGTTAAGATTGAGATAATTGAGAAGATAGATGCTTAAGAACAAAAGAATAACGAATAGAGTCAATATCCTTTCGGCGTTGTTCTCAACCTTAATCTCTGGAAACTGTTACACTTTTAATGGCACTAGCTTCCGAAAAAATAATCCACTACTGACTGCTCACTGCCTTATCACTTATATAGCCGTCGGAACGCCAAAGTATGATGCGAATAAAAATGTGATGGCACTCCCTTCCGAATTCAAGCGACATAAAAAATAGAAAGAAAAGTTATAATCTGGTCGAGATAGTACGCTTTAGCAGTCTTGACAAACATATTTCAGAATGTTCAAGTGCAAATATCACTGAAATTTGTTTTGAAAAGAATATCGATATTGCGAAAAAAACGCGGTATGTTCATATAAGTTGGATGTACGGTTTCAAAGAAATTGATAATCTCGTTATCCAGGCAGCTAAAAAAGTATCGTGTGCCATTCAGAGGTTGTATTGCTAAATTCATTGACAATTGGCGTGATTTAAAAAAATGCTTAGTCGTAGAATTGCCTTTATCCTTTGCATATAGATCGTAATCTTTTTCTGCCGCCACTTTGGAGAATGATTGAGTGATAAAATCTCCGTGTATTACAATAATTTTGAAGAGAAACAAATTTTCAAAGTCGTTTTCGGAATTATTCTCTAATTCTTGTGAGGTGTTAAGTTTCGAGCAGCTCGAAAGTACCATCAAGACATGGTGAGTTTTTAACGGTATGCCAGAAATTCGCTAGTTGCGTTCTTATGACGCGCGTGTTCTTGAATCAATCAATCAATGTTTTAAAGTTGTGATGTCGATTAAGGATGTAAATGACGTCATGGTGGTGTCTGAATATTACTGATTTTACAATTATTTGTTGATTCAATTGCGTGAAGCTGTAATTATATCGAAATTATTTATAAACGAAGCGAAGTTGATTTTGGCTATATCGCTCTTTCAACCTTTTAACTGCGGGGGTGGTCGATATATCGATCACTCAAGAGGCACAAAATATTTAATGTTTTTAGGCACAATTTGATGTTTTAAATACGTACAAAATAGTTTTAAAATTCCTCGAAACATTGTTGACCTTGAAAATCGGTATTTCAAGGTCACATTTCATTTCTAGTAGAAGCGGGGATTTCAGAGGGTTTTCCTACTCTTTACGTAATCAGCGCCTCAAAGTACGTACGAAAACCTGCTCAAAACTCGGCTTATACTAGAAATGAAATTTGACCTTGAAACAGAGATTTTCAAGGTCAAGGGTGTCTCCGGGAATTTCTTTACTATTTTTTTTCATAGTCACATACCCTCTCAAATGTTCATGACAAATGAGACAAATGTTTGTATTGCACTATACGTTGTCTGCGGGGCTGGTCGATATATCGACCAGCAGTCAGATCGGGAACTGTACCGGAGATATCCAGTGATTTTGTGTATAAATTTTGCATTTTACAAGAGGTAGATTTCTACTGAAATTTTCTCGCAGCTAAAAGGTTAATAAACGTGATGTATTAACCCATATCTGTGCGACCGGGTACCCGGGTATCCACCTCGTCATATTTTTGCTCGTAATTTTTTCAAAAAATTTGTTGTCGACCTAAGCCTCCAGATGTAGGAAGTTTGAATCTTTACGAAGTGATTGACATTGTTATATTTTGAAAAAAAAATTTTTACGATTTAGAAAAATGACCTCGAAGTACGGGTACTTCCAGGGTGCAACAGATACCCACTAGAGACAAGTTTCATATATATTCACCTGTAAATCAAAGTTACTGTTAATAAATGTTTTATCGGGGTCATGTAGGTTTAATTACGTCTTAAATATGTTTATTCAATGAAGTGAAGTTATAATGATATTGTTCACATTTGAACTCAAAATGTAATTAAAACTGGAGGTGGGTACCCGGGGACCCCGGTCGCACATCGACGTAGGAAAATTTGGTTGCATACATAAGGGTTAATTGTAAGTGTCGTTTTACTGCGTTACAGCCGGTATCCCAACAAAATATTGCTAAATTTGTGTTATTTTCTATAATATTTTAGCTTAGGTTCTTGGGATAACTACTGTGTCGAATGTTCGTATCTCGTATTAGCATACGTTTATATTGTAATCATGTATGCGATAATTATCAAAAGATTGCCATTGTTCACCCGTTCTTAATGTCTTTTGCGCATTAACATGTCTTGTTATTATAAAACAACGAAGAATAATAAAATCACCCAGAATTTCAGTATAATCGTAGGCTTTTGTCTTTTGATTAAGAGTCACGGTAGCGACTCGAGATGAATACATTTACCGCCTCATTGTACCGAACCTGATCGAACTGCTACTGCGACTCCCTGTACGTCAAATAGCTCATTTTTTGACGTTTCCAGAATTTAATTTATTAATTTTTGATTAAGCATATGTAATCGAAGAACTCTGAATGCATAGATATATTTAATTTTTGTTCTATCAATTGCACAAAAACAAAAGTTGTAGCTACGGGCATAGTCGGGCCCCTATTTGAATTATGGTACGATTTTGTTTTTTTGACGCGAGTTTTGAAGCGGACGAATGTACATTCATTATGCCTTCTTAGAACATTTTTTACAATTTTTTTTTGCGCAGTACGCCTTTTCAGAAATGGCTATATTTCCGCTTTATTTTGCACGTTTAAAACTGCCTGCATTACTTCTAGCGGATTTTTTTGGTCGTTTTTGTCCGTGATACTCCTTTAGGGAATCAAAAACTACATTTTCATTTTTTAGAAAGTTTCGTGCGATTTTTTTCGACCTAGTATTGCATTTTTAGTAAAAAAAATACGTGTTTTTTTTTTTAAACTGGTCAACCTGCGTGGAGATCTGGTCAGGCTATCTCGAACATTGATACGGGCCTGAACAAGTTATTGTAAGGTGACTTTACTTACGGCTAACCGCGATTTGCCTTATCAAGCCCAATCAAGCGATCGTCTGGCAACTAGACTTACGGTTTACGTCAGGCTACCTGATCCAGCTAGTTCGAGCGTTTGTAAAAAAATTTCTAAAAAGTAAAAATGAAGGTATATTTGTCTTATTTAAAACGCCGTTTGGGAAAGTTGATTATGTTTATTTTTGAGTCCATAATACATCATTTGAGTTACATAATATATGTCAATGAAAAATAATAAATATAACCTGTTTTTGTCAATACTATACTTTATTCAAAGGTGAGTTAAAAAGTCAAGAGTACATTTTGCCGGGTTCCAGGACTGTACATCCCAAATGTACGTACACGCACACTTTTATTTTCATTATATATCGGTAATTTCCAGGACATTTCGGTGTTTCAGGACTGTACATAAGTTGATGTACGTACCAACTGAAAACTCTCTTTTACGTTGAAGTATAGGTAGTTTCCAGGACCTTGCGGCATTCCAAGCCTGTATGTCCAAGCCTGTTGTTTTCTATTTTTTGGCAAAACCCATATTTTTGACAAATTTACCAATATCAGTTTATCCTATAGAGTAAAGTATAGAGACCTTGTTCCTGTACGATTAGTCATGCTTTTTCGATTGTATGATGCTTGCGACGATCGTGAACCTAGTGGTTACACTTTTTGCACACATAGCAAAGTTAAATATCATGGCTTATGGTACAGAGTCGTGAACTGGTGAACTTGTACCATACAACGGATAGTATAAAAAAACACCAAAAATGGTGTGAAAAAAACGGGAAACAAATACATTTCCGTAGCCTCCCTTCAAAAAGTTGTCAAATAAAAGTCTTCAATGCTAGGGATGGCCAAGACCATGGGTGCTTTATTTTGTTTTTTATAGACTCAAAACAAACGTTCAATTAAAAATAACGAAACTCATTTATGTTGAAAAAAATCACTGACGTTAGAAAAAGTAAATACCCAAAATAAATTTTTTCTAATTCAAGTACTTGTCGAATTTCTATTCGAAATTCATATTTCTACGCAATTCTTGATCCTCACAGTCCAACTGTAACTCGCCAAGTATTTGAATGACTTTTTTTAAATTTTGGGTATGCCCTTCCTTTAATTAAGTAATTTTTTTCAACTTAAGTGATGTTTCGTCATTTTCAATTGAACATTTGTTTTGAGTCTATAAATAACAAAATAAAGTTCCATAATCTTGGCCATCCACAGAATTGAAAACTTTTATTCGGCATAACACGAGTCTCAAATCGTGTATCATCCTGTGCCATATTTATTTTTTATCGAATCTCCATTAAAACTGAGAGTTGTAATTACTGGAGCCAGTCGAAACGAGA
Organism: Heteropelma amictum; assembly: GCA_959613375.1. NCBI lineage: Eukaryota > Metazoa > Arthropoda > Insecta > Hymenoptera > Ichneumonidae > Heteropelma > Heteropelma amictum. The sequence goes on along the minus strand of OY390720.1, from coordinate 13,462,765 downwards.
CAATTTTCGACCGATAGCGCAACAAAAAATCAGATGAGTCGATGTCTTGAATGGCACGAATATTGCAAACCTCATAGTACACAAATGCATTTCAGTGCTAGGGCTGTTTTTTTGCCCTAGGACAGAATACACATATAACATCTGACCATCAGAGAGGTGTGCGATTGTCAATTGACATGAAAGGAGACAACTGAGCAGAGCTAACGTGCTCGTGCCAGTTGTAAATCACCTTTTGCTGCATATGCCCACAGCTACGAGATATCCAGCTTCGAGTATTCGAGCTTCCAGTATTTTACAAAAATATATTTATCATAAAATATTGTGAATCAAAATTTTGGACCTACCGAAAATGGAGTTTTGGTTGGCGTACAGTGAGTCGCGGCACACTGGAGAAGCTCGGTTGGTATAGAAGGTATGGTAATAGCGTACATGTACTTGTCTCGAGTCACTACCGCGACTCTTGATATAGCGACGTCACAAAAAATAGAAATATATAAAACCCATAAAAATACTTCAAGTTACTTTGTTTTTATTCAGTATCTCTCGGCATCGCCCGTAATTTTAAATCTTCGTAAAAAGTTGCCAAATAACCGCAAAAACACCAAAAATGATGTGCAAAAATTTCAGAAAAGTGCGACATATACAGGGTGGTTCATTTTAATCGACGGATACAAATATCTTCTCAACAACGATAGATATAAAAAAATGTTCGAAACAAAAGTTGTACAGAATCAAGAGGGTAACCTTCCTGTATCGCTGATTTCGACTTTGAGATCTGTCTTGAAGGTCACTTGAAGGTCATGATGATTTTTTTAATGGGAACTCCTATTTTTTGTTTCAGATTCTTAAAGTACGGAAAATTTTACGTTCAATTAGTATCCAATGATTTTTCATTTTGACTTTCGCTTGACCTTCAAAAGATCACATAAACATCAAATGATGTAGTTAATGCAGTTGCTGTTGATTATTTTTTCATGAGAAGATACTTCAGAGTAAAGTTGACATTACTTTTCTAGATCATTTAGAGGTCAAAGCAAGTATCACAGTCGAAAATCACAGAAGATACTCACATGCTATTTGCTTGAAATTTTCCGTTTGGACGTTACAAGGTCATATTAAAAAAATAGTGGTTTACTTACCTTCAGCTTTACCCAGAAACAACGACGTGGACGTGGACGTGGTAAGTTCCGTTCTTTTTGGGGTGCTTGTTTAGCGTGAGTCCCCTTGCCTCTCACTGTTTTAATAATTAATCAACGAATTAATTGCTCAAAACGGCCACCGTTCGCAAACCACTATTTTTTTTACATGACCTTATAACGTTCAAACGGAAAATTTCAAGCAAATAGCATGTGAGTATCTTCTGTGATGTTCGACTGTGATATTTGCTTTGACCTCTAAATGACCCAGAAAAGTATTGTCAACTTTACTCTGAAGTATCTTCCCATGAAAAAATAATCAACAGCAACTGCAACTGCAAGCGAAGGTCAAAATGAAAAATCATTGGATACTAATTGAACGTAAAATTTTCCGTACTTTAAGAACCTGAAACAAAAAATAGGGGTTCCCTTTAAAAAAATCATCATGACCTTCAAGTGACCTTCAAGACAGATCTCAAAGTCGAGGTCAGCGATACAGGAAGGTTACCCTCTTGATCCTGTACAACTTTTGTTTCGAACATTTTTTTATATCTATCGTTGTTGAGAAGATATTTGTATCCGTCGATTAAAATGGACCACCCTGTATATTCCCGACTATTGTCTATCTCCAAAGAAAAGTCATAAAATAATCGTATATTTTGTAGTATAAGCCAAGTACATAGACTATCACTCTAGTGACATCTGATGATTTCTTGTTCGGGAGATCGACAAAAGACGTTTCTCGATTGAGTAGTATACAGCTTCCAATGTAATATATTAGACAGGATCGCGAGGAATTCCTGACTTCTAAAATCGCGTATTGATTGCGGCAAGGTATTACTAAATATTGTCAAAAAATAGTGATGTTTGCTGCTAGGAATAATGAATTGTAGATCAAAATGAGAACGTACTCAGAAACAAGTGATTCATTAAATATCTAGATGAAGATGAAGACTCAATGATTCAAGTCTAACAGACGAAATGCACCGGTGTACTTGTACGGCCCATCATTATTCATTCAAATTTTTTAATTAATTATTAATGATTTTATTTTAATTACTAACCATAAGACAACCAAAAGTCTTCAAATAGCCGTGTTCATCCACTGTGAGAGAGGATTACTCTGATTGCGGAAATCTTGTCAGGAAAGCTCTTCAGGCGATAGAAATCCCAATAGAAACCATAGATATTATGACGTCATCTTTAAGTGAAACATCAAAAAAGCAATATGATTCGCGACTTAATAATGGTGGTGGCATTTTGGCGGTATTTTGCAAGTATCGCAAATTGAATCTTCTCGAACGATGTATCGCAAACATACTGTCCTTCCTTACCGAAGAATTTTACAAGGGTGCATCTCATGGATCTATTAACAGCTTCTGATCAGCTACTCCGCTGATTTATGGACCAGGAATTAGCGAGGACCGGAGGATCAAATGATTCTCTGAAAGAGTTATACTACTAAGACCTGAAAAATCTAAGTACAGCTATACATGGGACCCATCTGTAGTTCCAGATTGCTTTACCTCTATTTTGGCTCCCATCTTCATGGGAGCCAAAATAAGAGCTAACGCTAGAAAAAATATTCTTGAAATTGGTTACGCTTCTTGCGATAACGACTGGCCATCGAATGTAAACCTTATCTTTAATAGAAGTCAGACATATAATTGTAGCACAAGATGCTATTAAAATTATGATTTCTGATAGGATTAAGACATCAGGGGTTAACAGACCCCAATCATTATTCACGTTGCTGTTTTGGAAGGAAGAAAAAACCATTTTCTCCGTACCAACGGTGGAAATTTGCATAGAAAGGAAAGAACGAAACTAACCTGTTAATTTCGGGGACAAAACCCACATAAGGCGGTCTCTTCACAAAGTCTAAATCGATGGATAAAGAATGTCTTAGCCGATAGTGGAGTCGATAGAAGTAAATTTAGAAACATAGATTCAATTCTTTCACTATTATATTATGGGTGATGAAAACCTTCTCGGACGATTGATTATTTGTATTCTGCTTAAATACCCCATACGTCTCTCAATTACTGTCAATTGTCATTTATTTTATTGTTGGGCCATAACATACTTTGAACAACTATACACTGAACTCAAGGAAGAGGCGCGAAATACAATTAATTAATTAAACGAATTTATTTATATTTACTTGTAAGTGAAGTTCTATCATAATTGTTTCTAGCGCCTTTTTCGAAGAGATGAGGGTCCCAACCGGTCATTATCCCAATTATACTCATGCTTTCGTCATATCATAATTATGGAGAACCCATGGAGAAGTTACGGCACAACTTTGAAAGAATGATGTGTACATTCGCAATGGTTGCTAGGACAAAAATTCTGTTTGATTTTGAAAATGTGGTGACGTAAGTAGGCGGTACTACACACTGATCTCTTCGAAAGAGGCGCTACATACAATTTTGGTAGAACTTCACTTACAGGTAAGTGCGTTTAATCAATTAATTATGTATATAATGCCGTGATGTACATCTGTAAGATCACACGATAATTGGCTTAAACCAAGGTCAATAACCTCAGCGACTTTATGTTATTCGATCAAATGTTCACATTGCGTGTCAAATTTATGCGGATTGTAGGGAATTCAACGTGGAAGAGAGTGCGTTTTTCTCAAGTGATTGAATTTGTTTTTTCTGTATACTACTTTTAATGAAATCGAGAATCTTTTACGAAGTTTAACTTGCAAAGAGTACTTTTAACAAATATGTTCAAGGAGTTTTTGCAAAAAAATTTACGCGAATATGTTTCTTCTACATTTTGTAAGATGTAAAAGTATCTCAATTACATTTGTGATCTTTCCGGACAAGGGATATCGACGTGGAGAATGAAAATAGATATAGGTATGGATTGTGTATTACAAATCAGAACAGAAAAAATATGTTTGCGATGGAAATATAAATTGAGTACTTTTTATTCTCCAATTCTTGTGAGTTGTGCATGTTAAGTTTCGAGCAGCTCGAAAGTCTCGTGTCGTACACTATTTTTCTTCACCTCAAGCCGAACGTACCTTCAATACTTAATGATAATTGATAAAATAGCGTTGAAGGCTGCTAGCTTGCTTTCGGTCATGTGTGTTTATTTACTGTTGTTACTTTTGCGGCTTCCGTCTCTGTCTTCTCGCGAAGCGTGACGCAATGTGCTAGCACATTGGCTCAACTTTTGCAAAACCAAGGCGAAGCTGAGGTTTTTGCTGGCTGGGGCGGACATGAAAAACACGGTACAGTAATGTAAAAAGTAAAAAAGTATAGTTACATTTCTCAATATTTTTTATAGTCTGCGGAACCTGTAGATGACGACCGGTCCACTTTTAAAGTTATGTACGTTTTTTAATGCACAGAAATGGCAACGACGTTTTTTTATCTAAATTATATATATTCGACGACACTGTATTGTAGCGATGTTTAGTTCTGAGGTTACGCAGAGTTCGTGTCAAACTTGGGCGCTGTTATGAGCGTTGCTATGCTAACGACCTACAAAAATTTCGTAGTTAATTAATCAGAGCACGCGTTAACTCGTGCAGGCCGTGAAAGTCGCTGTTCCCGGAGCGAAACGCGGTCGGGAAGCCGGCACTTTCGTCTAGGGGATGAAGAAAAAATATTCTGTATTCAGTCATTATTGAGTTCCAACCGTAATTCTCGGGTCATTGTAGCTTTGAATGATCATGAAATGTACAAATAGAAGAAAGTGGAGCCCTTGGTCACTTATATTATTATAATGTTTGAGTAGTTAGCTTTTATACCGAGTTTGAAGATGAGAAATGCAACTCCCATTGTAATTGGCATTTCAAATTATCTATCCGATGATTTTCAAAACCGTCTTGATCACTACTAAAAAAATCAATAAATATAGTTTCTCTCAAAATTAGAGCTAGTAACTGAGAGTTGGAAAAATACTCGATTATAATACTGTTTTATTTTATTTGTACTCGGATTTTATAGCATTTGGACTGTTTTTCATGTACTCTCAAACAATTATGCGATTGATTCACCAGTACATTACCTACGCAATGCATGAGATTTTTTTACCATGGTCGAAGGTTATGCACTATAACCATATATTGCACGCATTGCTAATATATTTTCTATCGGTTTATTAATTATGGGATACAGCGCGTTCGAAGCATTATCGATTTCCAATGTATATATGGCTTAAAAATTTTGCACTGTGCACTGCTTAGGTAATGTATGCTAATTTGAAACAGCAATGCAGTGCTTTGTATTATGCATTATTTTGTGCTTAGGTAACACATACTACATTGAGTTTCCGTTAACTTTCCGCCAATACCGTTCTTAAACCGTAACAATGTCTCAAGTTGAGTCTCATACTGATGACTGACGTGGTATAATACCTTTAATATCAACACAGGTATTTTACCTGAAAACAATCATTTTCGTTTCGCACATGTTTTTCCAGTGATCTTATGAACTTGTTGTTGTTGTGATACTTAAAATATGCGCAAAACAATACACACCCAGCAACCATCGTTTTCTGGCATATAAGGTTGAAAAATGGCTCAACATAATATTCTTATTCTAAAGACATCCTCACAATGATTTTATCTATAACTTCCATACATATAATACAAATGTATAAATTTAGGGCACATATCTCCAAGGGGCGATAACCAAAACAATAGAAACTGAGAGTAGAAATAAGCAAACCGTTGTTTTTGTTGATTTATGAGCGTCCCTCCCTACACTTTTTGTTGGAACTTATTATCTTCTCCACTCTGCTTCGAAGTTCTCACAATACACAGTGAAATCGGTTTTTGCAGATGACCGATTAGGGAGATCCATGGATTAGTGTCCTGCAGTTTGCTTTCGTTTTAGACTTCACCCCTGTGAACCAGAGATGCAATGGTGTGCCTGTTATGTATGGAATATTCGCCTCGCCAGCTGCAGTGACTCTCAAAGTCTGGATGAAGGGTTGCAGCATTACCCAATTTTATTACAGGTTCTAAAGAAGCGCTAGTTTGCTAAATTTCCGTTTTACGTACGTACGTATCTTAAAAAAGGGAAACGGAATCTATTGATCCGACTCATGCGTCCGTTTATCCGATTTGACAAAGTCGATGTTTCCATTTGGATTCAATAAAAATATCTAGTGCAAAAGCCGAAGCTCCTTCGTACGCCACGGTTTCAACAGTTCGAATTTTGAAACTCATCGGTTTGATCAGCCGAATGTTGAATGTTTCTGAATTCAGAACGAGAGGTGGTGGGTGCGATAGGGGAATTTTGTAGCTCAAAGAATAAATTATTTTTATTTATATTATTAAAAAGACACATTATATACATATCAAAGATATGTTTTTCATTTTTCAAAGCAACATTTTTCTGAAATTCTCTGAAAATATCTGTTTTAATTTATTTTATTTATACACACCATTTCGGTTATGAAAAATAAACCACTTTTGGTTACACCGCAGATGCATACGCAATCTATTATAATTATTGTAAATATCGCGAGTGCGTCTCGCTCTTGACCAAATCTTTTTCTCCATGAAACGACAAACTTAACTTAAATTGGATTTTTATCCCAGTGATATACTTTTGATCTTTTTTTTGCAGATCTATTGAAATCCCATTATATGATTCGAAGGAAGTGTCGAAACATATTCAGATTAAAAAAGGCAAGGAGTGCCCGATACATGTCAACATATGTCCGTTCATGTGATTGATGTTGTTAAAAAATGAGTGTATTTATAACAAGAAGATTTCTTGGAAATGTGATCGAAATGGCTGTGGCGTGTGCTGCGATTCCTACCAAACTCTTGCTGTCTCCCTTTCGTATGAGGGTTACCAGTTTGGCTCGAGGCCTGTAAAATAGCAGGAGAAAAGCTAAGATGTTAGTTCGGTGTCCCTAGGGACCTACTTATAATGCTGAATATAAATAGCGACTTTTGGAATCGGACCAGCAATCGTACACCGAGGATTTGGGCGTTACAGAACTCTTGCATTACAAAATGGGTTTATTCATTGCTCCCAATAAGTTATCCTTCCCATCCTTTTTCTTTCGATAAAGTCGAGCCATTGATCTTTTTCAAACATATAACATACCTTCATTTGTAACAAGTTATTATATATATATATATATTGGAGTTTTATTTGCATGACTGCCAGAGTCTTTTACAAATTAATATATATTAATATACTAATATACGCATCTTTTATAACATTGCATTTTTACATTTTTTTACATTTTTCCTTGCATACACCCCTTTACATCCTTCTCCTCCTCATACCCCCTTCCCTTCTTCTTCCCTTTCCTCCTCTTCCTCTTCCATTCCTCCCTTTTCACACAGTTTTTCTACGTCTTTAAAATATTTGCATATCCCTATCTGTATTTTTCCCCCTAGCATGTTTATCATTTCTCCCTTTATCTCTACACCCTCCATACCCTCCGCCCACGTCCTTACGCTACACCGCTGTAACAAGTTATTATAATTACCAGTTAATTTTGAATATGTTTCTGCGACCAGGTTGACCGTTAGTTTAAAGAAGTTTCAAAGATATTAGGCCAAAACGTGCATATATACGGGCATTCTAAAAAAAAAAAAGCGTTAAAAAAAACCACACAATTGATTTGTCTGAGAAAAAAAATTACTGAACTACAAACTGTTGAATAATTAATTGTTTGAACAATTTGTGAATAACTTTTGGGTAAAATCAATGTTGATAATTGTTGTTTTTAGCATGCCAATTATTGTTGAATTTTTTCAGATTTGTATTGAGTCACGAAATGCAAAAATTCGAATTAGATAGAACTTTGATATGGTAACCCTGGTAGAATTTTTTTTCCGAATTTCTCATGTTTTCTTCGTTTTCCCCCAATTCGGGGAAAATCGGAAAAAAATGAGTAATATTAATCTTAAAATATGCCAATTTTCCCCAATATTCCACTTTTTCCCGCATTATTCCGATTTTCTCATTTTATTTACGAGAATTTCCCATTACTTCCTAGTCTTCTGAAATGCCTTGGGAGAATTTCGGGGAAGTGATAGAAACGCAGAAAATGAATTTGTCGGAAAAAATTCCCATTTTTTCCTTACTTTCGATCAAATTGTCAATGACAATTCCTTGATTTTTTTAAAAGGGCGGTGACCCAAAAAGTATTTAAAGTTGAAAGTATAGTAGGAAATTCAACAATGCAGAAAATGTTAGGAAAGCCACATCAATTTTACTGAGATTAATGGAAACATTGCCTTGGGAGACTTTCAGAAAAATGGGGAAAATTAAGGAATCGAGTTTTTCGGAAAAATTCCCATTTTTGCCTTGCTTTCGATCAATCGTGAGTGACAATTTCCTGATTCTTTTAAGAGGACGGCGACACAAATATAATTTAGGATTTCAAAGTGTAGTAGCAAGTTAAAAATTCAGTAAATATCAGAAAATTCACATGAACTTTACTCAGTTTATATTGAAAGCATTGCCTTGGGAGAAGTTTGGAGAAATGGTATTTTTATTCTTCTTTCAAAATGTAAAAAAGTAAAAAATTAAATATTCTGAAAAAAATGCAACCGTCTTTTCATGTAGCAGATAGGAAGCATGCGCGGTACGGTAATTCGAAAGATTATGCTTGTGCAAAGCAAAGTATGTTCTTTGGTTTGCACGAGTATTATTGCACTGATTTCTATTTGTGTAGAGAAAATGACGAGGACTAATGGTAAAAAAGGATTTCCGAATTTTCAATAATAAAATTAAAGGAATTCGGAATAAAGTTGGGATAGTTTACCGAAATGCGGAGAAATTTGGAAAATTTCAATTTAATGTGGAAATATTTTTTTCGGACTTCTCAAAAAAGTCTCAATTCACTGAAAAAATCGGAGAAAATCGGATAATTTTTGGGAGAAAATAGGAATTTTGAAGAAAAATACAGGGGGAAAAGGAAAAATTTGGGAAATTTCGGAGTAATGTGGAAATATTTTTTCTTCAGATTGCTCCGAAAAGTCTCAATTCACTGAAAAAATCGGAAAAATTTTGGGAGAAAATGGGAGTTTTTGAGAAAAATGCGGGTAAAAATTTCTACCAGGAAAGTGTCCCACATACATCTTTAAAGATATTTGCAACACTTTGACGAATAAATGTATAGTTTGTAAGATTGCATAATATTTGAGGACTATGCGAATATTCTAATACAAGAAGTCTAACGTAGTCTAGTGGTTAGGAGTAGTCTACCAGGAATCGGAGGGTTCCGAGTTCAAATCCACACCAGCGCATCAAATTTTCTTTGGATTTCTCTTTGTATACAGGTTAATTTGAGCTTCACAAGTATGTATTCCATTAAATAATAGCAACGAAATGACTCCATAAAAACAAAAAAAATTTCATCAAATTTCCCTTCATTGGTGGACATTCAGACATTGCTGCAATGTTGCTGCAATAGTACACAACATTTCAGCAATATTGTTGCAATATTTCTGTGCTGTGTAAATGTTTCTAGAGTATTTTTTAAAAATATTGCGACAATATTTTATTGTAATATTGCAGCAAGCGGACATTAAGACATTGCTACAATATTGCAGCAATAATGCATAATATTTCAGCAATATTACAATGTTGTGAATAAAATATCGCAGCAATATTGTTGCAATATTTCTGTGCTGTGTGGGTACGTCTGGTTTATTGCGAATCAAACAATTTTTTGCAACTTTGTGGAGAGAAGATAGCAACAAAACGACCTTATTTCTACTCGGATAGTAGTAAATGAGTCTCATGTTGTTAGCATATGCAATATGACTTCTTTGCACCGTAGTAACTCTCTTCATAATCTCCAGTAGTAAATGGCTATAATTTCGTCAGTGTACATAATTTCGTCAGGTTATAAAAAAATTAATAAATTAAGCAATACTCTATAAAACGGATAGATGTTTTGGTTCGAAACTATGTAACCACATTGTTCGGTGTTATTCCACCCATTATACATTGGTATTTACGCATAAAGAATTTATAGATAAATATTCTTTGTTGCGAGGTCGTCACGAGTGAGACTCAGAGTCCTCAGTTACGCACAAGACCTAGTAACGGACACACTTTCCTTAAGGTTTTTGAGTTCAATAGGTAAATGTATTCATTTTTTTAAAAATATTATATCTACGAAACTTGAGTAAATCATAAAAATCACTTGCATTGCCGTTTTTCGATAATTTTTTTATTTTTCACGTATGACGATATTATGTACCGGCGGAATACTCCATGATCCTTATTTCGTCAGACTAACGAAATTACGTTACGAGGCTTCTAAAATTATCATACATTTTTATGAATGTAAAATAAAATATATCGATGTGAAGTAATTTTTTAATGAGTCTGCATATATCCGACAGTACAATGATCTAATTTCGTCATATAATTATTCCGTAATAATTCGAATCATCTTGAATTTTCGGATTGTCACTTGACTATGACGAAATTGGGTACATACCAATTTTTCGTTTATTGGATATAATTTCGTCAAATCGATTCACTTCTCCTGAATCGATGTATTTCTCTTCAATTTTCATTTATTTCAATCTTAGACGTACCTCCAATTCTTATTGATACACAGTGTAAATGACGACATTAAATATCCACCGTATATTATGATTGTATCTCATGTCGTCTAATAAAGAATAAAGCATTACAGCGTCGTTTTAGATAGAAGTTCTAGTCTATTTTGTAAGTTGCATTATTAGTTCATTCTCATTGAATTATCGTTGTCACGGTGAAATATCGTCATTCTAGTTATTATAGTTAAAAACTTAAAGACTGATGAAATTATTTTAAAAAATATTCTACGATTGGTCCTGAACGGCAGAGGAATATAGAGTATATTCCTCTGCCGTTCGACGCCAGTCGACGCTAATAAATAATAAGATGTTATATTTGTCTATTGTCTGTATAATGATTAAAGAAATGTTATCCTATACAGTAAACATTTATAATAAAACTAATATTTTTCTGACAACCGGTATTTACTAGACATAGAGCATAGACATAGCGACGAAGTTATGTACAGGAGCTGACGACGTTAGGGACACCACCATTTTTACATGACGAAATTATGTACGAATAGACAATATTGAACATAATTTTTTTCACGTTTTGAGGGTAAATGTCAATAAATGTCATGTCCATATTATCGGAAAACCAATTTTGGTTATAAAAAAAACAATTTAAAGGTGATCTATTTCGATCATGTTTGGGAATGTAGCCTTAGCATGACGAAGTTATACCCATTTACTTATCTCTCGTTTATCTTTTCTGATCGTCCCCGTAACCGTCAAAGGATTTGCTTTTTCTAGCCTTTGAACTAACTAAATTGATGTGAACCAATTGTCGCAGGTGATATTTCTGTAACTTCGAGATATTAATTCACTCAATTTGCGCGCGTAGCAGAGATGGCAGTAGCGCGCTACTTTTGTATCGATCGATACAAACGATACTCGATACAGAAGTATCGAGTATCGCGAAAATTTTCGCTACTTCGCTACATAAGTATCGAACGATTTCGATACTCGCTACTTGTGTATCGGATAGCGAGAGTTTTGTCGATACTTCGCTACTAAAGTATCGAGCCATTTTGGAACTCGCTACTTTTGTATTAAGTAGCGAAAATTTTCTCGATACTCGATACTTTTGTATCGAGTAACGAAAATTCTCTCCATACCCGATACTTTTGTTGGTATTTATCGATACTGGATATTTATCATTTAAATATTCGACATCCTCACTTGCATGTTTGTAATTACATCACATCTCATACAACGACAGATTCCAAAGATAAGTATGACCTGCAAATATTTAAATAAACATAATTAAATGGCACTAACAAAAAAATGTATAAGAAGAAAACATTAATAACTTAATAGTTATAATTTAATACCTTCATGGCTAAAAATACATCATTTGGAGTTTCAATCATGAACTTTATAATTTGGTTCCACCTGAGAATAAAAGCTTTTTTGGTTTTTGACCTTTAGCATTTTTTATGTTTGCATGTTTTCATGAGAATTTTCCATTTAAAAAAATTAGTGATGTTGATATCGTCATTGTCACTCAAAGTTTGTTTCAGCATGCTCCAAATGCTCCATAATGTTGGTGGTTAGAGTTTTAATTTGAGGCCTTTAAAATAAATAATTAATTTGGTTTCCTCTGAGCTAGACGAAAAATCTTGATTCTCCTCTCGCCACTTTTTATAATTATTACAAACAAGTAAGTAACGATCAGAAGATTTTTTGGGTCCGGTTTCACTTTGCACATGCGGTCTCACTTCGTTATCAAAATTTCTCATGACTTCTTCTTCATCTATAGAACCGTCCAACGCGGAATCTTGCATTTTTGGTCATTCTGATTACTTTAATAGATCACTGACGAATATTTTAATATGAGCAGAATTTAAATAAAACACTTTCAGTCATTAATTATTCAGCTGACATTAGAAAGAGGTTATAAGCAGTTAAGTGAAAGTATATGTGCTGCATAGCTCAATAAACGAGAGTTTCGAGTTAAACATTCATTTGTTTGCATTTTATTATAAGCAGAATAAAGATTCAAGCAGGCCGCAAAATTCGCTCTTCCCGGACTTAAATGCGACCAGGAAGACGATACTTTCGGTCCAGGAGCAAGAAAAATTATTCACCAAACAATAAGAGCGGACTCCTCTATTTTATCCAAAACCTATTTTTTCCAATAATTATTTTCATATTTATTCACTTGTTAACATATTGAATCTTATTCGAAGGGTAACATTTCTTGGAAGAGTGTAATTTTTGGAATTATCCCACGATTTTTTTCGTTTATAATAGGAGCTAAGAAGAGTTCCAGAAGTATAAGAAACATTCCGGAAGTCTCAAAATGCAAAAAAAAACGCTCAATGCATTTCATATTTTGAAATGCGCATTGGCGCGTTTTGCGCGCTAATTTAAATTCGCTTTCTCCGTCATTCTATTCCCCGTGACACAAGCATTCGAACATTACAAAGAATTAATGACTTCAATAGTCATTCTTATTTTTCGGATAAATTTGGTCTCTAACAAAATAAAGATAAAGTATACGGTTTCCCGCGTTAATGAAATGACTCAAAAAAAGTACCATGACCTGTCATTACTTTTTCCTTATATCTTTGCCATACGTGATATGAGTTTACGAGAAACGGTTATGGCAGTTCGCCGCGCTGCAGCCAGCTCGTATACCTCGCGTCAATTGCGTTGAAATGGTTCATACAATTGCCGTTCAGGGCATGGGTATTTACTGACAAAGAAAAATTAGCAAAAAAAAACCGGGATTTCCCTATTTGGTCCCTGATAGGCCCCTATCAGGAAACGCAGAGCAGGAAACCCTAGCCAGGACCAGATGTAAGGTTAGGACTTTCTGACCACATTTCTACAGGGATCCTTTGCCTGTGAATCATTCATAGAACTCCCAATCAGGCCTTGGACATTTCCTTACATAAGAAAATTGGTAAAAAAAGACTTATATTTGCATTGGCGTCTCTTAAGGTGGCAATCAATCAATTTTTCATTATAACTAGACGACAGAGATACACCTTTCTTTAACCCACCCTAATATATGTATATGTACGGTTAAAGGCCGAAATGCCGCTACACCCAGGTTTAGCCGGTTAAAACTAGATGTTTTGAGTATTTGGTTACTCTTAGATTTAACTGGTTAAATCTAGGTGTAGCCGCACTTCGGCTTTTAGTCATAACTTATATAGTATAGATTGATGTAAACTTCGATCAGAAATAACTCAGACAACAATTCATTATACTCAAAGTTTTTAAAGTTCGGTGGTAAAATCTACGAGAAAGAACTGCATTTCCAATCACATAAGGCATTCCTTGCATTGAGAGGACGATTTTGCGGGCGCAAAACTGGGGCCTTTGAAAAATTGTTTATGCTGGTCAAATCATCTTAGAAAAATAATAAATAATCTAATAACACATTTTACATATAATCGCCCCACCTTTGACGTTTTTGTTTCAAATTATTCAGAAATTGATGTGGCAAATTGATACATGCATCATCGACACATATGCATCAAAACGTATGAAATGTTTTTCCCATTATCGTCTATGTTAAAAATCACAATTCCAAAATAAAAATGTTTCATCAAAACTTCGGCAAGTTGTGTTTTTTTTCTTCAAAATAATTCAAAAAGGGACCATTAATATTTTTGTTAAAACTAGAGAAATTTAAAGAGATTCATCTCGCGCAACGAATACCTTAAATATGACTCATATATACACATGTGAAATTACCATTAATAACTGGTGACATGGTACGTGAACTTTCATGTTTTAGATGGCATAAAAGTTACGATGGAGTACAACGAGAAAGAGATATCTCGCGATACGCTGAAAATAGAGAGTGAGAAAAGTATGATTGAGAGATCGGACAGTTTGGTCGAAAAACTATCGTTTTTCAGTATATGGAATATTTCCTAGCATGAGAACGAAAGAATCAACGACTTCAGTTTTTGCAGTCTTCTTAACGTTTTCAGGAAGACGAACGGAAGGTCTTTTCGGGATAAGGGAAATGAATTTGCTTGTCGTTTCCATGTAAAACCGATTCTAAACGGGTTCATAAACGACATCTATAAAGATCATAACGGTACATTGAACGCCGTATAGTTTCTCTTCGAGTGAGGTACGCCATAACCCATCTACCCTCTACAGGCAAGGGTTAATCCAAAATTGACTACCCTTAGTTTTACTGTGTCATGGACGGAACCTTTAACAATCCACGCAATTTTCCTTCCAACTTTTCGAGGGACTTTCGATTTCATGCAATTTCTGTCTTTCAAAGATAGGTTGCTACCTGTCCGTACCATTAGTGATTAAATACATATATTTCTATGCATATGACTTTCTTGCGGGGGACTGCTCTAACTTTGGATTAGCTTAAGTTACCAAGGATCAATGGTGAAAAATGTTAACACACTCATTCAATTCCGAAAAAACTACGATTAATTTTCTTTAAATCTTCTTTTTTGTTTATTTTCGGTAAAAAGTTGCAACGATATCCTTCTCATTTTTATTCAACTTTATCAATGATAAAATAATCCCCTAGTAACCAAACGAAAATTACAGATAACCTAATAATATTTACAGTCACTTTTAACGGAAATATTTTTTGATATCCCACATGTGTGTGCTAATATGTCAAAATTGTTGACAACGTTTGAATATGTATATCCGATGTTTTAAATCATGTAAAATAAAATCACAAAACGGCGTTAATTGAATAGGCAAATCTGCCTTTGTGTTCACTGCAAAAATATTCCAATAACGACGGTTTAAAAAGTTTGAATAAATCTACAATTTCCGTTCATATCTACGATGAACGATTACGCTTGTTTTTCGTAGTTGAAAACCACATTCTGTTACTTGCCAAACAGAATTTCTTCCCGAAAATGATATTTAGGTTCCCTTGTACAGATGTGCATGTAGTAATCTTTGTCCTCGAGTTTTCTCCATGTTTTTGATTATAATGCAATATATGTATAAACCACGAACGTAATCCCTCTCGGCAACGATTTCTCTCGCATCTTTTTCAACGACTCTCTTTGTAACGCTTTGTGATATCGATGAGGGTAATTTACGCGCACATTGCTAGCAAAGAAGATTGATGTGGTGAACACGTGTATGTAAACCCACCAGCCGCGACCAAAGGAATTGATCACCCAGTATGTGTTCCACATCTATACTATTACATCGTAGTATGCGGTATATGAGTGTTTCAATGATCAATATCAGATGGAAATATTATTATTAAATTTTTATATTTTTGACGAAAAATTAGCTTCTTTTATTATCAGCAGAAAATTGTCAATATTGGATGCAGTCTTAAGATTTTTGAGCATTAGGTAAAATCTGAATATCTTAACGAATTGAAATTCAAAATTTTGAGCAACATTTTTGATTGTATTTAGAAATAACAACGCTTAAAACGATGGAGAATTTTTTTTTTTCATTTTAGACCCCCAAATTACGACCATAAACGTGAAAATTACATGAAAAAAAATCTCCTGTAGAAAGTAATTAGATTACCCGACATTTTTTTGTTTCTATACGTTACGACGACGATTTCAATGTTAGAAAAAATTGCGAAAAAAATCGTATGTCCGGAACAGGCCATTATACACGAAAAAGTGTTATTACCCAAAATTTTAGTTTTCGTATCCAGCGAGCACCATCTCGAGTACCTGAGAAAACATTGAAAAAAAAATCGTACGCCCGGAACAAACCGTTCGAGGCCAAAAAATCTCACGAAACGATATACGCTGGAAATTCACGAAAATCTCTCTTCCCGGTCGTAAATATGCGATTACCCAAAATTTTTCTTTTTCCGATCCATCGGGCACCATCTCGAGGGCCTGAGAAAAAATTGAAAAAAAATTCGTATGACCGGAACAGACCGCTCGAAACGAAAAAGTCTGGTAAAACGCGTAAAATTCACGAAAACGCCTCTTCCCGGTCGCAAATATGCGATTATCCGAAATTTTCTTTTTTTCATCTATCGAATACAGTATCGTTGTGTTGCGCTGTAGTCATTTGTGCTAATGTTATTATTTCTGTGTCACGTTTAGCCAGAAGACTGTAATATCATATTCTTTTGCCTTGAATATCTTAAGGTTTGCGTACTATTGATCCCGTTGCATCTAGATGTGCAATAATTACATCTTGATCACTCATTAAGAGAAGATCTTCCGCTGTGTACATTATGGCCGTCAGTGGTAAACTAGCCACATTCAAAAATGGGTCTTTTAACGTCTGTCGCGTGAATACAGTGCCACCAAGGCCGATACATTATTTGACTTTAGAGTCCACCGGCCTTTGCACGTTTCTTCTGATTTTGCTTTGTAAGCGGTATTAAGTCGACGTAAATCTTGCATGTGCCCATCTTCTTTTCATTCAGTGTTTTTTCTCATTTGAACCTCTCCCATGAAGTCGATCGTATGGCGATGTCTCAATTGTTTGCCAATTTTGGTGATCTTGATCGGAGAGAACTCTGAAAGTGTCTGCGATTGCATCATTTTTGTAAACCAATTTGTGACTGGTTGATCGCAGTGATCCATTCGGAATTGGAAGCGTTATTTGTGGTCGGCTCTCTTACATTTAGCGTACGCAACGATATCGCGAGCGTTATAATGCACCGAATCATAAAATGATAATGTGCGAGTACATTTCACAACATGTAGCATGGTATCTTCGACCGCGGTTTTGACTTTGTCTTCGTCATCATCTTCGAACGTTGTCTTCAAACGTGATGACACAAAGTCATACCTGCCAAGATCCTCCGTGAATATCGAATCTCTTTTTTTACCTTTTTTTATACCAGCACGAAAGATTTTCTCGAACTCTTCACAACTTTCTTCATCACCACTTGTACCGGGACGGTGGTAATTTTCCACTCGGCATCTTTCCGAATGCGGAGCACATTTCTTTACCTTATAAATCTTTGTACAGCTCCTTCTTTCCTTTATACTGCAACTCTCTAATTCTTTTCCAGCATGTTCGTACACCGTTCTCTTAAGCTTTTTCCCAATAGTTGACGAATACACTTTTTCTTCGTTATCGAGACCGACATCCTTAGGAAGCCCCTTACCGATGTCCATTTCCGCGGATTTTCTGCGATCCTCCCTTTTGATCCTCTTATGCGGAAAGTTATTCTTGTCCGTGGCTCCGTTTGTTGTTGACATGCGTGTTTTGTCGGTAAACACTTTATCTTGACGGCAAAGATTCATAGCGTCGATCTTGGATGTCCCCGTGTAGAAATACTGATCGGGAATAAGTCGGGCCCTGTACGGGCTTTCCTGATTGTAGATCGGGGCCTGACCAGGCTTGCCTCGTCTGGACCCGGCTAGCAATGTAACGGATGAGAGATCGGGCGATGGTCTGGCCTTCCCTACATCGGGAAATGATCAGGAAATGACCAGGGCCTCCTCGGCGCCCGAACAATACATGAGATCGGGAAATGATCAGGAAATGATCGGGCCCTGCTCGGCGCCTGGATAGAATATTACAATCGGGAAATAGCCATGCCCTGGTATGCGCTTCTTACTAAACTCCCTAATTTCATATGTGTATCAAAGCTTCATTGGAGCCTAACAAATAAAAGCAACACTTTACAGTTAAGGTATAGTCTACATTTTCTTTATTGTGAAATACTTGAATACGTGATTATTCTGATAGTTATTCTAATTTTTAGGATAGAATTGATCCTTGACAAAAAAATAAAGTATACGGTCTCCCTCGTTAATTTAATGAGGGCCGGGTGACTTAAGAAAAGTACTACGATTTGTCGTTGCTTTGCTCTTATATGTTCGCCATACGCGGTATGTGTTCGCGAGAAACGGCCGTTAGTGCGCCGCGCTGCGGCCAGTACGTGTACCTCGCGTCCTTTGCCTTCAAATCGTTCATAAAATTCCCGATCGGGACATGGGCATTTACTGACATAGAGAAATTGGCAAAAAAAGACCGGGATTTCCCTATATGGTCCCTGATAGGCCCCTATCAGGAAACGCTAACCAGGGCCAGATATAAAGTCGGGACTTCCCGACCACATTTCTACACGGGTCTTGGCCATCGAGTTTCGTGCGGTACTCGCAACAGTATCGCCGGTAATTGATGGTCCATCCGATGATTCGTCCAACGTTTTATTCGACGGTTCCATCGTCTATTCCACCGACGATTCCATTGCTGATTCCGATGACGATTCTATCGCTGGTCTTACCGTTGGTGCGACCGATGGACTGCCGACTGATTACTTACCGGAATCTATACTATTATTGAGAGTTTTTAATTCGGGGTCCGTTTCCAGAATCACCCAGTGACCAGCGCGGCTGTCACCAATGAATAGCTATAATGAAAAGACTAAATAAATATTGTCATTTGAACTAAATCAATTATATTGTCCAACTAAACAACTTGCAACGTTTTTCAACAAGATAATATCAAATTATAACAAAAAATATAAAATTCATGGGATGAAAAGTTTCAGGCAAACAAACTTATGAAAAATAACCTATAAAAATAGCAATCCAAATTTTTCGAGTATGTGTGCCGAGGCTCGTTCAAGCTCAAAAGTTCGTTCAAGAACGAACGTTTTGAAAAAAATCGTTCAACTTGGCTCATTTTCGACGAAGATATATTGTCACAAAGGTGTTTGAAAAAAATGATATCGCCGTTTTTCGAAAGTGGATATCTTTTAAACCGTTGGTGGAAATAGATTGAAAAAATCATGAAGACTAGCCTCAACCAATACTCGAACTTAAAAAATAAAAAAAAATCGGATGTCTAAATGTTGAATGGTATCCGAAATGACGTGGAATGCCCCATACAGCTATGTATATTTCATACACGATTGAAATGTACACAATGAAAATCAAAGAAACGTAAATCACGTTCATTGTTTTCCATTCATTGATTCACTCATTTTCTTGTGAAACATCTCAATTTCTTGTTTACCATATACTATATACCATGAATTATAATGTTAACAATGTACATAACGACCTACGTATTGCAATAAAAATATTTACATTTTAACTGCATTACGTGCAAATCAATTTCTGTTATGTGCATAATAAGAATTCACAATCTCTATTATACAGCCTGTCCCATAATGGTCGACCGACCTCTGAGAGGTGGGTAGATAGGGTGATTCTGGACCGAAAAGTCCTCTTCCATTTTTTCCTCCGACGCCCCTCTGATTAGATATTAATTAATTAAGTTCAGCCAATAGGACGCGTCGGATAAGCGGGCTACACGGCGAGTAGTGGTGTGCGTGCAAGCGTAGCAGCCTTGGGAGCGTGCGTGTAAAGCGCGAAGGAGGTCGATAGTGTGCGTGCGTTGGTGTGAGAGAGTGTGGAACGTCGAACGTTGCCAAAAACATGAATAGAGCGAGGTAGTGTTAGTGAGGGCGCAACAATGTAAGGAGGAACAATAAAAACTGATTGCGTTTGCTATCAGTTTTCGAATTAATTGTTAAATGCGATGAAAAAAAATGTCGTTGATTTTGAATCACGACTGGACGAAAAGACAATTTTTGATTAATTTTTTGGAATTACGATTTACGAAGCTTCTCAAATCATTTAGTTCTGGTTTTGAAAAAACCATTTTTGGAAAAAATATTTATTGCATTTTAGAGAAAAATGTTGATTCTTCAATTTGTTTGAAAATCAAATGCTATTTCCGATTGAATATTTTAGCAATACAATGAAATTGAACTTTTCGAACTTTGCTCATTGCAATTAGAACAAAAATATTGCGATTACATTCAATAAAAAAATCAACATTTCAAATGGTTTAGATTTCAAGGAAAAAAGCATTAATAATACTGTTTAATAACAGTGGCAGGAAGTTTGAAAAAAAGTTGATGATGACTCGAGCGTCACGCGAGTATTGCTTGCGGACACTACTCGGATGGGTGACCGCTCGATTCCACGGGGCGGGGGAGTAGGTTAACAGTGCGGGTTCTACCCCGGGTCCTCTGAGGGGGGTACGGGGCGCGGGGAAGCGAGCGCGGGCGGGTATGCGGTCCGAGGGCTAGAGTGATGGGTCAGTGTTGGAGGGGATGGAACGTGCGCTGAATGGAATAGTGGGGGGTCTGGGAGCAGGGTGTTGGAAAGAGATGGAGCGAGTAGATGGTGAGATAAAGTGCTATGCACCTGCATCTTAATTTTTTCTGAATGTTTTTTTTTTTATGACTCTTTGGTGAGTTTTCCCGAATAGTCATAAAACGAGCATAATTTATTGCCTGAGATTATAAGAATTGTGTGTGTGTGCGACAATAGGGAAAATTTCATGCTGGTCCATACACAGAAAACAAAACAGTCGTAAAAATGCATAGAATGCATTCTAGACGTGTTGAGACGAATTTTATGGTAGGAAATTCGTGGTGACTGTTAGTTGATATCCAGACGTCAAGATGTATGCAATTCATCCTGTTAAAAACGTGCAGGACATGACAGAGAGCGAGTTAGATTCTATTCCAAAGGCTATGCTGTTAAAGTATTGGTGGCGTGAGATTCATAGAGTGTGGCATCGTTTACCCGAACGCTATCAAATGGACAGTGAAATAAGGTCGTATCTTCCATGCTATGAGCATTACAATACGCCTGAAACCGTGGATCACATTGATGGAATGTCAAGCCCCACCAGCGCGTCGGGCTTGTTATAAATGTTGCTTAGCCATGACGAATAGAAACATCGCTTGATGTATTTTTTTTCGGAATAGAGTGGGGTATGAAAATATAAAACCTGGCGATGCGAAGAACCCCTATGACATTACGACACGACGAGCGACGCAAGGAAATACAATATAGAAACTTTGAGAGGAAAAAAATCAGTCTTTTTTTCCTCCTACAAATTTTACTAAAAAGTTACGTGGGCACTCTCATAAAATCATCTTGCAACGATCGCGTGAGAAGTACAAAAAAGTTTCATACACTACTGAAATGGATCTTTCAAATATCAACAAAGTGAGTCTTATCACTGAGTTTCTGCCAACGAAAAAATTGGCTAATCTACCAGTCCAAGCTGATTATCCTATATCGAATCTGAGAGCGGTTCAAACTAAATTTGGAAGGAGGTATGCCGCGGATATCGCTCGGGAATTTTCCATATTCCTGCCAGCTAGGATCGGAACAGCCTTCGACACGGATCTCACAATGTTTGAGAGCATTTTGGCTTCAGCTCTCAGCGGAAAACTCTATATGAATTACTTTGGAGGAAGATTCAACAGCATCGAATTCAAAGAAATATAATTTTCTTATTTCACATGTAATCAATGTATTATTATTACGAAGGATGTATAGGAGGAGGAGGAGGAGGAGGAGGAAGTATGTGAATAAAAACGAAAAGATGTATATTTTGAAACAAATTGTGTATTTATTTTTTTTCATTCGAAAATCCCTCGATTCCATGTTGCTTGATATACATTTAAACGGTTTTTTTTTCAAATGAGCTTGACATTCGTGCAATTGAAACCTCGTAGATCAACGATGACATCCATTTTGAGCGAGCCGCTTTTCACTCGTCATTCAGATCTTATACTAATTTTCTTACTCCACCACTGATTGGATTGTACTCAACGATTCGATCATGCAGAATCAAACAGTATGCTGATGTCTGAGGTGGAATATTATTTTTCATTTCAAATTCAATGCGAACATTCACTGGTCCAGATTTCAGAGAATCATTTTGCTTTGCACAGTCAATTACAACTAGCGGAGCATACTTCAAAAATTCAGATTTGCTTAGCCACGGTTCTGGCTCCTTACTATAATACGTACATTGGAAGTTGGCATACATCTGATAGAGCAATGCATACTGATTTCGATCAATATTCAGATTTAAATTCCCATATGGATAACATTGAGAGTTTAGATATAATTTTATGTCTGTCAGGTTACAATGATCGAATTTACTCGCATTTTTGTCTTTCTTATTTTTTCGATTGGTCTGAAAGCCGAGAATGACGTATCGCGGTTTCTCCAGCTGAGTAGATGTTTTCACAGACCACACATGTTTGCAGGTGGCGGGAAGTAATGGATATTCATATAATTCCCATGTACGATAACTCATAGGAATTGGCGTATCCTTAGCAATAAATTTCAAAAGCTGAATTTTTCGTTGATCCGACACGGTTACATATGGCACAAGCCATTCTATTTTTTGCAAAACAAGTTTGAAGTCTTCATTGGCCGTTTGTACAATCGCATTATCATCAGTTTTTGATCTCGATAGAATTAATTCATGCTTCGCATTTACCACAACTTTTCGATAATCTTCAGCAAAACCAAGTAGCATGCTCAGCGGTATACATATGTCAAAGTTACCAGACACATCTATAATTTGCTTCGTTTCTTCAATATCGAGCCAGCCTGTATTCTCAAGCATGGAACTTTTATTTGGACTCAATGAAGAATAACCCTTCAATAGACTTGTAAGACCAACATTTTTGTTTCGATCAATTTCTACAGCATTGAGCTCATAACGCACCTCTTCAAACAAATGACAAATGGCATTGTTGACTAGGCTTGTAGCAGTTGTCGGTTCACCATTATTTTTCGTCAGTTTTCCCGATATATGTAACGAGCTCTGGCTGGGAAGTATGCATTGATCTTGATTTCGCACGGAAATACGTATTTCATCGCTATTATTGAATGATGTTGATCCATATGGCTGATGAGCATGAATCTCGCAGTGTGTTATAGATTCATCAAACACGATGGGCGTGTTAATATTCACTATCTCTTCCTCCATTTTCTCGTATGCAGCAGATGCAGACAATGCAGATCGAATAATCTCTTAAACACCTTTTCCACGCACTTTCAGGCCCAAATTCTTCAGAAATGGAATGTTTTGAGGTGTTATCGCTTTGCGCGTCGATTCCCGACTGGCTATCCATGTTGACTTATTTGGATTTTTATTACTCCTGTTAAAAACGATTCCCATTTTTTTTTATATGCAGACGAATAGTGATGACTTCACCACGAAAATTTACCAAATCACCGTCCTGATCCACAATTCGAAGCTGTATATTGTCTATTATTCGACTTGTGATTGGCAGATAAATAATATGCGATGGCACTTCGACAATTTTATAACCAGGCGGTACAGTAGGAAAAAATTCATGGATTGTATGTACTCTTTGCTCATTGACGTATGCACCACTCGTAATGCTACACTCGACACGCAGGGCGTTTACTTTGAGAATGGCGACTGGAAGATCAGACTTGTGTTTTTTATTCGCTTCCAGTTTACGTTTTGTAAATCCTAACAAACGTCCAATCGAATCATCGGGAATGAAATTTATTTCGCAATCACATTCAATTTCACTGCACAAAGTATTATTATTGGGTTTGATGGAAATTTTCTTATCCAACAATTCGGATTGTACATACGCCTCAATATCCTCTATTTCATAACTACCAGTAGGTATCGTTAATACGTCATTTCCCACATAAAACTTATTATTTCCATCATCTATATTTGGTATGGAATTAAAGGTCAATAATTCAACCAGCCCAAGAGTATAGTTTTTACTTGGTGATAATTCGATTGGTGGAAAATATTGAGCATCAAGTATAGAAGATGTTCCAGATATTGTCAGTGTAAAACTATCATCCATGATGGCAAATTGACAACTGATCGCATAGTATCACTGTATCCTACATATACAGCCTGTCCCATAATGGTCAACCGACCTCTGAGGGGTGGGTAGATGGGGTGATTTTGAACCGAAAAGTCCTCTTCCATTTTTTCCTCCGATGCCTCCCTGATTAGATATTAATTAATTAAGTTCAGCCAATAGGACGCGTCGAATAAGCGGACTACACGGCGAGTAGTGGTGTGCGTGCAAGCGTAGCAGCCTTGGGAGCGTGCGTGTAAAGCGCGAAGGAGGTCGATAGTGTGCGTGCGTTGGTGTGAGAGTGTGGAACGTCGAACGGTCGCGAAAACATGAATAGAGCGAGGGAGTGTTGGTGAGGGCGCACCATGTAAGAAGGAACGATAAAAATTGCGTTTGCAATCAGTTTTCGAATTAATCGTTAAATGCAAGAAAAAAAATTGTCGATGACTTTGAATTGCGACTGGACGAAAATAAAATTTTAGATTAATTTTTTGCAATTACGATTTACGAAGCTTTCAAAATCATTTATTGCTGTTTTTGAAAAAAAACATTTCGGGAAAAAATCTTCATTGCAATTCAGAGAAAAATGTTCATTCTTCAATTTGTATTAAAATCAAATGCTATTACCGATTGGATATTTTCGCCATACAATGAAATTGAACTTTTTGAATTGCTCATTGCAATTAGAACAAAAATATTGCGATTACATTCAATAAAAAAGTTCAATATTTCAAATCGTTAAGATTTCAAGAAAAAAAGCATTATTAACACTGTTTAATAACAGCGGCATGAAGTTAAAAAACAAGTTGATGGTTCGAGCGTCGCGCGAGTATTGCATGCGGACACTACTCGGATAGGTGACCACTCGATTCCAGGGGAGGGGGGGGATTAATAAAAAAAAGTCAATATTTCAAATCGTTTATGTTAATTTATGAAAAAAAACACTATTTGCACTGTTTAATAACAGTGAGATGAAGTTAAAAAAAGTTGAGGATGACTCGAGCGTCGCGCGAGTATTGCTTGCTAACACCACTAGGATGGGTGAGCGCTCGAAAATTTGAAAAAAAATTGTGAATTAAAAAATACATTTCTTCATGTTGTTCACGAGAAGTTATTGAAAAAAGTAGTGATAAGTACTGTTTGAATGACAGTTATGTGCTATGAAAAAAATAAAATAAGAAAATTGTGATTATTATTATTTGAATGCAATTGCAAAAAAATTGCATCCAACGAATTTTATTTTGTATTATTACAATCAATATTCGTTTAGAGTCGAGATTAATTACAACCCGGCGTTAGTCGAATTGGTAGCGTCTCAAGTTGTCTCCTGGGCGATCGAGACCTAATCATTTTTTTGTTCTTTCACAGCATATAACTGTCATTTAAAGAGTACTTATCAGTGCTTTTTTCAATAACTTCACGTCAACAACGTGAAGAATTGTATTTTTTAATGCACAATTTTTTTTTTTTTTTTCGAGCGGTTACCCATCCGAGTAGTGTCCGCATGCAACACGATGAACTCGCGCGATGCCAGAGTTATCATCAACTTTTTATTTAACTTCATGCCACTGTTATTAAACAAGTGTTAATAATGCTTTTTTCCTTAAAATCTAAATGATTTGAGATATTGATTTTTTTATTGAATGTAATCGCAATATTTTTGTTATAATTGCAATGAACAATCGAAAAGTTCAATTTCATTGTATTGCGCAAATATTCAATCGGAAATAACATTTGATTTTCATACAAATTGAAGAATCAACAATTTTCTCTGAATTGCAATAAAGATTATTACTAAAAATGTTTTTTTTTTAAACAGCAATAAATGATTTTAGAAGCTTCGTAAATCGTAATAAATTAATTAAAAATTGTATTTTCGTTCAGTCGCAATTCAAATCATCGACATTTCTTTTTATTGTCTTTAACAATTAATTCGAAAACTGATCAGTTTTTATCGTTCCTCCTTACATTGTTGCACCCTCACTAACACTACCTCGCTCTATTCATGTTTTCGGGAATGTTCGACGTTCCACACTCCCTCACGCCAACATACGCACATTATCGACCTCTTTCACGATTTACACGCACGCTTCCAAGGCTGCTACGCTTGCACGCACACCACTACTCGCCGTGTAGGCTGCTTATTCGACGCGTCCTATTGGCTGAACTTAATTAATTAATATCTAATCAGGGGGGCATCGGAGGAAAAAATGGAAAAGGACTTTTCGGTCCAGAATCACCCCATCTACCCACGCCTCAGAGGTCGGTTGACCATTATGGGACAGGCTGTATAGAGCGTACTTATTTTTACGATCTAACTGCTTACAGAGAAATTTCAGACACCAATGACCACATTCAATACCATCATAATCTTGATATCTATTATAATTGTATCTAACGCTACCAACATCGAAATATTTCAAAAGTTCTGGCGGTGGTTGAATATTGCCGAAACTGTCAAAATAAATTACTTTTTTGCCCGACATTTTGTATGCGACCCAGTGTGTACCAGGTCCAACATATTTGTCTAGATTCACAATGGCTGATTCACATTTGAGAGGTCCACTTGATGGTAGTCTATCGCGCATAAACACTCCGCGAAAATGTGGAATCTTCATGATCTTTGCATATTTCAGTAAATCTATGTCGGATAGTGGTTGATGAGGTAGCGTCACTTCACGTTTTTTGACGGCGTGATATAAAGACCAAGCCCTCGCTTATATGGTTTTAAATGCAATCCCTTGCCCAATGCTATAGCCTCAATCGTTCGATTATGTCGCTTAGTCTCATCCAATTCTCTTTTGGCAGCTTG
Source organism: Heteropelma amictum (assembly GCA_959613375.1). Lineage (NCBI taxonomy): Eukaryota > Metazoa > Arthropoda > Insecta > Hymenoptera > Ichneumonidae > Heteropelma > Heteropelma amictum. The sequence goes on along the minus strand of OY390720.1, from coordinate 13,435,670 downwards.
AGCGGCTCCAACAGCTTTAGCTATACTAGCTACACCACCAGTCAATGCGCCAGCAGCACTGAGTCCAGCAAAAATCGGTATGAGAAATGGCAAAAAACCTCCAATCTTCTTAGGTACAGGCAAAACACGAGGTGTACGTAATTTACGTTTCATGATAATTGATCTCTTGACAATTGTTCTTGCACCTTTAAGAGCACTTTTAATAATTTTCATTGGATCATTGCTGCGTACCATTGTCTTCTTCGCAGCATTGACAACGTTCTTCCAGTCCACTTTCTCGTGCCCCATACCAATTTTCCTTTTGGTCTTCATAATGTTTGTCACCGCCCAGGCACTCGTTTTCTCACCGATACTTGCGTCTTTAGCGTTGACTCTCCGCCAAGCTTGTTCACTTAATATTTTATCGGCTAGATGTCTTGCTTCGAGATCGTTAGGATGTTTCGAATATGCAATGTCATGTTCCTTGCAAGCTTTATCCAGAGGATTAATTCCGGGGTCACCGCGTGCTAGACGTTTACCCAGTTTTGTGCCAGGCCCACAGTATTGATAACCGGGCAAATGTAGCTCAATCTGAAGTCTATTAATTAAATTGTTAATCAGACCTTTTCCGCGTTTGCTCATGCTCGCACAAAGTCTAGTACTCGACTAATGGATAAATATTATAAAAACAGGATCTTATACAGTAAGGATGTTAGTTACGATGAAGAAGAGGTCGAGAGTAGGCCAACTGCCTGTTATGAATTTCGATGAATTTACGCGTGGTGATGGGAGGGAAAAAAGAAAACGTCATGGCGAATTATTGCCTAATACCATTCGTGCTATATTCTGTGGTCCATCAAACTGTGGCAAGACAAACGCATTGCTCACTCTCATAATACATCCCAATGGGCTGAGATTTGAAAACATTTATCTTTATTCTAAATCATCGGGACAGCCAAAATATAAGTTGCTGGAGCGTTTTCTCGAACCAGTGAGTGAGGTTCAATATCACACATTTAATGAGCATGAACAGGTGGTGTCGCCAAGTGATGCACGGTCCCATTCCATAATGATTTTCGACGATGTGGCTTGTGAAAAACAGGATAATATGAGATCTTTCTTTGCCATGGGACGACACGAGATGGTCGACAGTTTTTACCTGTGTCAAACCTATGCACGTATTCCTAAACATCTCATACGTGATAATGCAAATTTCGTGGTATTGTTCAAACAGGATGAAATGAACCTTAAGCATGTGTATAATGATCATGTCAATACAGATATGACATATACAAAATTCAAGAATTTGTGCTCGGAATGTTGGAATTCTGACAAGTATGGATTTATTACAATTGACAAGGATAGCGATATTACTGATGGTCGCTATAGGAAAGGTTTTGATGTTTTTCTCAGCATTAAATAATCATGTTTCATGCAAAGAGAGGCAGTATCGTATGTGACACAAGATGAAGCACGCACAGTTGTTGAAGGAAAAGAATGTCTTACATCAACTTGTTAAAGTAAGTGATGTAATCAGACGAAAACATAGAATGCTAAAAACGGGCAAAGATGATATTGAACGTACAAGACGTGAAGTCTTTAAACCAATAGTAGCACCATTGGAGAAGCTGATATCAAGTAGAGACATGCTGAAGGATGGAATTAAAGATGAGACTGTAGATGAAAGAATTAAAAAAGAAGAGAAAGAAGATGCAGAGGCCGAAGAAAAAGCAGAGGAAGCAGCTGATGATTATGGGAAGAAAAAAATGGAGAATGACTTTGCATTGGGATACGTCTCTTTCAAATCAATGTATGAAGATGCTGTCGATGACCATGATAATTTTGATGATGATGATAACAATGATATTGGTGAAAAATCAATTCATCATAATGATGATAATACTGAAAATGATATGGATAGCAATGTAGATGATTTAATAAATGAATATCTCGTTTTGTTGCAAACAAACAGAAAAGCAGGTTTGGATGTCTCATATGGTGTCCGTCAGCTTGCAAGTAAGAAAATAATGATTGGTGATTCTATAGTGTTTAATACTCATGAGATTTGTGTAAAGGACAAAAAATACCCGAAAACCATTGGTTTGGTAGAGCTATTATTTAAAAAGAAGCCCGATGCTGATACCCTTACGAAAGACGATTTGAAATATTATGGGAATATCGTGATCTCGACGAATGCACATAAAAAATATTATGAAGCAAGTGGTGCGATACGAAAAGATACTAGCTTCAAATACAAGACCTATATTGCAAAGATGGACTCTTTTCATAGTGGTCAAGGCATGTACAAGACTGCTGAGAAAAATATGAAATTTGATTACGTTTATTGGGATGATCCTAATGAACTGGTGGATCGTTTACGTCTACTTATAGCATCACAGTCTGCTGGAAATCTCTCACATTCGAATGAAATTATCGCAATTATTGAGGAATTACGTGAAGCTGAAATCATTTATTAACGCCATCATCGAAACAATTTCATGCATTTGAAATATGGCGGTTGTGGTGGTTGGATCACGTCTGAAATCATGTATCAACATCATCATCACAGTGACTGTGTACATTTGCAAGATGAGTGTTGACGTGTTTGGACGACAGTTGGCCAGAAGAAGTGCAATTAGAAGTAGCATTTCTGGGAGTCGTGGTCCTCTCGGTCAAGGATTTAAATTGACGCTCGATGGTCAATATGACATGAATAATAAACGATTGTGCAATATCGCTGATCCAGTTGAAAAAAACGATGCAGCATCTGTAAAAGTTATGCAAAGTGCTATAGAACAAGAAGTTCGTCTTGTATACAATGTTACATTATCCCTGCGCAATGATATCGATAATAATGCTATAATGATTCAGGCTCTTGAAAAAAATCTCGAGACTCATATGAAACATCAAATTTATATTGATGAAGTACTTGAAGATCTCTCGTCTCGTAATTCTCAGCTCATTGTTCATCAGGATGAGAGACTGAGAGCATTCGAGAGAAATAGAAGTGAAAATGATAAATTAATGATCGTCAGTCTAGAATCACGCGTGAAAGAGCAGTTTAAACAGATTCAAATAGATTTTAAAGCGGTGCAAGAACTGATTGTGCAAAATTCCAAAATAATTGGCCTTTTGGAAGAACGACTAAACGCTCTGGAGAAAGATGATGGACGAGAAAACAAAGGAGGTTCTAGTTTATGAGCTACATAAACCAGCTCGAAGGAATTACCCACGTCGACGTGTTGATATCTATGGTTTGGATGAGACCTGGCAAGCTGACCTTGTAGATATGTCATCATATGCGCGACAAAACTTCAACCACAAGTTTCTACTCACCGTCATCGATACATTTTCAAAGTTTGCCTGGGCCGTACCCATTAAAAGCAAATCTGGCAAACATACAACAATTGCAATGAAGTCCATACTTGCTAAAGGACGCATCCCGAAAAATTTACATGTAGATCAGGGAAAAGAATTTTACAATGCAGACTTTAAATCGATGATGAGAAATTTCAATATTCACATGTATTCGACGTATAGTAATTTAAAAGCATCTATTTGTGAACGCTTTAATCGTACATTAAAGAACAAAATGTGGATTAAATTTAGTCTTCGTGGCAATTACAAGTGGGTTGACCTTCTCGACACTTTGATAGCTGAATACAATAATACTATACATCGTACCATCAAATTAAAACCGAAGGACGTCAATACTACAAATGAAAAACAAATATTCCACGAAATTTATGATAAAGCGGCGAATAGAGCGAAAAAAATGCTGCCAAAATTTAGAATCGGCGAGAAAGTACGGATTAGCAAATTCAAGAATGTCTTTAAGAAAGGTTATACACCAAACTGGACAACTCAGATATTTACGATATTCAAAGTAAGGAAAACCACTCCTGTGATGTATCATCTGAAAGATCATCGAGATGAGCCTATAGCTGGAGGATTCTATGAACAGGAATTATCAAGTGTCAAATATCCAGATGTTTATTTGATTGAAAAAGTTTTAAAGAGACGTGGCAATCGACTACTTGTTAAATGGTTAGGTTTTGACAACACCCACAATAGTTGGATAAACGATCAATAAAAAAAAAATCAACTTTTTCTCTCTCATTCTTTTCCTTCCACCAATCCATGGCAATGGGTATTGTAATATCCTTCTTCTTCTTCTTCTTCTTTTTCGAGAAAGCTATAAAGGTAAAATGAAGGATTCAAAAACAAAGGTTGGGATTTTTTCCCAAGATGTAGTCCATTTTATTCAAGATTTCTTTTTTTTTTATTCATTATACAAGAAAAATCATTATTCACAATCATATACAAAAATTATTTACAAATTATTTTATACACTTATACAATATTACTAAACAAAGTATGTATACATCTATTTTTTACATATGAAATGTTATAATTCTTTCATAAAAATAATTACAAAGGTATCCTGTAATGTCCCCATGGCAAAGTGTTTGTAGTTTCAGGTATGATATACCGCTTGTCGTCATGTGGACTAAGAGCAATTTTTGTCTCTCTAATCGTATACACTTCATGTAATTTTGATCGTATGCATGACTGTTGACACGTTATTTCAATTTCCTCCTTTAAACATTGCACATAGTCATCAAACGTTATTGTTCGTGCAACGACATTACTTTTGACACCCTTGATCTTTTTTACATCTTTTTTATTATCAACACGTAGAGCATACATTTTTGCTCTCAGTCCGACGAACTCGGTCATTATTGCACCATTATTCTCATCTTTCATGAGACCTGGTACTTTCTTGTTGACTAGCGGTATACCATACAAGTTATCCACCGAATAATCGCTGGTATCGAATCTACGTATGTTACATTTCATGTCCTCATATGCATCGTCACACTCGATGTAATATATGAGACTGTCAGTGTCGGTGTACATAACTTTTGCCTTATTCCCATATAGAGGAGTCATGAACTCATGATGAAATTCATACAAACACGTCTTCGATATGTCAAGTATGCTCATACCGACATATATTGGTTTGTTGAATTTCACTTCGAGCTTACGTAGTTCGATAGCCATGAGATTTTCCGAAAAAACACTACAGCTATGGAAATTCGGTTTCGAAATCATTGCCTCTGCCCCATAACGACCATCCCAATCTGTTAAAAGTCTAATGTCTACATGATTTCTCACATCTTCCATCGTTTTGCCAAAGACTGCATTATTCATTAATTTAAATAAAGTTTTTTCAAAATCATTATTTGCATTTGTACGAAACTGCGTATTCAATTCAATGTATGATTTTAACCAAGAAGATTGTTTAAATTGTAATATTCTATGAATTTTTGTTACTCGAAGACCATGTCGTATACATTGCTGCAAGTTACGATAATGTATTACGTAACGCTTTTTCCCACATAGAGTCGCAAGTAGTTTTGTTTGACGCTTGGTGGGGGGTTTTTCATGTGTTGGACAAAACGGTAAATCCATGTGAGAATCTTGTAAATGTTGCGGATAATCAATGTCAACTTCAAGAATATAGCCCGTGGGGGAATCTAGCGAAATTGTCATTACATCAAAGTTGGAAACATTCTCGACCCAGTGAAAACTTGAGTATGGCAATGGTTGATCATGGCAATCATGGCAAGTACATCAAGTATGATGACTTTTTCGATGGATCAAATGTTTCCATGTACTTGTTATTAGCCTGTGCATACCTGCTGGAGCATTGACTTAAACCACCGCGTATACCACGTTCCACAAATAAAACCATGTCAATGTCAGTCAATAATTCAAATGGAATATTTGTATGTTTTAACATAGCATCCCATGTATATCCTGGAAGTGTATAGTAATACGCGGGGTCAAGTCCATAACTTTTTATACAGGTATCACGAAAGTTTTCAAAAACGTCTGCTAATAACAAGACATCCGTTTTCAGATACAAATCACTATATTCCCCAAGCGTTTGAATGGTAAACCGTTGCCAGACGTTTTCAGCGTGAGCATACTCACTCTCGCTTATCATGCTACCAGTCAATGAACTATAGAAAGATTCTAGTGGAGGAAGGCAGGTGTCATCCAACTTGCTAATACTATCGATATACTCATATGGGAAGACACCTTTTCGAGTTAACAATGCAAAGTCATTGGCTGGTAAGTTATCAAATTGTGATTTTAAAATTTTTAGCTTATCAATCGTTAAAAATGATGATAATTTATCAAGACTAGTATTTAAAAATGTATATGAATCTATGAAGCGCAATTTTATCTGATGTCGGAAATCATTCGATGTGTGAACTGTTTTCGTAAAGGAAATATATTTTTCCTTTGTTATTGGTAGTACGTTAGTTTTCCCTTCAAACGCTGTAGCAATATCCTTGATAATGAAATGTGCATCATAGCCTGATAAATTATGAAAAACTATTGGAATAAAAAATGATTGCTTGTAATTAAGGTTACAATCGGAATGTGCTGGGCCTCTGTAATTTCCAGTCAGATGACAATGATCGCGTACGCGTACTTCAAGAGGCTGAAATGGTTTTTCACATATATGGCAGGTAGGGAAGGTTCGGAAATTCTCCCATTGATCGGGTATTAACTTTGTCATGGGGACATTTTTTGACAATACATCATTAACACGAAAAGCTAATTTTTTGAATTCTTCAATAAACCATTCCACGCTATCAGCACCGCGATAAGAATAATATGCTGATTGAGCATCATCGTAGGTACACTTTACAAAAAACGCTACGCTGAATACCTCATGTCGCTCATACAAATTTTTCTCAACCGCTTGTTGATCAGTCTTCGCCAAGACACATTCAAGATCGGCATAGACAATGAATGGCAGCCGCTCTTTATTGGCCACATTCTTGAATTTGAGCCATTTGTCCTCTTGACTCGGCAATACAATTGCGCAATTGTTCATTTTGCTGCAATCGATCATGTGTATCAAGAGTTTATCATTACTCCTGAAGTAATGTAAACAGCTGTGGAAGATAAAAAAGAAGCGTTATGCATTGTTTTTCCACATTATTCCTCTCTTTTGTGTGGAATATTTTTTTCAAATTTGAAAAATCTTACCGATCGCAGATGAACAAATGACGCTTGCCGTTTGTGAGTTGGGAGCCGACTAATCTTGATAAATCTTTGATCCATGCAAAATGACCGATATTATCATTTGATGGAATATGCAATAAGTTAACATGACGATCTTTCTTGCAGTCCGTGAGATGAACCGGATAAATACTGTCTTCCTCACCAATTGTGTACACATTAATTGAAAACTCATTTTGAGACTCAATTTTTTAAATATTATTTACACACACAGGGAACTCAATCCCTCGGAGGTTTAAAACGGTTGACCAATGCGGGTATGATGATTCGCGTTCTGCATGGTTATCCGTGGGGTACAGTGCAGCAACCACTGCCCATGCAAAGCATGCATTGTCCATCGATTGCACATTCACAACAGCTTTTCTCAACGCAATTTTTCGAGGAATTTTGATGTGACACCCAGCGCGCATTGGATTATATTTATTTACATTTATCATCAAATTGCAAATTTTCACCAAAGACCATCCACTGTCACGATCTTGAAAATCCTCCAGTGTTGTTAAAGTGGGCTCAACCACGCATAACCTGTACCACTCGTTCAAGTCCGATGTATTAAACAATTCCTTATTTCGCGTATTGACACTTTTATTCAGTCGTTTATCACCTGTTACGAATTCACCATTGAGAATTGTGTTCACTTTGACACTTTGATGATTTTCTATAATGTCTTTCATGTGTGAACATACCAATGAACTGGCATCCTCCAAAAATTGTCGCGGATCAATATGTTTTTTATTCAGCACACATCCGGTCAGTATGCGGCCTTCAAACGCTGAATCAATTTCACGTCATAAAAGGTCATCATCAACTCCTGCACCCGTATGTATAAACTTTCCACGTGTAGATCTTTTCAATCCTTCGAGACGAGCTATTTGAGCGATGAGCGATTGTTGATTCCCAGTAGATAATCGCGGTCGTTTAATTCTTGCCTCATCTTCCAAAGACTCAATAAGAGCATCACATTCCCATTCCCATGAAAGATATTCTTGTGACGAATTTATTCGCACTAGCTGCTCACACAAATTTTGCACTGTCGGAAGATTTTCCATATTTATGGTGGACAAAATGTCGATAAAACACTTTTAGGGCAAAAAGAAATCTTCGTAGCGCAATCGTTCGTGTTGTAAGCGAACGGAAAAAAAATGTCGACACAAAAAAAGGGTCCTCACGATGTCAACAAGTCAACTGCTGGACTGAAAATGGTTAGTTTTTATGGATAGAATCCAGAATGCCTTGGAGAACAATTGCTGCCTTAGACTTTGAGATTGGTCCTTTTTCCATAGAGCATCTCTACAGTCTTAGTTACTTTCCATCAACTCTAGAACCCATTTTTTGTGGCTTCAAGATGACATTCTCTATAGGGGATAAAGGCCGTGTCCCAAACTACAATAGAATAGATTTTACTACTTTCTCCATGTAAAAACAGTAGAAAACCCGAGTTTTCGTCAAAACTCAAAGACAATTTTTTTCTACATCCGATTGTGAAGTCAACGTGGATGACTCCAACATCTATGGGAAAGCGTCCTTATCTTGCACCACCATCAAAATCAGGTTTGAAAAAGAAATTTTATGACTTTCCCATCCCTGCATGGTGTACTAAAGAAAATGCATGTGGGCCTTGCATGCCTCAAGCCCTTTTTTTTCGCTCAAGAAAACGTTCCCCAACTTTCGCAAGAGACAAAAATGGGGAGGGCAAAACGACAAAATTGTAAGACCTTGGAAAAATTTTCTGCATAGTTGTGAAACGAATGTTGAGCACGAAACATCCGCAAGTGTAAAATGGCTGAAGAAAACCAAGTGATGGATTTTGAACAGTTTGACGATAACATGATTGAAGACTCTGGTGATGAGAGTGCTCCAGCAGACTCTGATTACGAGAGTGATGAGGCACGATCCTATACTATGCGGCGTGGCAAAATAATGCATCGTGCTGAGTTGCAGGGTCACCCCGACAACAGAACAGTTTGTGCGATTGTGTTTTATTACTATGCTGGAGGTGATAAACGTTTTTGTGCGTCATGTTTTCATGAAATGAGTGATATGTTCGAATGGTTTGAAGCAGTCAGTAGACACAAGACTTCAAAATATGATAGGATTCGCGATCGCCGGTGCAAAGAGTGCTCTAAGCCTCTCTATACAATTATACCCGACAGAATGTGTCAAATTTGTGTACCAAACGAATGACAAATTCAACGTAGTCTGAGACTTTTGTGTGTGTGTGTGTGTGAAATGAGTAATAAGTGTATAATATTCAATAAGAGACATATTAAGTAGTTGGACATATAAGTAGTTAGTATATATGGACATATATTGAAAAAATGTGAAGAAAAAAAATGGGCGAACATAGCATTTCTTCAATCATATGGTGAGTTTTTCTGTATAATTTTTAATATTATATCCCCACTCTACCTACTTTTCTTGAACGCTTTTTTTTTCCTCCATCTCTCTTGAACATTGAGATGCAGGAGCATGGTAGAGAGGGAGAAAATATGGGGTCTGTCTCTTTATCCCTACTCTCACTCTCTCCATCTTTTACCCTCTCTCTCCCAATGATCCATTACTCCCATTTTCTTCTTTTTTTTTGCTCCATCTCTTTCCAACTCCCATACCCAAACACGTTAGGATGCAAATGCTTAGTAGAGAAAGAGAGAAAATCTATCATGATTTTTGAACTGTCATTTCTCCATAGAACTTATGTAACTTTTTACGACTGTTTTGTTTTCTGTATATGGACCAGCATGAAATTTTCCCTATTGTCACACACACAATTCTTATAATCTCAGGCAATAAATTATGCTCGTTTTATGACTATTCGGGAAAACTCACCAAAGAGTCATAAAAAAAAAACATTCAGAAAAAATTAAGATGCAGGTGCATAGCACTTTATCTCACCATCTACTCGCTCCATCTCTTTCCAACACCCTGCTCCCAGACCCCCCACTATTCCATTCAGTGCACGTTCCATCCCCTCCAACACTGACCCATCACTCTAGCCCTCGGACCGCGTACCCGCCCGCGCTCGCTTCCCCGCGCCCCGTACCCCCCTCAGAGGACCCGGGGTAGAACCCGCACTGTTAACCTACTCGGGGGATAAATGAAAAAAATTAATAGTTCAAATCGTTTATATTGATTTCGGAAAAAATGCATTATTTTCACTGTTTAATAACAGTGGTATCAAGTTATTAAAAAAGTTGATGATGACTCGAGCGTCGCGCGAGCTTATCTTATTGCATGCGGACACTACTCGGACGGGTGACCGCTCGAAAATAAAAAAAAAATTGTGAGTTAAAAAATACAATTCTTCACGTTGTTCACGTGAAGTTATTGAAAAAAGCACTGATAAGCACTGTTTAAATGACAGTTATATGCTGTGAAAACAAAAAAAATAAAAAAATTATTAGGTCTCGATCCCCGATCGCTAACGCCGGGATGTAATTACTCTCAACTCTAAACGAATATTAATTGTAATGATACAAGATAAAATTCGTTCGACGCAATTTTTTTGCAATTGCATTCAAATAATATTTGAAAATGTTTACTGTACTTTCTGAAATCCACAATTTTTTTTTACTTATCAGTACTTTTTTCAATAACTTCTCGTGAACAACGTGAAGAATTGTATTTTTTAATTCACAATTTTTTTTTTAATTTTCGAGCGGTCACCCATCCGAGTAGTATCCGCATGCAATAAGATAAGCTCGCGCGACGCTCGAGTCATCATCAACTTTTTTTTTAACTTCATGCCACTGTTATTAAACAGTGCAAATAGTGTTTTTTTCATAAATAAATATAAACAATTTGAAATTTGACTTTTTTTATTTATCCCCCCTCCCCCTGGAATCGAGCAGTCACCCATCCGAGTAGTGTCTGCAAGCAATACTCGTGCGACGCTGAAGTCATCATCAACTTTTTTTCTAACTTCATGCCACTGTTATTAAACAGTGTTAACAATGAATTTTTTCTTAAAATAACATGAACGATTTTAAATATTGACTTTTTTTATTAATCCCCCCCCCCCCTGGATTCGAGCGTTCACCCATCCGAGTAGTGTCCGCAAGCAATACTCGCGTGACGCTCGAATCATCATCAACTTTTTTTCAAACTTCCTGCCACTGTTATTAAACAGTATTATTAATGCTTTTTTCCTTGAAATCTAAACGATTTGAAATGTTGATTTTTTTATTGAATGTAATCGCAATATTTTTGTTCTAATTGCAATGAGCAAAGTTCGAAAAGTTCAATTTCATTGTGTTGCTAAAATATTCAATCGGAAATAGCATTCGATTTTCAAACAAATTGAAGAATCAACATTTTTCTCTAAAACGCAATAAAGATTTTTTCCAAAAATATTTTTTTCAAAACCAGCACTAAATGATTTGAGAAGTTTCGTAAATCGTAATTCCAAAAAATTAATCAAAAATAGTTTTTTCGTCCAGTCGTGATTCAAAATCATCGACATTTTTTTTCATTGCATTTAACAATAAATTCGAAAACTGATTGCAAACGCAATCAGTTTTTATCGTTCCTCCTTACATTGTTGCGCCCTCACTAACACTACCTCGCTTGGAGCGTCGGCCACGACGCTTTATGTTAATCCTAAAAACATGTACAGGCTATTGATTTTATTCTAATCTTTTAATTTTGCTTAAGGCTTAAAATCCTTTATACTAGTTCAATAACGTCGTTTACACTAATTGTGAGGAGCGTAAACGAATCATTTTATTATTTAAGTATTTGCAGATGTACGCACGTATTTCCATTACTCGTTAAAGCGAACAAGACTTCGTCTCCAAGGCATAATTGGTTTATATACGTACTTTTCCAACCGTTCGGAAAGCATATTATTTGGGATCATTGATTAATATTCTCAAACCTTTTTATTGTTTGCCCTTTCTTCCATATAAACTTTCTGGAAAGATTAGGAGATGGACATGTGCATTCACGAGGCACACCGAGGAGTCCAAACCCTCGAGTTACCTCCAATAGGGCCATAAAATAATTAAGTCCCTCCGCGGACCTAACAGCGGTATGTTTTAATGCTCATGTCTGACGGTAGAGTAAAGCCTTTTTTTATTGTCACATTGTCTTCAATGTTTTTCCCTTATAATCGAACACGTGTACATTTTCCACCCTGTCCTCCTTTAGGCGCGGGTTTCTTCGTGTCCGAACCAATCAGAAAATTCAAGGTTTCCAGCCAATCGAAAATTACTTGTTCATTTTGACCAATGGAAATACGTGTTACATTTCGGAAGAAATCTCTCCTCCCACCTGGGAGGAATTGAGAATCTTTAGAGTTTTTCTTAACTTGTCAGTTGTTCCATGTTCGTTACCGAGTTAACACCTCTGGTTCACTCAGTACGTTGCCGAGTCAACGTTCTTTATAAGTTACAATAGCATCGTTGCCGAGTCAACATCAATACTTGTAACCCATCACATTGCCGAGTCAACGTGAATTAATTCAATTTAAAATAAGTTGCCGAGTCAACATTTATCACGGTTCAAACATAGTTGTCGAATCAACTAAAGAACATTTTCAACTAATCAACACAACAAACTCAACCTCTTCAACAATTCACTTCGTTCTGTAAATTATCACTCAAACCACCAATAAATCTGTTACTGTGTTCAAGTTACACCTTCAGCTTCTTTCATCACGCGAAAACAGTTGTAGTCTATTAATTTAAACTACAACGTGCCATTGATAACGTCGCACAATACGCGCACTGGAATTTACAACTCCAGTGGATTCGTTCAGAGTCGCGAGATCTTCGGCACAAAACATCGCTCTATTCATGTTTTTGGCAACGTTCGACGTTCCACACTATCGAAGTCCTTCGCGCTTTACACGCACGCTTCCAAGGCTGCTACGCTTGCACGCACACCACTACTCGCCGTGTAGCCCGCTTATTCGACGCGTCCTATTGGCTGAACTTAATTAATTAATATCTAATCAGAGGGGCGTTGGAGGAAAAAATGGAAGAGGACTTTTCGGTCCAGAATCACCCCATCTACCCACCTCTCAGAGGTCGGTCGACCATTATGGGACAGGCTGTATACATCGTAGTAATAAATTTTCGCATGATCCAATTAAAGTTTGGAGATCTTTTTTATGCCATTGAAAAATAGAACGGCGTGCCATATTCCTACTTTTGATATTGAGAATGGAAACTGCATTCTAACTCTGCCCGCCTGCCGCAGCATATCCGGCCCGGTTTGCCCCGCCGTTTCCGGCTCTATCTGCCCCAATGTATACGCCGGGGCCATCATGGGGATGGCCATATTATAGATAAATCTGTATATAGAGTCGTTCGGGTCAAGTGTGCGCACCTAAGTATTCAGGAAGGATTCAACTAAGGAAGTCGTGTTAAAAATAAACAATACGGAATAAGGACAAAAGAACCCATGCACATGATAAAGTATTTATTGAACTAAAAATTAAATCAAGTAATAACATATAGAACTTTGACACTAAAAAAAAAAGAAATGGTTATTGAGAAAAATTAAAAATACGCACACTTGACCAGCTCTGCGGGTAAGTGTGCGCATTGCGTCTTAATAGTTATAAACTTTTGAAAAATGAATTATCTTGAAGACTAGATAATAAAATAATGAGAGATCGACTCATAAATATAAAATCACATAAAATCAGATGAATAAATTAAGCTTAAAAGAAATTTTAGAACTTTAAAAGAAACTTTAAAATTAGTTATTAATTTTACGAAGAATATTCGTGGCAGCGATCACATTCGAAACTACCTCCTTCGTAAAAGGTACATTGTTCATGCCACCAATCCATGCATTTAATACATTGTATCCGTTCCTCGGTAGGAGGTTCTGTGTATTGCTCCCTACAAAGTGGACAAAAATATTTTTTTGAGTTAAAGTTGGGAGCTTTCGGTTTTTCTTCCAACTTATTTTTTGTCTGTACAATTTTTTTGTTTTGACGCTTTAAAGGCTCAGCCTCGCTTAATGCTGTCTTACAAATCTTCTTGTTAGGTTTTTTTTGTCTTCTTCAAGTCCCAGTGATGATGCAGTTGTATTTAGTTTGAGTCTTTTTCATAAATTTACCAATTAATATGGAATAAAATGAACAGGTGATTAATTCAATATCTAGATGAAGACTCAACGTCACAATACAAGCGTTAATACACCGGTGTAGGTATCCGGTCCATCACTTTTCAATCAAATTTTGCAATCAAGTATAATAACAATGCAACAACAATGAGTATATTATAGAATACTACCCACCTAGGGAGGAAAGAGGCACATTTCCGCCCGCGTAGCATTGTCACCCGAGCCGACGGCGAGGGTAGAGGCAGGGGCAAGTGTGCGCAACCCGCGCACACTTGCCCCTGAGTGGGATTTTTGATAGATACTTATATAACTTTACTTATATTGAACATAACCTCAAATCATATACAGAATTACAAACTCAAATAAATCACTGACATAAAAAAAATGATTTACCTTGATGATAATATTCAGTTAGATGGGACAATCTTTGTCAAGATGACAAAAGTTATAGTTTAAGCGTCGAATTCTATTTATTTTTATTTAAAAATAAATGGACGATACGATCTCGCAATCTTGTCGATAAATTAAGAGTCCTTGTTATCGTACCTTTCAGTTCCCTATGCATATCATGACTTTCCCCTCTGCACTTTGTAGATAAAAAGGGGTCCGCACACTTACCCCTAATGGCTCTATGGAAGAATTTGGAAGAAAATAAACTAAAAATAGTATTCATGTGTCAAATAATGTATTATCCACTTTACAGAAATGTCTACAGCGTTGCGTATAGACATACGCATTTGGCACTTTTTCGTCTCGTCTGTTCCGGACAGACGATTTTCTTTATCATTTTTTTTTAGGCACTCGAGATGGTGTTCGATCGATACGCAAAATGAAATGTTGGGTAATCGCATAATTGCGACTGGGAAGAAACATTACCGTGAAAAGAATTTTCGTTTCATTCGGGGGCTCGGTATATTCAAATTATTATTTATTTTTATTAATATTTAAATCAAGAAGGTTTGATTGTCATTAACTGAAATCGAAAAAGTGTTTAAGTTAATTTAAGTAAACTAAATAAGACAACAAAATGAAATACAAATTAAAAAAGAAAAACTTCTATATAACAAATAAAATTGTATTTTGACAATAGAAACAACAAAATGAAATAATGTTGGAAACGAGTGAATAAATTAGTGATAATTATTATTGCTAAATATTTACTTTTAAAAATAATTTTTTTAAACAATGAAGCGAATAATTAAACGGACATAAGATTTACTATATATTAATATTAATATTGATTGATTGAGCAACAATTCACGACGTGTTCAAAACTCGTTGACGATTTAGGAAAGTAATCCATTGCTCAGGAAATCATTAAAGTAAACTAATCGAACGGTTTTAAGAAAAAAACGTATTCTATAAAAAAACTTTTAACACTAAAGAAATAATCATATTGCATGACAATCAAAAAAGTTTGTTTTTATTTGGGTGGGGGGGGTGGGGGCTCTGCCCCCCGACCCCTCCACCCTCGCCGTCGGTTCGGGGGACAATGCTACGCGGGCGGAAAGGTGCCTCTTTCCTCCCTAGGTGGGTAGTATTCTATAATATACTCATTGTTGTTGCATTGTTATTATACTTGTTTGCAAAATTTGTTTGAAAAGTGATGGACCGGATACCTACACCGGTGTATTAACGCTTGTATTGTGACGTTGAGTCTCCATCTAGATATTGAATTAATCACCTGTTCATTTTATTCCATATTAATTGGTAAATTTATGAACTCTATGTTCTTGGCTTATAATACAAGATATGGGATTATTTTGCGACTTTTTTTGGAGATGGAAAATATTTGGGGATACGGTGCATGTGCATGTAGTTGTCTGGAATCGTCGTCCGTGAACGCAAATACACGAGTGGTATAGCCTTCCAAAACAAACCTGGTTTTCGAGCACTTCATTAGCCAAAAACAGAGCTAATGTTATGATGACAAATTCCTTACATTGTGCTCCATACTCGTACGTTTCATCTTTATTTTGCTCACTGCGATAAATACACACCTTACCGAGTATTACTTTTGCAACTCGAAAATCTTCCATTTCGGATTCTTAAAATCAGACTTTTTCCAAACTTCTGAATGGTTGTGTAAAAAACATATCCAAAGATAAAAATGACGTTATTTTTTTGATAGCGAGATAAAAAATTTTGAAACATGTGTAGCACGCAGGGTTCGAATACATAGAAATAATATGATAAATTCAAGAATTTAGAGCAATAGTATAAAATTGTAGACAAATAATTCTTCCCTATCACATTTTATACTCATATTTCTACAATTCATTACCATATACTATCAGATTTTTTATATTGAGCACTGTAATCAAATATTGACAATACCAAAAGTTATTAACAAATCCTTAAAAAATCGGGTAATACTAAGGAGATACTGTTCCATTTTATTTTGTTTTTCAATTCTGAAATAAATTTGGAAAAAATAACAAATTATTCATTTTTTCTCGTAGATAAACGGTTGTCATTATTTGTGAGAAATTCCAAAGTCTCGCATTGAATGTCCTGTAGATGTTCAAAAAGGCTTTATAAGTCATATGTTTCCGTTTTTGAAATATCTGTAAGAGCATTATCGAACTTTCGATATATATAGTACTTTTGTTGATTTATTCATTTTGTGCTTGACTGTTTTTTTTACAGAGCTGAAGTAGTGGATGTCAGATAAGTATCGTCACATATCATAAGATATATGGACATGTCAAACTGTATTTTCGTCATAAGCAGCACTGTAAGTACTCTATTTTTTCAATTTTTTGTACGGAGAAAGTTTATGGCCGCGCGAACTTTTAAAAAATGTTTATTTCTTACAAATTTTTCAAATGTTTATGTGACTCCTTTTTCGGCACTGAAAAATAACAATAAAGTTGTTAAATGACATATCGGAATAACGTTTACCAATGAAATTGTGATACGAAATAAATAACGAATGAACTATGTGAAAGCTATTCCAGCAGAGTGAATAAAACTGCATCATCGCTTTAAACATATTCGTGTCTTTCTTTTGCCTCAACGGGTTCCCTTCGGCATCGATCTTCCATTCTTCCATTTTCTCGCGAATGTCGTTTAAATATTTTCGCTCATTTTCTTCATTGCACAAAGGGAATTTCGTTTGGAGTGATGCAACTTCACTGAAGATTTTGCTCGAACGTGCTCCGGAAGATTCGCGTTGCGTTGCAGTTTTTGTACTGTATCGAGATTATGCTACCAATTCGAGATAGTGTGAGAATGCTCTTGGAAGACTTATATTGTCTCCTCGTAAAGAGTGCCGAGCACTGGTAGCATCTAAATCATTTTTAATAATTTTATAATTTTTACATATCACAAACTACTGGGAACTTTGTGTGAAAAATGAAAATAACATTCTTCAAAAAAAGAATGAAACTTGGCGTGCATGGAACCTCTTTTTCTTAACCATGCACGTCCAGTTTGATTTTTTTTTGGGAAATGTTATTTTTATTTTTTACACTATTTGAAAAAAATACTTTTCGACGAAACTACTATTTTCATTACTTGGTGTACATTTTTTACTTTTTAAAGTTTTGAATGTGGATTTCACTTTTTTTTGTCGAAAATCACCGAATTTAATCATGCAAGTAAAAAAAACAACAGAAAAATTCTTCAAGCGTTAAGGACATCGGAAAAGGTTAAAATACTTTGACCTTCAGCAATGACGCTTTGATTTTTCGGTGTTTTGCCTACTTCGCGACATAATGAATGTGATATATATATATTATTTTGAAATTTAGTAGAGAAAAATTAGGTCGGAATTATGAGTTTGCACATACCGACTGTCCAAATCGTGCTTTAACCCTTTAACGTCACAAAGACACTTTTCAGAAGTCCTCTTTTCGACGTGATTATTTACCATGAAAATGTCAGGAAAAAAATTCCTAAAGTACCTTGTCAACTATTTTCAAGGGTGCTCTCTCGAATATTGCATATTCGAATACACTAAAATTGCATATTTAAATTTTTTTCATTTTTCAAAGCTTTTAAACATACGAATTTTTGAGTTGACAAAAATCACCCTTAGATAGATGTTTTAGGAAATTTTCTGCTCTACAAGAATCTGCGATGTAAAATTTTTTATCCTAGACGGTTCAAAAGTTATGGTACTTTTAATGAAAAATGATTTTTTTACGTGTTATTTAAATGGGAATCTTTGAACGCTCACCGACACCTTTTAGAATTGAGCTAAAAATTTTTCCTTGCAGGGACATTTTTGTTTCGGTATATAGGTACATTTTAGCACATAAATTCGATAGGTTAGTTTTTTTGGCTCACCCTAATGTACATTGATACATATACATATAGATACATAGAGATATACTGAGACACAACCGATTACGATGCCTCCCCCCACCAAACGGATGACCACCTAAGCATAAGATGTAACGACACATACGAACTAATATAACGAAAATACATAGATAGACACACTAACGAAATTCTACGAAAACAAAACACGGACACACACTGAGGGAATTTCATCGAAAACAATAATTTCGGTTAACATTTAAGACAAACACATGCGAATTGTCTCACGAAGAGAGATGGAAGGGGAAGTTTAAACATTGTAAATCAGGTATAAATACCGGGGGCCTGTAAGGGTAAGGGGACTCGTTTCACAGCATTAATAAGCGTGACTTCATGCGAATAGATGCGAAAACGTGTAAATTGAAAAGGACACGCCGTGTTACCGAGCACATACGCCCTTTGTAAAGGTAGAAGTAGCGACTGAGACACCTAACTGGCCCTGGTAGTAAGAAGGGTGTCAAGGGAGCGAACAAACCGGAATAAAAGCGAATGTGCTCAGGAAAGCCTAAGAAGTATCCTAAAGAATTTCATTAGTACAAACGCCCTTGTGATTCTGGCCTCCGCGGTAGGAAGACAAGGACGTGAGGAAAACGAGATGATTAGAGACTTAACCGGCATAGAACACCCAGTGGTACAAGCAACTTACGACTACTGAACGTCACTTCCGAGTACTGGATGCATAATAAGGAAAGGAAGGACGTAAGGAAAGTAAGATTGCTAAATTGGAGGTGTAAAGATAGAAAGTATCGCAAGTACTGGTCGCTGTTCCCGAGTACTGGACGCACAGTAAGGAAAGGGAAAGCGTAAGGAAAACGTACTTTCTGGAGAAGAGAAAGAGCAAGAGAGAAAAGAAATAAGTGAGAGAGGGAGAACAAAGACACACGTTAATAGATAGAGAAAAGGAAGGCAAGCGCAAGGCACGGCAAGCGCGCGCGGAAGCGGCGGAAGAAGAATGTAAACAAACGAGCGAGGAAATCGATAATTAAATCAAGCGTTCCCCGAAATAAAATAGGCCAAATATTTAAAGCGCGAATTATCCTAGGTATTCAATACACAAGCCAACATTGAATTTGTATGCACATAAACACCTGTCAATCTACGGAAGCTATGTAAAGGAGAAAATACGGAATAAAAACTGGGTCATATTATCTATCGGGTGTCCACAAATTAATTTGATCCCTGATCGAGTCTCAAATCCATATAAATTTAAATATAACGAAATATTACACGTTACAATACGATACATAGAGATATACACGAAAATATCAGCGGAGCGTTTAATTATTTTTATGTAAATTTGGTGATTGATGGAACAACCCCAAAAAGCAATGTGGCACGAGAACAGTAATCTTCGTCGAGGGGATAAGCTATGCCATTTCGTGGCATGAGGGGTCCCAGCCAATTCATCATGAAGATGTACATATATGTATATCTGTTATTTCGTACGAAAATACTTCGTTGAGCACGTATGTGAGTTATTCTCCCTCTCTCAAGAATGTTTGTAATTAAAAAGTAATAAAAATTTGGGTATTTTTTAGGAATACGGATACCCTTTAGAAAACATATTAATTTCTTTCAATTATTCATGATCATTTAAAAGGATGGAAAATTAAATTAAATAATGGAAGGATAAAAAATCTGTTAAATGAGCTATGTATTTGAAAAACTAATTATGCGATTATATTGTATTTCTGCCTATATTTTGGCGAATACATTTTCCATTTCGATATTGGATGAAAAAATTATCACTGAATGGTTCTTCCGGTCTCAACGCAGTATACTGCTCGATTTTTTTATAAAAAAATCCTCCAATGATGAATTGCCGAGGAACATCATTTTTTGTTTCGTTGACTGAAACAAAATACCGATTTCCAAGATCTTCTACATTTTGTATCTTGAGCTCAGAGAGTTCTTTACATCAAAGTGCCCCACAAATGCCAAATATGAGGAGAACCTTAAATTACAATAAAAATGTTAATATTAATGTTCATATTGTAAGAATATAAGTATTATCATTAATTAGTTAAGTACTTGATGTAAGTAAGTATTCATATACTAACCTTTTCGTCCAAATGTGTTTTATCTGCTGCATCATTTATGAATTTCGTGATTTCATCCCATTTTAACACCAAAGATTTTTTCGGCCTGTGACCTTTGGAATTACTTTTGACAAGACTTTTTAAGTTTTGAAATTTACCAATATCGATGTTCTCTCGTGTGTTTAAAGTTTTTTTTAACATTGACCATGTGCTCCATATTGTTGACGGGCTCAACCTTTTAGTCAATTCTTTAAAATACACAATTAAATTACCCTCTTCAGAGTTCGACAAAGAACTTTTATGTTCCCTTTGCCAATTTTTATATGCTTCGTCGTTTAAAATATATCTATTTTTATCACACATGCGGGATAAGTAGTATCTTAGAGCACACTTTTGCGGTTAGTAAGTAGCTCTTTTCTCACTATCCAATCAAACGCTTATTTGCGTGCGACAAGTATACTTACCGCACGCAATTTTTACTTATCGCGCGCAAACCGATGACAAAACACTGCTAAAAAAAAACAGAATCGAAGTATCAGTATCAAAAACGTGACGTTGAAGTGACAGATATAAATATTGGTATATCATAGGATTTAAATGAAAATATAAACAAAATTTAAAAATGAGTTTTAATCCTCATTTTATTTCCGAAACTGAAGAAATAGCTGACGGTGAGTTCAAATATTTTAATACATCTAAGCGACAATTTAAAAAAATAATTAATTAATGAATTAATTAATTACTTAATTACTTAATTAATTAAAATTAAAAGTAATTAATTATTAATTAATTACTTTTGGTTCCGCTCATATTATGGTTATTCGAAAAAAAGTTATGTTGATTTTACTTTTAATTTCGTTTTGTGATGGTCGAATACGGAATGAATAAATGAATGATAATCGGAAATAAGAGTAAGAGTTGAGCGTTTATTGATTGGTCTTTACGGTTGAACGGGTGGAGATGAACTAAGGATTAGGACTAGCGCTAATGAAGTGGAGGAAGTGTGAAGTGGAGGGGATGGTCAAGTTGCATTGTTCTGGACCGTGGGACCGTGGCCCAGGGATGCTGTGTGGCGAAATTGGAGGTGCTGATGTGTATGGGAACGAAGTGATAACAGGGTTGCTGTAGGTGTAAGGTGTTGTGTGGGAAAGGGATGGTTATAGGATAGGGCCGTTACAGTTTTTTTATTCTGATGGGGGGGCTCCGCCCCCCCCAAACCCCCCCGTCGCCGCCTACTTCGCCCCTCCGCCCCCCTTACTCAAAACCACAATTTTTCAGCAGAATATATCCCCGCATTTGTGATAAAAAGAAGTATCTGGAACTCGTGCGGTGTTGTTTCTCATTTGTTTCTCATTTCTCACTTGTTTCACAATATACTATAGCGGATTTCTTCGGCAACGTATCCGACTGTATTATTAAAAGTGGCTTCTGCATCAAAGCTTCTTAAAAGCTCTTCCTCGTCCGTAGATTCCACTGATGAAGATGGTTCGTCCATTTTTTTTTACTAATTATATTTCACTTCATACAATTCCGTAAAGAAAAAAAACAGCTTTGACATATTGAACAAAAAAACACGGTTAGAGACAAATGATCGGCGGCAGTGCAGGAAAAAAGTTTTTGCACCCACTGTCACAGAGGGCAAGCGTGTTTTTTTTTACCAATGCAGGAATCTTGAACTTTCTGCTTCGAAACGGGGCCGAAAGTGCGTATTTTCGACCGAGGTATGAAGAAAATGATTTTTGCGATTTTTTTCAATAAGATTTCAATATTAATTAACATAAATATTCGTTATCCCACATAATGGGATAATAATGAATGGCATTATACCAGTCGGAATATGCATGAGTACTATTCACAGAAACAAGAGCAACGCCAATTTTTTTGTAGGTAGTTTGGATCTCCTGGAACATGTCCTGAGTTTCTCATAAAAATCGCATATATGTTATACCAATGACAAATTATTTTTTACAAAAGTAATTCCTTTACTTTTTTTTGGAGTAGGTTTTATGAAAAAATGCTTCCTATAAAACTTTTGAGCCGTAATGTTCTCTACGAAATAAGTCGTGTAAAAAAATGACGTATCACTGTTAGTTTAACTGTAAATTCGGACAATCGGACAACGACATTTTCCTTTTGTTCCTTGAATTTTATCTCGGTTATTTGTCTACATATTATTACAAAATTCATATACCATCTAGGAAAATAATTGCTCAAGAGGTGTATGAAAGATTTATTGATGTATCATATAAGCTAGCCACAATGGCCGATTTCCGCGAAAAACACACTGAACGCTTGTAGCCTCCCAAGAAGGGTTACATAGTAGATGAAATTCAGGTAGTTTTTTCCGACATGTACTTTTGGAATGAAAAAAATATATAAAGAATCGATAACAAAAAATCCGTTTTTCGGGGATAAAAATTTTTGCTCATGAGCAAATAAGAGTAGCTTCTCAAATTGCAGAGCTAATTGCAATTTTCCTTGGGACCCCGAAGCATCTGTGCTAGACACGAATTTAAAAAAAACGTCTCAGTATCTTTATAACAAATTACTGAGATATGGATATTTGTACGTTTCTGTAAACTATTATTATCGTAGTCAAAATTTTCGCACAATTCAAATTCGAATGCCTTCCCAATGCTTGCGGGAAGAACATTTAATCAGAGATGGCAGTAGCGCGCTACTTTTGTATCGAGCGATTTCGATACTCGCTACTTGTGTATCGGATAGCGAAAGTTTTGTCGATACTTCGCTACTGAAGTATCGAGCCATTTTGGAGCTCGCTACCTTTGTATCGAGTAGCGAAAATTTTCTCGATACCCCATACTTTTGCATCGAGCAACGAAAATTTCCTCGATACTCGATACAAAATATACAACATTTTCGAGCAACGAAAATTTCCTTGATACTCGATACAAAAGTATCGAATAGAGAAAGTTTTCTCGATACTCGATGCTTTTGTATCGAGTAGCAAAAATTTTGTCGATACTTCGCTACGAAAGAATCGACTCATTTTCGCATCTCGCTACTTTTATACCGAGTAACGACAATTTTCTCAATACTCGATACTTTTGTAAAAAATTGTATAATGGAGTTTTAAAGATCGCTGATCATGAACTGACCATCAAATTTTCAAAATTCAAAATGGCGGATCCAGTATGGCCGACGAGAATTCATGAGTAGTCTTAAAATTTCGTAAAAAAATTGTGTAATGAGGTTCTCACGATCGCTGATCATGAATTGGACATCAAATTTTCAAAATTCAAAATGGCGGATCCAATGTGGCGGACCAAAATTCATAAAAAGTCTCATAATTGCCTAAAAAAGTGTGTAATGGGATTCTTAGGATCGCTGATTATGAATTAAACATCAAATTTTCAAAATTCAAAATGTCGGATCCAATACGGCCGACAAGAATTCATAAGTAGTCTAAAAATTTCCTAAAAAATTTGTGCAATGGGGTTCTCTGGATCGGTGACCATGAATTGAACATCAAATTTTTAAAACTCAAATTAGCGAAACCAATATGGCTGAGGAAAATCCATAAAAAGTCTTAAAATTTCCTGAAAATTGTCTAATGACGTTCTTAAGATTGCTGATCATGAATTTAACATTAATTTTCCAAAATTCAACATGGTGGATTCAATATGACGAGGGGAAATTTGAAGAAAGCTCAAATTGGACCAAAAATTAATACGTGGGGTTTTTCCATTAGAAAACTTCATATTTCTGTCCATTAGCCGTATCTTATGAATGTTATCCAACTCTTACGACGTGGAGGTGGAGGAGAGAGTCTTTTTTATAATTTTTTTGGTTCTATTTGATAAGCTGGGTTGACGTGTGCAGTAATACGTGATATATTTCAACATATTAATGTATATTAATTGTATATGATTGTATAATTGTATATGTATTGAATTGATTGTTTTATTGATTGTTTTCATGATTGTATTGTACTGATATAATTGTATATGAATATTAATGTCATGTCAATGAGTAACAAATGAATCGTGAGAATTAATTTTGCAGATCTAGTGAAAAGTTTGTGATCCGCGAGTGCAATAATCACAGTATACACATTTTCATAGAATTCTGAGATTTTTTATAAACTTTGGTCCGGAATATTGGATCTACCTTTTTGAATTTGGAAAATGTGATGTTCAATTCATGATAAGCGATCGTGAGAACCCCATTACACAAATTTTTTAGGAAATTTTAAGACCACTTATGAATTCTCGTCGGCCATACTGGATCCGCCATTTTGAATTTTGAAAATTTGATGGTCAGTTCATGATCAGCGATCTTTAAAACTCCATTATACAATCTTTACAAAAGTATCGAGTATTGAGAAAATTGTCGTTACTCGGTATAAAAGTAGCAAGATGCAAAAATGAGTCGATTTTTTCGTAGCGAAGTATCGACAAAATTTTCGCTACTCGATACAAAAGCATCGAGTATCGAAATTGCTCGATACTTATGTAGCGAAGTAGCGAACATTTTTGTGATACTCGATACTTTTGTATCGAGCTACAAGTAGCGCTCGATACAAATTTGGACATCTCTGGCGCGTAGTATGCTGGTATGTCTTTGTTTTGTTGTACAGTGACGCGTTCTATACAAATACGATAGCTTTATCGGTGAAACATTCGCCGAAGTTCGACGTTCCTTAGATCTCTCAGTGTCGCATCTAGCTTCGTCGTCGTTATCATTATCACTTTTTCCGTTTTCTGAAAAATGTTCCTTTTTTCCCTCATCAATTTCGTCATTATCAAGCTCCGATTCACTCCGTTGGAATCGTTGGAAAGGTCCAGCTCATTTCCATCATTTTGCATTTAGCGTCGAAATTCCTCCCCTCGTCTAACTTATTGTGAACGCGTCTCCATCTATTCTGTAAAAAAATAGGTGAAACATAACCTACTATTCAACTGAAGATCATGTTCTGTTGAGAAAACACAGGGAATAATGTACTTACGTTGATATTTCGCGTTTTCACAAACCAACAATTTATTGAATCTATACTCTTCTCGTATGAACTCTCCCCTTCTAATGCAAGAAACAGCTGATCCTCCTCTCCAAAACTTTTTTATAGCTAAAAAGTCTGGTGTTAGGATCGGCCCAGAGTAGGGTCCTAGAGTTAAAAAATTGTTGAAAAAATAAATTTGAAAATATTCCGCACCACTATCCTATTCATGGTGAATTAATTCGTTTTCATATTAATTGAAGGCTGTACGAACGAAATCCCTTGTTAAGTGGGACGGTTTTTCAGAATGCTGGAAAACTTCTATGGCAACGCTAAAAGTGATTTCAGCTGTCAAATTATTGTCATGTTATTAAAAACCGGTTACTATAGATAGGTAACTCGATTACATTATCAGTCATTGTTACGAAGATCTGTAATAGACCAAGGATATAAAAAATGTGAATTTCAATAGAAGTATTTGAACTCAAAGAAATAATATTTTAAAACTTTGTATTTTGTGCTCTGCATCTATAACTTGGCCACCCGGAGAATATCTGCGAGATATGGAGAGGGGGTCCTTAATTAGGTCATTTTTGAATTTTTTCGCTCCCAAGATTCCAAGCGGTTCCATTGCAAGAAAAAAAAAATTGTCGTAAAGTTTGAATGCTCATTTTCAACATTCTGCGACCGTCAACGTGTCTTTTTAATTAATTTATTAAATGCTCAGCGAAAACTTATACTTTTGCCTCATTATTGTGCTCAATTTGTACATAATTCAACACTTCGAGAAAGTATTTTGAGTATTATTACAATGACTCGAATCTTCCTATTAGTATAAGCACAGAAAGCCATATTTTTTTTAGAAAGTTCCTCCAAAATCTTCTGAACGATTAAATTTACAAAAGAAATTATAGATCGCAATTTTGTAGCAAATTCAACTTCTTACAAAAAATACCCATAACCTAGCTCTATCAAGTCATTAACGTAGAAGTTATAGCTATTCAAATGACATACTTCTTGTTAAATAAATTACAAATTGAAAAATTAATACTTCGCATTCACTTCATTTTGGTATTATAACGATAAGTTTTTAGCTGAATTAATATCAATAACATGTTCATAAAATGTAAAAAATAACTACAATTTCATATAAAATACAAAAGAATAACATCTGAGGAATATTAAAACTTTGGTATCTGTTTTATGTGTTAATTTGTAATTGCGAGGCGAAAATTAGCCAATTGTACCACCAGTGCGTAAAAAAAGTTTGGGGAGTGGCATGTTGAATTCAGATTTATGTTTTTTGAGGTCGCTGATTCCGAATATGGCATAAGATTTTCGAAATTAAAAATGGTGAATCCAATATGGCCGATAAAATTTTGAAAAGTTTTTGGATCCGTTTGAAAATTAGAAGCCTGCAGTTTTTGGAGTCGCTGAATCCAAATATGACATTGGATTTTCGAAATTCAAAATGGGGGATCCAAAACGGTCGATCAACATTTTTTTAAATTTCGGTTCCGTAAAAAAATCGGTTCTCTACGGTTTTGGGGGTTCCAATATCCGAAGATGGCATCACATTTTCGAAATTCGGAATTGCGGAACCAACATGGCTATTCAAAATATTTTAAATTGAAAAAAAACAAGGAATTTTAAAATAAAATAGCACAAAAGATTTAATGAAGTACAAACTCGCCACACCCCCTTGTTTCATGATTCTGGGTACAAAAAAAAACTCTAACGTCTAATTACATGGCTTAGTAATGCTTATAAAAAATTTCGAAAATTCCATGTTTCATTTAGTTTTTGGTAGCTCACGAATTCATTGTTAAACACATTGTTTCCCAAATTTTAACCAGCGATATTGAATCAGATATTCAAAATGTGAAAAATGTAATGCTATATTTGAATTCAACGACCCAAAAAAAAACGGAGGTGCTAAATGTAAATTCAAAAGATTAAAAGAATTTTGGTCAGCCATATTGTAGCCGACATTTCGAATCTCGAAGATGCGATGACATATTCGGATTCAGCGACCCCGAAAACTCCCGAGTACCAAGTTTCATGAAAATAATAAAAAACAACACTTAGTTTTTTTCAAGATGCGCATATTGCGTCACACGCACTGGTGGCACGACTTTGATCAGCGCTATGTGCATCATACATACCTGTGCTCCAATCGGCGGATGTTATGTGGCTTTATTTGATATGTTTGATAATTGAGAGTGTACGTTTGGCAACGGTTGGAGATGAACTAAGGATTAGGACTAGCGCTAATGAAGAGGAGGAAGTGTGAAGTGGAGGGAATGTCTTTGTGTGGTGTTGTGGGAACCGTGGGATTGAGGTGGTGGATGCTGAGCTGAGATATTGGAGGTGCTGGCGTGTATGGGAATGAAGTGATAACAGGATGAGGTGTAGGGTGTTGTGTGGGAAGGAGTGGCGAATTGTAGGGCCGTTACACCCCGCTTCTTTGAGAACGATGGTCCCCATCGTTTACAGTTTTTGGAGGAAATTTTGGCATTAATTCTATACAATCTAAATGTTTTTACATTAGTTCTTCCTGTTTGAATGACTCGATATAATCTATTATAGTTTTTATTCGTTTTCCTCTTGCTACTGTTTGAAGGCGTAGGCGTTAGTGTATTTATATCTGGTTGATATGTAGGAGCTGGAAGGTGTTGGCTTGGTCTGCTTATTGAGATCTCCATGTTATTTATTGGTGTTCCATTTCCTGAATATTTCCTGTTGATTTCAATTGGGCGACCTGTTGGTTCTGAACCTAACTGCTATTGATTATTTATTGTGTTAATGGGATGAGGTTTGTTAATCGTGATGGGTTTGGTTGTGAGTAGTAGTGAAGATGAGGTGATGGTTGTTTCATTTGTTTTGTTTTTTCGTATTCCGAATTTGTGTGTGAGTCGTCTGGACTGTTGTTTATTGCTTTCTTTTTCCTTTTTCCTATTTGTTGCTGAGTTCGCTAGTTTGGAGTTTTTATAGTCTGTCATTGTTTTTTTTGTTCCTTAATTGTCATTCCTTTTTTATTTCACTATTTTATTATTATTTCTTAAATTGTCTTTGTAACAGAGTTCTGATTAGTTCCGTATTAGTGGAGTGTGGGCGTTATTGTGATGTGGCTGTGTGTGTCTGGTTGATAGATATGTTGTTTGATATGATTAATATAATTTCAATGTGCAAGAAAAATAAATGCCGTAGAGAAATATAATAATGTAATAAGATGTTATATGATAAGTAGTAAAAATCGTAGGAATAATGGATAAATGTAAATGCTTAACCTAGGTCTTTAATTCACATTCATACCGCATTCATACTTCGTCGGAGTTTGTTTTATTGATATTTTTTCTGTCTCACGGTTTCGTCAGTTCATCGTCTATTATTCGTGTTATTGTTTCTTGTATGTCTCGTAGTGTCCTAACTGATTGTGCGTCGAGTAATGTCAATGATTGCGCTAATGCATTGTCGAGCGTAGTGTCGTTATATTGTCGTTTTCGTAGGGCTGGAATCGGTATTTCCCGGATTTTTGGGGTTTTCGGGATCGTTCCGGTATTCCGTGTTGTGCTGTGTTTTCTGTCTTGTCTGGTGTTTCTGTTTCGTTTGTCTTGGGGTCTTCTGGGATTGGGTCGAGTTTCGTCTGTTTTTGTTTTATGCCTGACATGTTGGTTTTAGTTTTAATATTACTGAATTTTGGATGGTCTCGATCCTTGATGAGTGGTCGTTACAGGTGACGTATAGGCTCTCGGACTCGGGGGCTGCATATAACCAAGCGTTACTATCATGGATTCTCGCCCAATAGGTTTGTTTTAATGGTTTCAAATGGATGTCGCAAGTTTCGAGTATTCGAAAATGTGGGTTGGTCAATAGTTGAATCTCGCACTCGGCTCCGCCATCCATTCTTGTATCGGGTTGATTTGTTTGCATACGTACATTGCGTTTACTGGTTTGCAGTTCATTAGGTTATGTAAGCTGAAATAATTTTCGAAATCCTGGGTAATCGCTGTGAAAGGTGATGCCGGTTTGATGAAAGCGAAATGTGTATCTGACGGGGTCTGACGCATTGGGACAGACATGTTCGT
Organism: Heteropelma amictum; assembly: GCA_959613375.1. Taxonomy (NCBI): domain Eukaryota; kingdom Metazoa; phylum Arthropoda; class Insecta; order Hymenoptera; family Ichneumonidae; genus Heteropelma; species Heteropelma amictum. Next base: position 13,406,103 of record OY390720.1, on the reverse strand, counting down.
ACAATTTGAACGGAGTTCCGCAGAAACGGCGAGTTATCCGCTGGGGTGATAGCGTTCATAACAGCTGTGTGGTATCTGCAACATGTACCATTTTGATTTTATCTACGTGTACTACTATTGTTTTGTTATTGTCGATTTGAAGTCTAATGTTATTATTGTTAAGTATTTCCAAAATGGTGTATGGCTGGGTGTAACTGGGGTATAATTTTCCTTTTCGAGGTTCCTTTAGTAGGAATACTTGTTGTCCGGCTTCGAAATTTTGAGTTTTTGTTTTCTTATCGTAATATCGTTTGTTGCATTCTTTTGCTCCTAACTGTTTTTCGCGTGATAACTGTCGGATTTCTTTTAAATTTCTGTGCAGTGTTAGCAGATAGTCGGCGTATGTGGCCAGTTTCTCGGCTGGTGGGAATTCGAATGATAATGAGGCGGGTTTTCCGAAGCTAGCTCATATGACGTGCGCCATGTGCTTTCGTGGACACTTGTGTTGTGAGAAAGTGCCGCGAATGGGATTAGTTCGTGCCAGTTTTTGTCTATATCGATGTAATGTTTGAGGTATTCGACGAGACTGTGATGGCTTCGCTCTAACGCTCCGTTAGACTGTGGATGATAGGTTGTTGTTCGGCACTGTTTGATTTTGAACAGTTCCGCGAAAGATGCGAATAGATCTGACATGAAGTTTGTACCCTGGTCGGAGAGTATCGCGCGGAGTGCGCCGAATATTGTTATGAAGCTTGTTGCTAGTGCTTTGGATTCGTCACGAGCTGTTGTTTGATTTAGAGGTACTATGACGCTGAATCTGCTGAATAGATCGATGATCGTGAAGATGTATTCGTGACCGTCTTTTGTTTTTGGAAGAGGTCCGACGATGTCTATTGCGATTTTTTCGAACGGTTGGGATGGGGTGTCCATTATTACCATGCTGCTTTGTTTTCTACCCGAACGAGTTTGTTCCTTTGACATTCTTGACAGGACTTTATAAATTTTCTGATATCCGTTTTCATGTTTCTCCAGTAATACTGTATTGCTATGCGTTTGTGAATTTTTGAAACGCCTCCGTGTCCTTCTATTGCTGATTCGTGTGCCTCTTTTATGATGTGATACCGATGTAGTTTTAATGGTACGGTAATAAGCCCTTCGCATAATGTTATTCGTATCTTCAGACCAGATGTGATTGAGCGGATGTGGGTTTTGATCTTGTCCCAGAAGGATCGGTCGATGATCCCCGGGTCCTTGGCTAGCGTGCATGACTCCAATTTTTCCTTTTTCAAGGTCTTGATGATTGTTTTAATGCATTTCTGAACCATGTGCCAGTCGGCGTTATCCGTGCATTTTTCTTTGCATGTATGGTGAAGATCCGTCTGGTTCCGTGACATTTTGTGAAGTTGTGTCCGACCCTTGGCTTTTCTCTACGGAGGTTTTGATAGCTAATTATATTTTTTCTACGAGCATTCGCGAAACTGTTGTGTTCATAACGCAATCAGCCGCGAAGAAGTGTGCGATGTTGTCCTTCTGTAAGACAATACTCTGTTGGCTAATTGCGATGTTATCGTGGGTGGAGGTGTTTTCGATTATCGTGGGTTTTCCAGATTGTTCCTTTTCGTTGGTGTTTTTGGTATCTGGTTTCGCGGTTTCACAGCTTGGCTCAATTGTTAATGCCTTTGGGTTTGCCGATTGTTCTTCGTCTGAGGTCGTTGTGTTATCCTCATCTGACGTTTCCGAATTTCCGGTGGACGATTGGTGTTCTGTGTCCTTGGCCTGTGTCATGTGTCTCGTTTGTATTGTTGACTTGGGGGGCCCTAAGTGTTTTTTGTGGCATTGTGGTATTTTGAATGTTGGGTCTTCGTCTAGGTCGTCTTGTGTGTCATGATACGTTTTCGATGCGAAATTTCTGTGTTTGTCAGTCTTTGTCGGAAAGTGTTTACCAGTCGTTGTTTCGGATTTCCTTGGTCGGCCAGGTCGTCGTTTGTGTGTTGATACCGTGCTGTCTTCGTCGGTCGATTCTGGTGGGCGAATCGGCGGTTTCAGCATATTGTTAATGTTTTGACGCTGGGCTTTTGATTGTTCTTGCAGTTTGCCTGGTATTTCGTGAGTGGATTTATTCGTTCCATGGTTATCTTTGAGTCGTACTGGCGAACGGAAGTTGGGTTCGACTTTCTTGGTACCTAAAGTCGTTGGTGTTACCTCGTTGGGTGCTGTTGGTGAGCGGAAGCTGGGCTCCACTTCAGAATGTTTTGTGGTGACTTATTCGTTTATAGCTTCCGCTGCCAATGAAGGTGGTTGAAATGTTGGCTTTAACTCCGATGCGCCAAGTTCGGTGTTTTCCACTTTCGTTTCGTTAGCCGATTCATGTGCCTTTGCTGTTTCCGTTTCGTCATATTTGTCGCCAATCCCCAGTGCTCCGGACGTTCCGTGAGGATTTGGGGTTGTGATGGCATCGTTATGAATATCTCCGGGCAGGCCGGGATCGTTGTGGAGAACGGTTCGTGGGTCCGTTTCTTTGTATTTAATTGCGTCGGTATGTTTTTTTTTGTTTGATTTCGTCTTTATGTGCGTTGCTTAGCTTCGTTTGTTTGTTTGCGTTGTTTGTAGTTGTTTCGATCATTAACCTTTCGTTTAGTTGCCGTTTCGTATCCTTTTTGACGGTGATGAGTTCCTCCGTTTCCGTTGCCGTATCGTAATTGTTGTCATCGATGGATGGATTTACTTTTCGTTGCGTATTCTCTTTCATCTTTTTCTTTAGCCTCGTGTATAAGTCTTCGTTGTCGGTGTCGGTGCCTGGTCATTCCGAGTTGTTGTGTGTTGTGATACGTTTCTTCCTAGGTGGTGGGTTTCCCGATTGTTCGTCCGACGTTGACCTTCCGCGCGTTTGCGCGGTTTGGCTTTGGTTGGCCTTCTTCATGTCGTTATTTTCGTTGGATGACGATTCGCTTCGAAATCGAATCGGTAGGATCTTTGGTGGATTCCTTGACATGGCGTCCGCGACGACATTGAGTTTCCGAGTTTATGGTGGATGTCGTATTCGTAATCGCGTAGTAGGGCTTGCCAGCGTTGTAATTGTTGTGGTGGGGTAGGTTTGGTCGTGAGATATACAAGTGCTCCATGGTCTGTTACTATCGTAAAACGTTTTCCGTAAAGATGCCTAAACTGTTCGATCGCTTTTACCACTGCTAACAGTTCTTCATGTGTAGTGTCATACTTGATTTCGGCGTTCTTGAGGACTCGAGAGTAAAATGCTACTGGATGATCGAAATTTTCGTATTTTTGACTTAAAACCGCGCCGATGGTGTAATTAGATGCGTCTGTTGTTAAGGTAAATTGTTCATTATAGTCTGGGTATCGTAAGATAGGTCGGCTTATAATTTTCTTTTTTAATGTTTTAAAAGCTTCCTGGCATTCGGTTGTCCAATTGAATTTTTTGGATTGTTTTAATTGGTTAAAGGAGCGGATATTTTTGCGAAATCTTGAATAAATCTTCGATAATAATTAGCTGGTGCATGGAATTGTATAATAGTCTTTTTGTCTGGTGGAGTTGGAAAATTTTTTATTGCCTCGACTAAGTCTGGTTTTGGTTGTACCCCTTTTCCACTGATAACATGGCTTAAATATGCTACTTCTTTACAAAGAAATTTACATTTGTTGGTCTGTAGCGTCAAACCTGTGTCGGTCCGTCGTTTCGCGAGTCGCCTGAATTTTTTCTCGTGTTGTTCGAGGTCAGTTGCGTAAATAACAATATCGTCCATGTTAACGATAAGGTCTGCACCCTGGAGTCCGGATAGTATTGAATCCATTGCTCTTTGAAATGTAGCCGGTGCGCTTGGCAATCCGAACGGCATTCGATTGAATTCATAATGTCCACCCGGTGTGGAAAATGCTGTTTTCACCTTGTCTCGAGGGTGCATCTCGATTTGGTGGAAACCAGACGCGAGATCAAAAACCGAGAAGTACTGTGATTTACCCAATTGGTCGAGAATGTCTATGATATTTGGTAACGGGTATGCATCGGGGACAGTTTTTCCATTGAGTTTCCGAAAGTCGATAACCATACGCCACCTTTTTTCGCCTGTATCATCTTATTTTTTGGGGATTATCCAAACGGGTGAGTTGTATGGACATAGGGATGGTTGTATAATGTCTTTTTCCAAAAGTTCCTGTGTCTGTTTATTAATTTCGGATTTGTGTACTTGTGGAAGTCGATATTGTTTGGTGTTAATGGGTCTGTCGTCGATGGTGTTAATTTCGTGTTTTATTACGGTCGTGTGTCCCAGTCGTTCGTCAGGCAGGTTGAACAAATGAGGGTGTTCCGAAATTAATTGGTATACACTGTCTTTCTCTGTGTCATCTAGATTATCTAGGTGCAAGAGTGACTGTACCATTTCGGATCTACTTTTCTCTGTCGCCAAGCAGATTGCAGCGCGGTTCTCGGCTTGAGTATCGCGAGAATTGCTTTCGGTGACGCCGGGTGCCCTTGATATTTGGTCGATCAGCTGTAGTTCGACCATTGGGATTGCGAAAGAGATGTCATGACTAGTTGTATTAATCGCTCCTATGTACGCTATTCCACCGCGGTTCGTTACGATGGCGTTACCGACAAAAAGACCTTCGTTTGTTTCGATTCTTGGTATAAAGCCTTCGGATAAATCAGTATCTTTTATTCGGATTGATATTAAGGTTTTTGATCTGGCGGGAATGTTAATTTCTTCCTGGGTCTCGAATGGTATTGTGATGTCAAAAAATGCGATGCAGGATTTTGTGTATAGTACATCGGCGGGTGTCTCTTTGAGAAACGTATCTCCGAGGATTGCGTCGTATGGGACAGGGATAGTGTCTTCGACGACATGGAATTCTACGTTAATGTTTTCGATTCGGATAGTATATTTGCCGGTTGTGTATAGTACACCCTCTGTAATTCCCGAAAGTTCGTAAATAATGTGTGGGTCGATTTTGTTTTTGTGTCGTATGATAGATATTTTAGCCAAATTGATCTGTGCGCCTGTATCTACTAGAAACCGAGAGTTTCGTTTGTTAAGATCGGGTGAATTGATGACGACTGTTGGTGGTTTTCGTCTTTCGGTAAGTCCTAGGCATATTGTCGCTTTTTTAATTTCCGTGTTTCGTGTTTTTATTGGCTTGATGTCGGCGCGCGTTCTCTCGAGGGGCTCCGCGTCGCGCTGTCCCACGAGGCTGAGTTCCTGTTTTTCGTCGCGAGGTCATTGAGTTTTCCGATGTTTTGCTGCCTTTCGTCTGAATTGTCTCGGCGGTTCGTATGACAGTTTCTATCCTGCGAGTTGGTACGATAGCGGTCGCGGGAATTGTCGCAGTATTGGTCGCGAGAGTTATCGCGGTATCGATCGCGAGAATTATTTCGGTATCGGTCGCAAGAATTATCTCTGTATCGGTTTTGAGAATTTCTGTATTGGTTGTTACGGGCGTCGTCGTATTGATTTCGCGTGTAATTGTTGTATTGATTTCGTGGGTTGTAACCGTTACAATTTTGTGTTTTTTGACCGAATCGATTCCTGTTGAGATGCCCGAATGGGCTTGATTCCCCTTGGTCTTGTCGCCATTTATCCCTCATTTTCGCTAACATAATACATTCCGATGTCATGTGGCCCCCTGGTTGGTGAAATTCACAATATTTCCCGCTTGTATTTTTATTCGTTTCCGCAAATCGAATTTTAGCTGTTTCGATTAGCGATTCTTTCGTTTCTTCTTATTGCAAGGGACTATGTTTTTTTCCTCTTTTTTTATTACTATTTTGCTACATTGTTTTCAAATAAGTAAATTCAGTAAATTGATCATTTGTTTTTGCAAGTTTTGTGTGAGAACCAGTATATATGCGTATATGCGTTAATTTCGAGAAGAGCGGTAGAAATGAGTTCTCTTATGTACGAAAATTATTTTTGAGGTTCGCTGTAGCGGCGTGTCCGCCAGCGACTTTGTTGCCGGACAGTGTAATAGAAGATCGGAATTCGGTTGACACAATTTTTGTTGCGCGGGCGTGAGTGAGAGGGAACGATGAGAGTTGCTTGAGCGAACAATGGTTATAGAAGCATGAATGGGTGTATGTGTGTGTGTGTGAGGAATACATATGGTCGTATAACCGACACACGCTCACAATACAGAGTATGAAGAGTATCGTCGCATGCACGAATTTTAAAGAAAAATTTGGGTGGTACTTACATAAGCGCCGAGATGATCGTAATTAATCCCATTTCGTTGTTTTTGTTATTATTATTATTATTTTTTCCCTCTTTTCGTCCTTCCTTTCTTCTTCGATGTCCTTTATTGGTTTTTTTTTCTCTCTCTCGCGAGTCGCTCGTGGCTCGATGTGATTAAAGTCGTGTGTGTGACACACGATTGTAACCACACACACGGTCTTTTGTTTTCACCTAAGCTTCGTTTCTTTCTTGCCTTTTTACACTATTTTTTTTTTTTATATATATTCCGGAGTTGCGAAGATTTCGATCCCACTTCTGACGCCAGTTGTAATGTGTCTTTATTTGATATGTTTGATGATTGAGAGTGTACGTTGGGCAACGGTTGGAGATGAACTAAGGATTAGGACTAGCGCTAATGAAGTGGAGGAAGTGTGAAGTGGAGGGGATGTCTTTGTGTGGTGTTGTTGGGACCGTGGGATTGAGGTGGTGGATGCTGAGCTGAGATATTGGAGGTGCTGACGTGTATGGGAATGAAGTGATAACAAGATGAGGTGTAGGGTGTTGTGTGGGAAGGAGTGGTGAATTGTAGGGCCGTTACACGTAAAAAATTAAATTTTCGTTGAATTTCAAATAAAAATCACCGTCTTCGACAGGGAATTTTTTGCCAAACACGTTTTCAATTCAAGTTGAGTTGATCAGATTACTCCGCATGCCGTTATTTGAAAAAAAACCATTTTAATGAAAATGATGTCATTTGAATAGCTACAACTTCGACATTAAAGACTTGACAAAGTTGGATCCTAGATATTTTTTGTAGGAAATTGTATTTGTTACAAAATTGGGATCAATAATTTTGTTGTAAATTTAACCGCATTCCAATGGCTTGCTGTGCTTGTACTAACAGAAAGGTGTAAGAAACAGGTATAATACTCCAAATACTTAACCCGTAGGCACCACACGGGTGCAAATTTGCACCAACGAAACTGTTAGGTGTCTAGAACTTTCTACCTGCATCATCTAGCGACTTTTCCCCTCCATGACAAATATGACAAAGGGTACATGCTTGCATCGAGTAGCTAAGTAAAAACAATTTTTTCTTCAATTTGGCTTTTTTTTATGAGTAAAGTTTTAAAAAATTTTTTTTTATGTTCCTAATCGATTACTCAGGAATTTCTACCCCAAAAAAGTACCGTTCAACTTCTCATTTGGTATAATTATCGATAAGGTAGAACGGTTTGAAAACTCGAAGTGCAAATTTGCACCCATGTGGTAAGTGTGTGACGGGGGGTCGCACACTTACACACATCAAACGGGGTATGGTGCCTACGGGTTAAGAAGTGTTCAGCTATCTACAAATTAAGCCTAATAACATGGCAAAAGTATCGGATTCAACAGAGTATTTAATAAATGACTGAAAAAAAACTTTGTTGATCTTGCGCAGGTTGTTAAAATTGAGATAGAGCATTCAATCTTGACGACAATTTTTTTTCTCAAAAAGAAACCGTTTGAAATCTTGGGAGCGAAAAAATTCGAAAATCACGAAATTAAGGTAGTTCGGTCACGAAACGATTTTCTTAAGAAAGAAAGACTGATACGCTTAGGGCTGAAAATGGTTCGGAGGGATGAATTCGTATGGTAAAGTATAGGAAATTGAAACATTGAAAGCATTTGCAGTGGCAAGTGGGTGGCACCTTTAGGCGGGCGTTAATAGAGTTTGGAATTTTTTTTCTTTTTAACAATGTTTTAGAAACCCAAGTGATAGAAGTCAACTTGAGAATAACGGTGACCATAATATATCATCCATAAGAGAAAAAAACTATAAAATTTAATGAAAATGATTAAATTTATTGACTATGAAGTCATCAATATTATTTTTGTAGCAACTTATTCTTAAGGATCGACTTTCTTCCTCAATGGTGGCTCTATCTACGATCTCGATCGATAATTTCATCAGTATCTTAAATATGGGTTATGGTTCATGTTTCCCCAGAAATTGTCCTCAGGTAATATTCCGTGTAACATCGAAGGAATCACCGCGGATGCATTAAGCTTATCATTGTTTACACGTGTCGCATATGCTGCTTCTGAAAACACAATGTAGGTTGGAATAATAGGAACAACGCAGGAAAAAAAAGCTACGAAAACGATGACGCATTTAAATCCTATTTTCGAAAAAGTAGCAGACGAATTTTCAGCGGAGAAGTATCATTTCTAGTACGTAAATGTAGAATCTTGCGTTCGTTTCTTATTTATTGATGTAATTAAAGGAATGATAAAATCTCAATATTGCCACTCTGAACTTCTCGTATTTATTATTTTTGTCTTACTTTTTGCTTGTCTTATATTTATATAGTCATTTTTGGTTTTTTTTTTCATTTGTTTGTCACCTGTTCATCTCCTGACAATACGATACATGAAAGTTTGACAGCCGAGCTCGAAATTCAACTTGGTAAAGGGATTGAGGAATTGACGAACATGGTCCGGCCGTTCCGCATATCGCCGAGCCCGCCAAGTAGGCCCATTGTGGATTTTTTTTTATCGTGTGTATATCATTGTTATTATCATATGTAGTGGGCATCAGCCGAAAAGAAAAACAAAAAATTACGTATGTGTATAATAATATAGCATCATTGTAACATATGTTGAGACGCTGCCGCGTCTCTAGATAACCGTACATATAATCCGCAGGTATGTATATACTTTCCGAATTTTTTTGTGCATTCATTATGACGGTTTTCCACCCTTATTCTTTGTTTATTTGTCCGTTATATTCGCGTATCTTATAATCATTTGATCAATATCTCTACATAGAATATGTTTTTGTAAGCTCTCGCATACGGACCCACCCCATGCTTTCAGGAACTCGTGCACACATTGTTTGACATACAATCGAGTCTTAGAGTTATTACGTGACGACTAGAATACATGTCAAAGACATATACCGATTGATGATCGAGTCGTTCCAAAATTCATGGAAGCTTCTCTCTTCCATAACAAAGATAGAAATTAGGCGAAGCGTGGAAGATTTCATCTTGCGTCTGCTGGTGCTACCTTGCACGGTCAATGGGACGCAAAGCTGACTTCAGAAGTCCTTGAGTTAAAGGCGACATGATGCACGCCTGCCCTGGTGTGCTACAGTCATCTTGAGTCACTTTGGGAATGAACATTCTGTTCTGAGCTTGGATCAGGATCGGAATCCTCTGACACACCGTGATGAGGCGCACGTATCGAGTAACTTGGGCTTCTCTCGGTTCTGCAAATTATTAAAGCTTCGAAATGATGATTCGCGAGTCTAGTAATATGTCTCTGATAATGTAGGAGGCGCAACATGTCCTGTAATATGTCACGTCGCGCGTTCCATTATCTATTCAGATATGTTCAGACAGGCGATATGAGAACAGGGACAATCGAAACTTTCTGCACTGCTTTTACATAAAGTGGGGCATAACGCGGAATATGCCATATGATATAATGCAGTGGTAACGGACAATCTAGTTTCTCTCATTGTTCGTTCATACAAGGTTTACGTTGAAGATCTCGTCGTAAATAAAAATGTGCAATGTGATCTTCGATTGATATAGTATAGATTTTTAGATTTGAAATTTCAGGATCAACAGAAATGGACCAATTACTTTTGAGGATGAATCAATATGAAAATAGAGATAATGAAAAAATAGTACGATATGGAGCACACAAGTAATATTTCTTGCCTGGTTGCTGCCAACTGGCTTCCATCACTTCCACGTCTCAAACCGCTACGTCTTCTCGTGCACAGGCAATTGCATATTATCCTCTTGAATGCAAATCTGAAGTCTTTGCTGAATAGAGCGTAGATGCAGGGATTTATTGCGGAGTTGCAATAACCGAGCCAGAATAAGACGCTGAATACAATTGGATGAATGCAGTTCGGGCAAAAGGCACGCAGAAGATACATCGTGAAGAACGGGAGCCAACAGAGAATGAAACCACCGACTATGATGCCCAGAGTCTTTGCCGCCTTTGTTTCCATTCGGAATCTCTTCACCTAAAATATTATTGACGTTTTTCTTCTACGTTTGACGTGAAATTCATTTAGTTCGTGCACGTCCCGTTTTGGTGCTTCGGTATGGAACAACATATGTTGCAGTAGTATACACGGAATAAATGAAGTATTACATCGATATTGCTTTATAATTTTTGTAATGCATTACTTTAGTAATGCAATGAAATTTAATACCTTCGGTATTCAATAAAATATTTGACAATGCATTATCTTTGTCATGGATGGAACACCGTACAATGCATTATTGGATAATTCTAAGAAAATTGCATGCATTGTTACTTGCATTTTTCACAGCAAGAATTTTGAATAATGCTTTGTCCTGTAATATACAGTAAAAGGAAGATTTACTTTTTATGCCGACGAAAAAATGGATAACACCAACATAAATGTATTGTACGAGTGCAATGGAGTCGAGCAATGTTTATAAATACATTTTCAGTCCAATACGGAATAAATGCATTAGAGTTTTTAACGATTACCAAAAAAATGCGCAATAATATTTTTATTGCGTTACCTATTATTATTATTATTATTATTACTTCTGGCTCTCTGTTTCTCTGTCTCAAAATTTCTCTTCCCTCTGCGCATGCGCATACTCAGGGATCTGTGAGCAATAGTGATAAGGGAAAGTTAACAGATTCGAGCGGGGTGGGCCGAAATGAACGGCGACTGTAATGCATCGTAATATTTTAAAGACATTCTCGAAATAATTCTACAACCAATTCGTATGAAACCCGAACGATGTATAATTATTTCTCTAGGCATTATCCATTGGTAAAATAATGCACCATGCTATGCTCTCTGTATTATCCTTCTTATAAAAAGTTGATGATGTGGTCCGGAAGTTGATGCTCAATCGAAAAAATATCGCTCGATTGTTGTCGTTTTATTCATCCCCTGATTGGTCGGTGAAAAAGGGTGGCAAAATTCTGTTTGCATTCTGATGCGCTCGTATGTTTTGTTTTTGCTTGAATTTGACAGTTACCGGATTTTGACAGATTGACAAATTGAAACAAATTGAAAACAAATTTTCTTATTTTATTTTAATGGGAAATGAAAAATTCCGAAGATCTCTTAATGTTAATATAAAGGATCCATATTTGAATTGATTTTTCATCAGATGCCAAGAAATCAGTTTTTCTGTACATCAAAAAGAAAAAAAAAATACTCAACTATTTTGACGTATGCTACCGTACATTGAATTTTATTGTCGAAAATTTGTCCAAGAGATAGGTGCGGGTAAGTTCACTTGACCTGTTCAAAGACGCCTGATGGCACTTGTGTCCGATCTAGATGTTTGTTGTTTTGGTATGCATGAATAGTGCACTTGACGTTATTATTTACTAGCTTTTTCCGCGGCTTCACCCTCGTTTTATAAATCTTATAATATTTGGGTTTGGTTTTATATTTATGTAATATAGACTTATTTCAATAAAGTATCATGTGATTAAACTGAATTTTTATAATTCATTGAAAGACCAACGCGCGACAAATGTAGGTTAGACTTTTGTAAAAAAGGCTGTTTTATCCCACAAAAATACATAAAACACAAAAATAACCCATAAAAATACAAAATCGAATAAACTCAGCGGCGAAGAAATAGACGAAGAAGAAGTCGAAGACGAAGATAGACGTGAAGAAAAAGACGGGAATAAAAAAGAAAGGAAAAAAATAGAGAGAAGCAAGATGAAGAGTCAAACGATAGGGAATGCATTCCAGTCATTACCATTGAACAACGTGCTCATATACCTGATATGTGAGGCGGGCTCATATATCGGGGTGATGACTGAGTTTTAATCGAAAAGACATTTTTTTATGTTTCAAATTTGAGTTACAAGTCTTACAATTAGTTACAAGTCAAGTTACAAGTCAGATCTCGGAATTAACCTGGAGATTTCATGTGAAGAAAGCAAAGGAATTACCCATGCTCGTAAAAATATCCTGTCGACTGGCGCATCCGAACGGACAATAAATTCTTTCAATCAAACACTCGGGACATTCAAAGCTCAATTCCGTAAGCCGCGAGGATAGGTCAAGCGGAAATAAAAAGAAACAATTACCACCAAATAAAAATATCTTTAGGGAGAGACTCGGTGAAATCATGAAGGGGCAATAAGTGACTCAGACATCCCTTTCTAGCACAATAGGTAAAAATCCCACCACCTAGTGACAAGAAGGTAGAAGATATCGCGATTTGGCGATCCCGGAGCAGTTAAAGATCAGACTTCGAAAGGAGCAGTCTTACACCGAAATTCGCACCGAGCACTTGATAGTCAAATTCCAGAATCCAAAGAAATCAGTGTCGTCAGTCAGTCAGTTTTGTCGAGTCGAGTTATATCTAACAGTATCAATCTAATATTATAACCGAGTGTGAACTTGTAAGCAATGCTGGACCGATATTGTAATCAGCTGCTTGAGTGACTATTGTATCACGACAACGAACCGTTGAAAACCACCCTAATGATTGTACAACTCCATCAGCAAGAATTGTACCACCAGCATCATTGTAAGAAAAACAAAATGGAGCTCCGGATTTGTACGTTCAATAAACCAAACTAACGCGAGTAACATCTACTTCTTCATCATATGTGTTCAACCTTTCAACATTTTGCGGCCATCGACTAAACGACTTCGAGGTCTAGTCCAGACGAATAAGCTCAAAAATCGATTGACTTCTATTCTGGAATAACATAGGTTAGCCGATTTTTTTACAGATTCATTAGATACGGACGAACATATTTTTACTTAGCCTCCAAAAAGTTAGGTCCGGATTTGTGCGTAACGATTGTTTAAACTTTTGAGACCCCACATTTTGTTAAATAACGGTTTTGTTATGGGTTCCAGATGAAAATTGTTCAAACAAAAGTTGTTCGTCTCATCATTCATGAAAAAACAAGGCATCGTGAGATCGATTATCATTATTTGTTTAGTTGCAAAATGCAAGCCCCGTGGAAATAAAAAATTTACATTTTCTGTTATAAACTGATGAACAAACAACGTACGGCTTTGAAACTGATGGCACAGGTAATATGATATGTCTTCAAAATTATCGTGCAAAGCTTTTTTGCCTGTGTTGCATAGTTGAGCAACAATCCGCGACGAGCCAAAATCCGGAAATCGTTCGTCCTTTTTAATTTCATTCGCCCACGGGTTGCCAAAAAATCGTGGAGGCAGTTGGTAGCTATTACTTTTTATAAATAAAAAAAAACATTTTTATACTCGAAAATCTCAATTTTTTCAGCGCCTTGGAATTTTTTGCTTTTAAACAATTTGAGATATCTCCGGGAATTCTCATATTATTGTAAATATTATGATGGATCGTACTTGGTCTTCATTTGACGAGTAATTTTAAAAGAAAAACGTGAATATCTTCATTAGAACCGAAAATAACGGTGTTTAAGCGTTATTTTATTTATTGTTGTTATAATTGATATTGAGAGGGAAAAAAATCAGCTATCTCTAAATACCCCAAGGAATCACCGTGAATTTTTTCAGATCTCTAGGTGCGTTATATGTAGTGAGAAAAATGTCAGTTCGTCGAGCGCCGTGGAGTGCCGTCGGTCGGTGAAAGATAGCCGGGCGGCGTGGTGGGGAAGCTCCAGCATTCGCGCGCCCGGCCGTTCTTATTGCGTAATTAACAAATGAATAACTCTGTTAATAATTATCGTACAATATACATTTTTTTTAAACCATGCTACTTTTTTCTCGAAAATCCAAATCTGCCATTGGATTTATGATATTTTACTTTCTTTTATATTTTGGTCATATTCTTCGGGAATATTGCTGTATATAACTTCGAATACACAGTATCTGCGAATTTTACGTCTAAAGGAAATACAATAAAACTTCATTGGGGTGGTGTATTTAAACACATGTATATTTACATATACATATACATATACACAAATGAGGCATTAACTATTGCCACGGTAAATATCTCTGTAATTATCGACATGACAAAAAAATGTCCCAAACAAAAGTTGTAGCGTACGAAAGGGGCCATCGAACGCGATCATTTTTTTTCATTTCAGCGGAGGCGCTGACGCACAGTGAAGATTACCTCCACTTTTTCAAATGGGACGGTACATTTTTTTCCTACCATCTTGTAGAGCATCGCAAACTGCATAAAAAACATTAAGGGTTCAAAGTCATTCAAGGTAATTTCAAGATGAAAAAGTGACATGAACTTTATTTTGATGTGAAATGAACTTTTTATTTACAGTAGATGTTCAAAATGATTGCCATTCGAATCGATGCAGTATTGCAATCTCCTTATCGCAGATTGTGTAGAATTTTTTATCACTACGGCACTTATCGAATCACATGCTCGAAGAATTCTATTGCGCATATCATCCGGCGTAGTTGGACGTTATTTGTAAACGAGATCTTTCAAGTATCTCCACAAAAAAAATCAAGAGGCGTCAAGTCTGGTGAGCAAGCTGGCCACGATACAGCTCCTCCGCGTCCAATCCAACGGTTCGGAAATCTCTGATGCAATTCATGTCTAGCTATCAGCGAAAAATGTGCCGGACACCCATCGTGTTGATACCACATTCTGTTTCTCGTTTCTAAAGGTATTTCTTCTAATAACGGACCTAATATTTGTTGAAGGAATGTGCTATACTTGCGGCCATTGAGATTCCCTTCGATGAAATAGGCGCCTACGATTCTATCCTCAATAATCCCACACCAAACATTAACCGACCACGGTTTTTGGTGTGCAACTTACCGCAGCCAATGTGGATTTTCAGTCGACCACAAATGCATGTTATGCAAGATAATATTGCCATGATTAGTAAATGTTGCTTCATCAGTAAATGAAATCCCATTGATAAATGAGTCATCTCTCTGAATCTGGCGTTGAGCCCATCGGCAGAATTCGATGCGATTAATGAAATCTGTACCCGTTAGTTCCTGGTGGAGACTGATGCGGTAAGGATGGTATTGATGACGATGAAGAACACGTAGAACACTTCTTTGGCTTACGCCAGATTCCCGAACACCGATTTCCGTTTCTTGATTGGTAACTCGCTTTTGTCGATCAGTTTTACGATGGGTTAAGGATCTAGTTGTCCTCAATTTATTGTACAAAATTTAAAATGTACGGCGTGTAGGATGAGAACGTTCGGGATATCTTTCAGCGTATAATTCTCTGGCTGTCACTGCATTTTTCTGACATTCTCCGTAAATTAGGAGCATATCAGTTTGCTCTTCGAAGGAATATTCCTTATACATCATTTACATTCGCTAGATTGATTAATACTAGTCTCAATTATTAAAATTGTTGAAAATAGATACTGTTTTTCGGCGATTTTAGATTTTTGCTTATACAGGGTGGTCCACGCAACGTGTGCACCTCTTTCACGGTCGAAATATGCGTTGCACGAAAAAATGTTGTATACAAAAGTTACATGGTTTATGAGGCTTCATCATGTGGTGCATTTATTTTTATTCTAGGTGGAGGCGCTTCGGAGATTTCAAGGTCAACTTTGTTTTTTTAAAGGGAATGCTATATTTTTTATAGCGTAAGATGATAGAGTATCGAATTTTGAGTAAAAAAGTATAGACCCTTATTAGCCCTAAAATCAATAGTTAACGAGTATTTTCACTTTATTACTTTAAAATTTCTATTGCGTAATATCAAGTTGGAGATTCAAATCTACTACAAATATCTGAAGGATAGCATTGTTTACATGACAGTGTTTATCAATATGAACACATTCACCACATCACACGCTCTTATCATGATTCGCAATCCTCTCAATATTTGTAATCCAGTATTAAAGTTTCCTTCAGTGATCGTGCGTGATTATCAGAAAGATAAAAGTGAAAATGAATTTTTGTAATAGTGACAAAGTTGATATGCTTTTAGTGTACGGAGAGTGTCATAGAAATGCAGTAAGAGCTAAAGCTATGTATGCCGAAAGATATCCTCAACGGATTCAACCATTTCGAACCATATTTGAGAGAATCTGTAAATCGCTTCGAGAAAATGGACATTTCAATCTTAATAAACGTACCGTAAGACAAACTGCCACTTCTGAAGAGAATGCTATTGCGGTCTTAGCAGCCGTAATAGAAAATCCTCATATTAGTACGCGACAGATTTCACGAGGTTCGCAAAGCAAAAGCAGTATTCTACGAATTCTGCATAAAAATAAATATCACCCCTATCACCTTGCACTTCATCAGAAACTACATGGAACGGATTTTGAAAACCGCGTTTTGTTCTGTCAGTGGTTCCTACATCAAATAAATCAGCATGATTATTTTCTACAAAGTGTGTTGTTCACTGATGAAGCAACGTTTACAAACCGTGGACAGATCAATTTGAGAAATACGCATTACTGGGCAGCTGACAATCCTCACTGGATGAGAGAAGTCGACCACCAACACCCATGGAGCGTTAATGTATGGTGTGGAATACTGGGCAACCAATTGATTGGTCCATATTTCATTGATAATCGATTAACAGGGCAAAAATACGCGAACTTTTTGAATAATAATTTACCACCTTTACTAGAGGACGTGCCGTTGAATATCCGTGCACGTATGTGGTATCAGCATGATGGTTGTCCAGCACATTACGCACGTATTGTGAGGGAACTACTGGATAGAAATTTTCCCAATCGATGGATTGGTCGTGGTGGACAATTCATGTGGCCTCCACGCTCACCAGATCTTACTCCTCTAGATTTTTTTCTGTGGGGCACATTAAAAGACAGAGTGTATCGTGAAATACCAACAACTCCGGAGGATATGAAACATCGTATTTGTTTAGAATGCATGACACTTAGTCCGGACATAATTCAGAATGCAGTTTCTTCATTAGTTAATAGATTTCGTCACTGTATTGATGCCAATGGACATCAATTTGAACACTTACGTTAATTGTGATAAGCCACGAGTCACTGAATGTACTCAAAGTAATAAAGTGAAAATACTCGTTAACTATTAATTTTAGGGCTAATAAGGGTCTATACTTTTTTACTCAAAATTCGATACTCTATCATCTTACGCTATAAAAAATATAGCATTCCCTTTAAAAAAACAAAGTTGACCTTGAAATCTCCGAAGCGCCTCCACCTAGAATAAAAATAAATGCACCACATGATGAAGCCTCATAAACCATGTAACTTTTGTATACAACATTTTTTCGTGCAACGCATATTTCGACCGTGAAAGAGGTGCACACGTTGCGTGGACCACCCTGTATACAAAAACAATTTCGACCAAAGTTGCAAAGATATCTAAAAATTCTTGGACCCGCTAACTCGTTTTTGAAAAACGAACAATTAAAAAAAAAAATTTGCAATATTTTGATTACCGCCCGAGATATGAATGTTTTTACGTTTGTTCAATTTTCTATTGTTGTAATAAAGATTTTTGCTAAATTTGAGTTCCTCAGCAATCCCTACGCTTCCGGCCATGGGATTCAATAAAATTATTCCCTTTACGAGCAATTATGCCATCACAGTTATCGATGTATTTCGATCGACGGCTCGCCGCCGAGCGCGCGGCGTCAACCGTGCGGTCGGGCGGCGCGGTGGGGATGCCCTTTACTCCGCAGCCTCGCGCGAGCGGCTTAGTTAATGAATATAATAACTTACTTAACAATGGCCCTATAACAATCTTATTTTTTTTATTTTACGTGATTTTTTTTTACGAACGCGATGGTGTTCTTGAAAATTATGTTCACCCCATAGCAGACCCATGACCATATTTTTCACAAATTTTACATGTAAACATGCTTTAAAATTATTTAACTGTGGATGAGAAAAGGTATCATAATAAATCTTTTTTTCAAAAGTTATAAAAATACACCCGATATCTCCGAGGATCCCGAAGAATAATAATTACGAGATTTTGTGTTGAAATTTTTGTACTGACGTGTTTGTGTTGTATAATAATTACATAACACGAATAACAATAAATGATGATCAATCATAGCAAAAAAATATACTTGTAACATTTTTTACATGTACATACTCACCATTCGAGGGGATGCTTGAATTTTTAAGGAGAGGATTTTATCCTCTCCTCGACCCTAAAAATGTCTGCAAATTATGATTTGTTGAAACTAAATACATTCTGTGAAATATTCACAGACTGAAATGTTCAATTTTTTATTTCTTCGCGTCGAGAGTTTTGAAAATCTTTACCTCTCAGGATATTCGCTATTTGTGTCTTGAAAAACACCTTAAATTCAATTATTTCGAGACGATTCGTTTGAAAAGTACGGAAAAATAGTCATTTATCGAGTTGATTATATCACTCATCAATTAACTCAGTCAGATAATTATGTAAATAAATTAATTAGCATGCGTAAAATTCGACCATTAGTGCGTATACTTTTTTTTGTTTTTCAATGAATAATGAAAAAATATCGTACGAAAAAATGCCATGCTGATGTTTATTTTCAGTTTAAGTAAATAAGTAAATGGAATTTTACCTTCTTCCGTAGAGATTTCGCTTTCCATTAGGGATTTACAATTACACATGAATTCATTTCATTCATTTATCATTCACTTCATATAAAAATGTTTCATTGCGGTGAGCTACTTATTGTTTCCGCGTTCTCCTTTAATGCAATCAACGCGTGCTGTGATGCTGCCTTGCCTGGGCCCTCACACCCATGCTACACACACGTCCACGTCGCGCGGCGTAGCCCTGCCTCTCGCGGTGCGGCCGGGCACACCGTTACACGCACACCTCTACGCGCCGCTCAGCCCACGCCTATTATTGGCTGTCATTAATTATTAATAACTCATCAGGAGTGCATCGGATCGAAAAACCGCTGAGGACTTTTCGATCCAGGATTTCAAGATCTACCACCCCTTCAGAGATCCTTCGACCCTTCCCTGGCGGATTTGCCAACCACGATTTCGTAGTAGGTATGTTATGGACAAATAACATACCACAAAATCGTAGTTTTTCTGGTTTGCAAACCACGGAAACTACGATTTTCTGGTATGTCATTTGTCTAAAACATACCTATCACGAAATCGTGGTTGGCAAATCCGCCAGGGTTTTGGGACAGGCTGTATACATGTGTTTAAATATAACACCACCCCAATGAAGTTTTATTCTGTTTCCTTTTGACATAAAATTTGCAGATAGTGTATATTTAAAGTTATATATACAGGGTGAGGCAACAACTTTCATCAGTAGAAATATTTCCTCAAATGTCGGACTTGGAAAAAAACTTTTGAAACAAAAGTTTCATAGTTCGCAAATGGGACTATCATGTTTTTTCTTCAGAATTCCATTAAAGAACCCAAAAGAAGTTCACACACTAATTTTCAGAAAAATCCCTTTAGAAGAAAAAACATGATGGTCCTATTTGAAAAAATAGAGGTGAACTTGAAATCTTCAAAGCGCCTCCATACGGATGAAGCTCGTAGCCACCATTTGATGACCCCCTATGAACTATGCAATTTTTGTTTCAACATTTTTTTTCAAGTCCAATATTTGAGGAAATATTTTTACTGATGAAAGTTGTTGCTTCACCCTGTATATCAAGAGACTCGGCAGAGTCTCGGGACAAGTACGTGTCCCGAGGCTCGCCGAGTATCTTTTCCCGAACAAACTACTTTCACGCGCATTGCCGACCTTTTCCCATTAATTTTAGATCGATCTAAAGAATGAAATTAACCTTTGATCACAGTTTCATTAGGTAATGTGATAACGATCTGTCGATTGGTGTCGATAAAATTGCGCCCAGACGTCGGATTTTCGTGTTTCATTAATTTCATGATTCCAATGCGTGCCTTAGTTTTGACGCTGTAGCGTCTGCTTGAGATGTCACGCATGCCGGATTTTCATGAGCGCGACTAGTTTTCGGTCACGCAGGGCGAGTTTCCACCGCGTTTACATGCTGTATAATGGAATGAACGAGAGTATCTTCATATCATATCTCGAGTATCTCGACGTATCTTTTTCCCGCAAACTGAGTTTACGCTACGCGTTTTCTAACCTCTTCGAACAAAGTTATAAAATGTGGATTAGAAAAAAACGTCAGCTCTTATGAATTTCAAACAGTGAAAAGTCCTTTCCAGTAAGATGAAAATATTTTCGTAAATAAAATCTGATGAAATAACCATCGACGTGAGATTTGGATGAAACAAAAATAAATGCATACAAAGATGGCCAACTTCACATAGATCGCTAATGGTGCATTAAAAAACAGTGTGGTTTCAATTTACCGGTATCATACATAACCTCATCTGTTAATTTAACGTAGAAAAAAAATAAATAGAAACGAATACATAAAAAAAAAAAATTCACAGTAACAAGATCGACAAAGGTAAGAAGAACAATTAACTTAACAACAACTTGACTCAATCGTAAAGTTATTAGTCAAACGATTTCTCTCTATCAATATTGATTTAAAATCAGTTCATTTAAGAAATTCGATATAGGTAAAGCTGTTCGTAAAACGTGCAAAACCACTCCATGAAAAAAAGTACTTGGCGCATTTTTAATTTTAATATACATCATACGGTATTCTGAAAAAGATTTACATCTTCTACAAAGTATGAGTATTAAAATTAAAAATGCGCCAAGTACTTTTTTTCATGGAGTGGTTTTGCACGTTTTACGAACAGCTTTACTCATGTGGTGTGGTTTTTGTGACTACATGATGAACGTTTATAACTTGGCCAATATAATGATATCAAAGGTTTTTTGTTGTCGCGTCCAGTTTTGCGGGTGATAAAAGAATAGAGCAAGCACACGACAAAGTACTTGTCCAATTTTTTTTTCGTCGTATAGCAATATTCCCGAAGAATATGACCAAAATATAAGAGAAAGTAAAATATCATAAATCCAATAGAAAATTCGGATTTCCAAGAAAAAAGTATGGCTTAAAAAAAAATGATATTGTACGATAATTATTAACGGACTTATTCATTTGTTAATTAAGCAATGAAGAACGGCTGGGCGCGCCACCCGGCTACCTTTCACCAACCGACAGAGCTTGAAAGCACTCGACGAACTGAAATTATTTTTTTTTAACAACATATAACGCACCTAGAGATCTGAACAAATTCACGGTGATTCCTTGGGGTGTTTAGAGATAGTTGATATTTTTGTTTCCCCCTCAATATCAATTACAACAACAATAAACAAAATAACACTTAAACATCCTCATCTCCGGTTCCAATCAAGATATTCACGTTTTTTTTTAAATTACTCGTCAAATAAAGGCCAAGTACGATCCATCATAATATTTACAATAATATGAAAATTTCCGGAGATATCTCTAATTGTTTAAAAGCAAACAATTTCAAGGCACCGAAAAAATTGTGATTTTCGAGTATAAACATTTTTTTTTTATTTATGGAAAGCACTACCTACCAACTGTCTCCATGATTTTTTGGCAACCCGTAGCCCAATGAAATTGAAAAAGACAAAGGATTTACGGATTTTGACTCGTCGCGGATTGTTGCTCAACTATGCAACACAGGCAAAAAAGCTTTGCACGATAATTTTGAAGACATTTCATATTACCTGTGCCATGAGTTTCAAAGCCGTACGTTGTTTGTTCATCAGTTTATAACAGAAAATGTAAATTTTTTATTTCCACGGGACTTTGCATTTTGCAACTAAACAAATAATGGTGATCGATCTCACGACGGCTTGTTTTTGCACGACAAGATGACTGAACAACTTTTGTTTCAACAGTTTTTGGCAGCAACCCATAACAAAGCCATTATTCAACAAAATGTGGGGTCTCAAAAGTTTAAACAATCGTTACGGACAAATCCGGACCTAACTTTTTGGGGGGTAAGTAAAAATATGTTCGTCCGTATCTGTTGAACCTATAAAAACATCGGCTAACCTATGTTATTCTAGAATAGAACTTTATTTTATTCTGCTGGACTAGTCATCCCACATTCCCGTATCGTCGACGAGACTTCCGTCCCTGGTTGAAGGACTTAATTGTCTTGACCCGAAAGAAAAGTCAATACAACCGTGTTACGTTCTCCCTCTCGTATCTCTCCGCTGATTATCTTCAACTCCTGACGACGTAACAAGGGGGGAGGGGGGCTTCAGCTTTAACATCACCGAAAACCACGTGGGGGGTGGGAGAGCTTAAAAATTGCCCATAATGCATCACGTGATTAATGGACGCCCCCTAAGCTACAATATAAACAAAAGAGATTAAAACTTATTCTGTGGTCCTCAAATCACTTTCCGTCAAGCAGAGATTTGGTGAAATTTAATGCTTTTATACCTTTAGAAGCTTTTAATGCTTCTATGCCTTGTATATACAAGTCTAAATTCGTTCTGAAGATTTGAGAATTGAAAATAATATTCGTTCTCTGGGGTTTGTTGTGCATACGTTTGGTCTTTTTGGCGTCTATGAATAAGCTGTTGATGAACGACGAAGGTGAAGAGCTTCCTCCTTCACCGTCGGTCCTTTTTTACACAATTTTAATGGAATGACGTATAATGGAATGAATGCCTTAGGGAATAGCAAAACTGCGATTTTCGTTTGCATGTTCGCAAACCATCTTCCTATCCGAAATAATTATTTCCTGTCTGTTCAAAGTGGAGGGTGAAACTTCACTTTCACGGTATAAAATCAAGAACAAACGTTGGTTTCGTAAGATTTTTCACCCTGTGGGTGATATCCCCAAGAAAGTGTTGAAAACTTTTTTATGGGCAAATTTCGAGCTTCATTAAGTCATTACAATTTACCTGGGCTTTAATATTCCGTTTGCCCATTTTCATAATCCGTGGTTTTTCCTCGCTGGTTTGACTTAGTTCGCGGAGCGAAATTTCGTCACAGGTCATCTGGCTCTCGCAACTGCTGCGTCTACTGGGTCTCTTGTTGCTTCCGACCCTATTAATTTCACCAACCTGCGAACAAGTGGAGAAATACAGTCAGATAAGAAATTGTTTGTATTTATACTTGTAAAAGTACATTGACTCGTGGAGGTCAAAGAATATAATAAATCTGTACGGTTAATCACTTCCGCATTTTTGATAAACCGTTGGAGTTGATCTAATAATCTGTCAGGTAACTTCCAATGAAACGTTCCCGCATCAATCGAGCGCTACGTCCACTCCTATAAAGTCTCATCAGAGTCTTGTCACGCCGGCCAGGTCCATCCAATAACTCCATGAAGATACTAGTGGTCTGAGTTTATTTTTATTATTGCTAGTCTGATTTCTCAGTAGAATCGGTTTATCGATTTATCGGCTATTCTGTACGAATAAATATTAAATGTTTCTTCATGCTGCATAATTATGTCAGCTAGACATTTATACGATGGAATTGCACATTTACAAGATATACATTACGATAAAAAAAATGATATCGAAATAAGCGGAACAAAAGAATGATTCGTAAAATAGGTAAATAATGGTGACCAAAACACATAAAAATATTGTATCGCAGGAAACAGTTTCGTCCCATCTACTGTTTGATTATGGCACATATGTGTTGAAAATTCTGCAATGGAAAATTAAACGTTGGTAAATTTAATATTTGATTCGCAATTGGTCCCTTATGGCATTCTCTTTGTCCCGTATGTATAATGCAAACTGAAAACAGATTGAATCCATTGATGTTATAGCTGATGAGACATTAAATGGCACGGGAACATTTACAATAAATGAGTGTTAACTCGACCGGCTAATTGAGCATATATGTATGCATGAGAAAATATCGATTCATTCCGAATGAAAATGGATTTGCGAATGGGCACTGGGCGTCCTTCGCATACTAATTGACTAGTTTGTTTTCATACTGCCCTATGTATATACCGCTTGTGATGTGGTACTCGATGTGTTCCCCAAATGGCATTGCAAAACTGTGGTAGATGACATAATGTATACATAATAATCATAATTATGCAGTGAAACGTCAAACGTCTCAGGTACTCTCATATCTCCCCCCTCCAACCCCATTTCGTCCAACCGCCGCTCGCGGTTCGGCGCTCGCCGAGAAGGCTCACGTGAAAAACAAAAAAAAATTAGAAATTATTATGTATAGCACACGCACGGATGATCTCGGGTCAACGACCGAGACATAAACAAAACACACACACATACACCAACGCCATCGACGACAGCTGACAGCAAACACGAAACCGAAAACACCAAAAAACTTAACATTTATAAACATTAATACTCAACAAGCACGAACACAACACAGAGACATAAAAGCCGACAAAAACAAGCATCAAAACACACAGAAACGACAAGTCGGGGGAAAAATTTGGGAAGGGACAAAAATTAACAATATTAAGATAAACAAATGGCACAAAGGAAAGGGATATTTAAACAATTAAAACGGGGTATAAATAGGGGAGCAAAAGGAGCAGAAGGAGACTTGGTCTCCAGACTTGAACAGAGCATTACATGCTATTTCTTGGAAATCGAAGTCCAGTGCACAATTGTGTCACACGCTCGAATTACGGCATCACCTACGTGGAAGTAGTGTACCGACGAGGACGATCTGGCCCTGGCAGTAAGACGGTCTCCCGGTACGCGAACGAACAGAAAGTGATTCGTATCAGAGTTAGAGTTTGGGAAAAACTCTGCGATACTCAGGGAGTACGAAGGCGAAAGCCTGAGGAAATCGAGGACTCGCACAGTCTTGAACAACTCGCGACACAAAAGCACCGTGTACGAAAGTGTTACACGCTCGATTTACGGCATCACCTACGTGGAAGTAGTGTACCGACGAGGACGATCTGGCCCTGGCAGTAAGACGGTCTCCCGGTACGCGAACGAACGGACAGTGATACGTATTCGAGTCAGAGTACAGGAAAAACTGTACGATACTCAGGGAGTACGAAGGCGAAAGCCTGAGGAAATCGAGTACTCGGATCGTTTTGAACGACTCGAAGACACGTATGCACACCGTGTATTAACTCCTCGTGAGTCAATATCTGTGGGGATTGTCATTCCAAGCGTTCCCGGCGTACTGTGACCACGACGAGTACTGAAGGCTCTAGGGAGTACTTACCTGAGAAGGAAGGAAAACAGAGGAATCAGGAAAACGTGCGAACGGCTACGAGAATCACGCGAGGGATTGACGAAAACCACGTTGTTTGACGGCTGTCAAAATCAGCTGTGCGGTAGAAAAATAGGTGCCGAGGCGTAAGAGAGAAGGAGCGGCAGCGAGAGACCGGAGAAACAAGGAGGACGTACGAATTCACATCACAGTACACGAAACGGACGTGACAACATACGCATCATACAACACAGGACAGCACTACACTACACCACACACAAAAAGAAAGACACCCTGAGTTTTACACAAAATTCATAAACGTAAACGCGCGATAAAATTAAAATTATATAGAGCCACGAAATACTATATACAAACATTGTTAGTATTTTAAGTATACGAATAAGATTAGTACGTAAGCAGCGCGATTACAAAGAGGAAACGAGACGAATCCTCGCCGTGATACCCAGACGCGACAAGAACATTGTACACACACATTATTTATTGAAGAATATATCTTGTTTTATCAGATTTACCTGACGTTAAATTAATCTACTCCCTGATCGAGTCCGAACATATAAATTTAAGTGTAACCGAAAACAGCATACGTTACAGCAGATATCGATTTATGGTATACATGCACATCTATCTCTAGAGACGCAGGAGCGTCTCGACGCCAAGTAATTTAAAAGCAAATTTTGAAGTACTTGAATTGTGTACCACGCTCTCTACTATACAGTAATATGGCACATTTTGACAAAAAGAAAAACTTGAAACCGCCCCCACCCCGCCGGAACCCTGTATATACTTAAACGTGTATACAAATCGTTTCCTATATTTGAACAAGTCTCATTCCAAGATGCAGAATTACTGTATTACAGATAGCTTTCTCTGCACAATGACACGAACTTCCGACATTGAATTAGTTGAATGTTACGTGGAGTCAAATCAGCTTTTAACTCGTCTATACGATTGAACTCTTCTCATCTAGCCTTGCGATAAATCATCCAACAGTAGAACGTACTGGGAGCGTGCTTTAAATAACGTCTCAATATCATCGTTGTACACGAAGAATCGAAAATATGAGACGCCTTGAATCATATCCACAAACTTCACCTTCACATATTCTTAAACTCTATTCCTTTCACATGTTATTTATCATTAGAAACGTTCGTAAACTAACGTGAATATTCAATTTAGAACATTGTTGGGGAATTTCAATAAGAGCTTTTCCGCAACAATTCTAAGTAACATATAACACGTATCTACTTGTTTGAATGCCATTCAATAAGTGAATAGGCAATTTATGCGACAGAATAGTACACGCATACGTAGAACCGTACGATTATGTTTTCATAAAACATGTCTAATTACAGAAAGAAAAGCATTAACATTTCCAATGTATATGTGAGTAATCACGACTATTTCGCGGGAAATATCTATTGCAAGACAAAGTAACTTGGTAATTAAAAGGACACAGTCCGTCGGATTATGAAGCCATCGCTGATATACGTTTCAGTCGAGACAGAAATGTGTCTGAAATATCACTCACTATTTGTGATCACAAAGATATTCACGACAATTTGGGGTCATTCTAGAATAGCAAAATTAATCGGTCCAGTAGTGTTTGTCCGAACCAAATGTTTTTTAATTTAAAAAATCCGTATTCAAATGGCTTACGTGAGTCAATAGAAACAAGACTATTTTAACTGACGGTAAGCCGCAATAACGTATAATGAATAGTCAAAATATGTATATCTGCATGACGGTCAAATTAGTATTAATTGTCTTCTACTTTGAATAGTTGAAGTTAGTTGAAATGTCATATTCTTAAATAGAAAAATGTTTGTTTCGGAAAGACCAATACGATGTGTTTATTCTGCATAAGGTATCGCTTGCGTTGAACCTAGTAGCGTGAGAACTGCTATAGGTATAAAAAAAACGGAGAAGTGTGGTGACCTTTTAGTAAAAATTCAAATGCCTTATGATGTTTTTGAAACAATATTGTTTGTTCGAGTACATTAGCGCCAGATTCACCGAAACAATGTTGCTCAATTCAAAATCAACCTCCATGACAGTCAAAGCTTCATCCATTTCTTTGTTCACTATCAAAACATTACAATTAAGTGTTTTTTTCTCCTTGGTTAAAACCAAGAAGCAAACTAATATCTTCAAGATTTCAAAACACTTTAATGGATGTTTGGAATAAACTTTTATTCTCAAATGAAAATATTTAATCTACGTACTCTGATAATTATACAAATCTCATAAAAATGAAAGACACGGGATATTTTCATTAGAAAAAATTGCACCTGTGGGATGGGTGTGAAAATCGGGAATTGTGGTATAGTGACTTGAGACCAATAAAATTCTTCCAACTCGCTTTATCTATCTATTCCGAGCGAACCTGTAATAGCGAGAGGAACAATATTATATCAAATAGATATTGTCTTGCCGCTGATAAACAATTTCGAAAGAAATTTCATATGACAATAAATATATTGCTAAAGAATTAATCATAATTTGTACTACTTACAAACATTTGTCAAATAAATAACAAAAAAAAACTTCAAAAATTTTCCAAAAAAAGTAGATAAGAAGAAGGACATATGGATCAGAATATCGCATGCATTGTTGTCCTTTTATTATTCGTTCTGTGATTAGTCGTTGGTGAGCGAAGTCGCGACATTCATGCGAGACTGGGTTCGCGTAGCGCCTGGGTTGCGCGGATCATCAAAATTCATTGATCGATCAGTTTTATGACATAACCGTATTAAGAAGTTGGCAATTAATCTGAATTGGGAACGAATCCAAAAGAAGATGGCAGACCCAATCCGACGTAAAGCCGAATTAAGGTAATCTAAATCAATATCACACATCCGATTTTTTGAAGTATTTATTTACATGTATTGGATATTTTATGATACTGACATAATTCATTTTTAAATAGACCATCTGAAACCTTGCAATTAAATTTTTTCAAAGTAAATGTACAGAATAAAAAAAGCTTGTTATATATAAAAGTGCGTTATTTTTCTACGAGAAGTACAAATTTGAAATGAAAAGTAATTAATATAACTTACAAACATTTTTTTCAGAGTAAACCATGTACATCATTAAATTACCCCCTACATATGTTAAAACACTTTCAGCCCAGTCTCTTTTTCATAGCGAGAGTCATTTTGGAGATAATCGCGTGTCTCAACTTAAATTGTCTGCCCTGTATAATACATCATGTGAGAAATTATGTACGGATACCCTGTACATTGATTTTCCATGAAGCCATGAAGCACATCAAGTTCTATTGAAAACACAAAAGGTCAACGGGAAAGTCGGAAAAATACAAGAAAGTCGATTTCGTGATTATAAAAAAATGTCGAATTTTGTGGATTATGCGAGTCCGTCTGAATATATCGATATTTTCCTGCACTGAATCTGATGTTTAGTACTCGCTCTTTTTGAGAATGCCTGATCATTTATCTTGATATCGTGGCATTTTGGACTTGGCAGTGTAGCAATTTTCAACTTCGCGATTTTTCTTTAACTGTCTCACTGTATCTTTTTTTCGTAGATTTTCAAAACGCTCTTCTAGCCCGAATAGTTAATGATACCCGAATAACTCCCGCGTCATTTTCCAACTCTGTTCGAGTTCGAAAATGCGGCCAATTGGCCTATTCATTTAAATTGACCAATTATAACCATAGTTATGACCATTCAAAATTTAGCGTTGTTCACGAAATCTGGAAAAGTACGGAAAATCGCTGTTCGAAAACGATAACTTTTTACGTCAAATTGAGAAATGAAAACGCGGTATTATCGATATGCGTGCAGATACAGGGTCGAGAAATAGATAGAAGATGCAATAAATAAATTGTAGACTTCAAATTTAGACTGATTACTGATTTCCTTTTCATCACCCGGGAGCAGAGAATCGCCGTCGCCTTCTATGTATTTATCATTCCTTATTCATTATTCAGGATTTATTAAGGTCAAAGTATCTACTTAAAATTTATTACGCGAAAAGTTACTCCGAGTTATGTGAAGAATATCTTTCATAAATAACATATAAAGTGTGACATAATAGGTATGATACTAAATATCCAATAATATCAATAGTTTGCGTCGGGTCGTAAAAGGAGTCTCCACCAGTACTGTTGGACTGAAGGTGCAGATATATGAGATGACAGTGCAAACTCTGGATTTACTGTATTGAATTGAGAATAAAATTAATGCAACAGTTTTCCATGGTATTGTGAATCCCGGAAATTTATAGAGTCTAAAAGACTTGGATAGGTGACGAATTGAATATTCGCTTCCAGGAGTGGTCAGTAATCACGTTCTCGAGCGGTAGGACCGCAGTATCCCCAGGGCAGTAAAACAATGTTCCAATAGGTTTTCTAACAGAATCAAATGGTAGTGGGAATCAACTAAAAAGATGCGACATTTACTGTGTTAACACCGTATACATAGCTTATCTTGTACGTTTCTTATCTTACACTTTCTTATTTCCTCTGTTTTTTTTCCTGCCCAAGCTGTTCCATTTTTTAATTTTTTTCTCTTCGTGACCTTTCTTATGATTGTCATGAAAGAGAATGTGCCAGTTTCGACATTCTCGATTTGTTTTTTATACACAGAGTTAGTTTTCTTGAAAAAGAACCATCACGCACTTTCACCAGTCCGTGAAAGAACTTGGCGATAACTTGTTTGCTGCATGTTGACTCTTTTCAATAGGAAATTGAAAGAAATGTATATCTATGTTAACAATGTTGTACACCAGCATAATCTACAAATTTCTGGATCAATCAATTTCTGAAAGAGTAAATAATCATGAGTCAATAGTCACATGCCGTTCAAACGTTGCGGGTCCAAGTCGAATACTATGTATATGTATGCGATACAATATTGGCCATGAACGGCATACACCGGGTGTTGTTAGTCGTAGATAAGAAATATTTTTTTGCCGGAAACTAAAGTTGTATGCCGAATGTGGGTTGTGTAAAGTTACGAGAGATTTAAGTTTCCATATGCGTGTAGAAGGAAAGCTCGTGAGACGAAAAAAACATCAATTGTATAATATCTGCTTTGGCATGCTGATTACTGCAATGCGTTCTAAAAGATCGATAGAAACAGCGAAGGGAAAAGGTGAATGAAATGTCTGCTAGTCTACTGTTGGCATTGGAAAGAATCTCAGTAAAGCTTTTAAGATTGGCTCATAGAACAAGTGTTTAAGTACATTGAAAGTGTATGTGTGTGCTGTTAAGGGAATTCAAGAAATGTAAACGGCAGACCCGTTGGACGTAAACCACTATAGTACGGCACTCTAGGATTACCTTATACCTAACCTTGTTTGCGTCATTGTGTGAGTTAAAGTGCTCGAGCCCTGGATTTAAGTCCAGACGACCGAGTTTACCTTATACTGCTCCGGTTGTTTTATGAGAAACTAAAGCGCGAGAAGTACCGTAAAGATAAATCTGAAAGTGCGGTTATATAAAGTTATAAAGTAATTGCAGGAATGCAATTGTCGTATCCCAGGTTTTTATAATGCAAAGAGATCAAAAGTCCAAAGTATTTATGGCGTTAATTATCTTAAACGTGATGTTTTCGAATATTAGTAAAGTTATTCGTGGGATTTTCTACACCAACGGCCGAAGATGGTAGGAAAGAATTAAAATCGACGCAAAAAATACGCTGTGATTACAATTTGTACCACAGCATTCTAGGTGAAGGTACTTTAAGCCCTCATTTCTTTTTACCTAGTACCGAAAACGCGTTTTGTCAGCGTAATAGTACTCTGTATTTTCCGGATGCAATTTATTTTTATCGAGTATTCTGTCAGATTAGATATAGTATGATATATTCAAGAGTTTGATGTTGCTTTGTTCAGAAAAGCGATTACAGAGCTATGTTGTAACGTGTAAAAACTAATTGAGAATATTCAAGACTTTGCGTAGATTCAGTATAAACACTTCATCGGGATATGTATTTTTTCAAAATAAATCGGCGTAAAATCGAGCTATTAAAAGATATAGAATACAGTAGAACCTCGATTTTCCAAACTCATCAGGACCAGGCCCAGTTTTGATTGCAAAAAAGGGATAACCAATTTCGCGCTGAAGTTTTCGTCTGGGTGGTTGAATACAGAATAAAATTATAATTTACATAATTTATCTGCCTTAACATTTTACAGGTGTCCTGCTATTAAAAATAATGTACACTAAATTTTGAATTCAGGCTCGTATCTTTTGAATAGTTGACCTCGGAGACTTTTCTGTTAAAAGAATTTTGTACCGAAAGATTTGATGTTCTTTGGAACAGATTCATTAAAAAATTAAATACAGAAAAATACGGAAACGCTTTCGAAGACCAATGTTGAAGTGAATATGTTGAACTGTAATTCGTTAGTTTTGGGATACACAGCAAAATCCTTTTGTGAGAATTTCTTCTAAGAACTACCACTTTTGGCTTCACGATTCAAGCTTTGAGAGTGAAAAATGTGTCTTTTTTCGAACCAACCTGATATTTATAAAACGAACATCGCAAAAAATCCACCTGTTAGTAATCCACAAAATCTATTGCAGCCTTTGTCAGGTTCGAAATGTATCGTATTAATTTCTGCTAGGCGTACATAAAAATCGTACCAACTTTAGTTAATAAATATTCCATTGGCACTGTTCATCAGGTTCTATTGCACAAAAAAATTAAATCATTACAAAAAAATTATTGTGGGAAATTTACCTTTAGATGAGTGTTTCTCGAATTCGGGCATAATTGGGTTTGCGTCTGTCCGTTACTGTAGTAAGCAGACATCTGGGAACATCTGGACGGCGTGCGTTCGAGAGTGTTGCACTTTGTGTTGAGTGTCTCGGTGCTTGGATAGGATATAGATATTTTTATTTTTTCACGTCTTATAGAACTTCTTCCGGATTCAGGACTTCGAGGACCCCCGTTGTTGCTGTTACCATTATAAATGCTTCCACGCCCTCTGTGTATTCTTAGAGTCAAACGTTGTTCATCGAACCTGCGACAATAAAAAAAAATGGTTATTGCTTTTTTAATGAGAATTCTTAGCTGGGAAGAGAACTTGGAAAACTTTGGAAGAAATAAGATTGTCACATTGTAGCTTATCGTTTATTTCTATCGATGAATA
Organism: Heteropelma amictum; assembly: GCA_959613375.1. Classification (NCBI taxonomy): domain Eukaryota; kingdom Metazoa; phylum Arthropoda; class Insecta; order Hymenoptera; family Ichneumonidae; genus Heteropelma; species Heteropelma amictum. The sequence continues at coordinate 13,373,788 of OY390720.1, read as the reverse complement.
ACCTAATTAGAAATTGACGTTAGGTTTTTGTCCAGTTCATTACTGGGTCAACCTAATTCTTTGTTGGGTCATTTTCGGGCGTCCCTATCAAGTTCATATAGGGTGTGTAACGGTCTTCTTTTCCCATGGAAATTTATATATGCACTTCATGTAGGGACCGTGCGTGAACTATGGAGAGCAGCACTTCTGCCGATGGCCGCGCTCTCGTGCATTAAAATGTATAACTTCTGTGGTGAAATTTTGTGTGAAAAGAGTAATAAAAATATCGAATTTTATAAAAAAACATGCCAAAAATCATTAAATATGGTTTTTGATCGGTATATCATGATTGTGTCCGAGGGCAAAACAATATTAATGGGAGAAAATTGTTCTCGTCAGGTCATGTTTCAAACGTTGTTGAAATTGAAAATACGCCGAATGATGTAGCCATTAGCGCGAAAGTCGTAGCTCAAACTTGTGTGTAATACGTGAACGATTATGTCTGTATAGCTGTCACTATATTAATGTTAGAATTATCCGCTGAACACCGCTTTAAACACTACGCACGGTCCCTATATTATGACTATATTACATTTGCAATTATATTATATGCACCGTATATGCCATACATGGAAAATATGTGGAAAATATAAGGCGCATATTCGAGATTTTGGCGCTTTTCTTTAATAAAAAATATATAATATGATATGTGTGCCGTATATGTACGGTAGACGCGACATATATGCGCCACATATCTGCTATATATGCAGAATATATGTGCTATACATGCATCGCATATGTCGGATAACTGCGCCATGTATGCGCCATGTATTTATATATATGCACCGCATATCAATATAAATTTCAAAAACTGAAAAAGCTGAAAAAAAAATTTCTTCATTGGAAGTGACCATTATTCATACATATTATTCATTATTGACCTGTCTACCAATCAATTTGACCGGAAAAAATCGACTGAAATAATTGTGCCTTCACTAGGATTTGAAACCACGACCTCTGCCAGTTAGAAGTCTAACTACGTAACCGCGCCTTTAACCACTAGACCAACGATCACTTGACAACATTCCAAGATTTTAAGGACATATTAGTTACATTGTACACTTACATTTGTACAACAGTAACATGGGTGACTGAATATATCGATGTTGCGGGACTACACTCCTGACAAATCCGAGATAATAACAATTTCGGAAAATTATTAACGGAAAATGATTATTGAATAAATTATAAACAATCGAAGATTATTCATTAGTCAACCAACAAATATTTTTCAGTACTTGTGAACATTTTTTCAAATGCGATATTTGGCATGGGGCTGTATATGGCACATATATGGCTCGATTATATGGAATATATATGGTGCATATATGGCACATGTATGGTTCATATATGGCATATATACTGCTCATGTATTTGACATATATAATTCCATATATGGCAATCACGTACTCGCCATATATGTGCCTCATATACGCCACGTATATGCCACATATACGCCATATATGTAGTTTCTGTTAATCAACTGAACTATCTGTTTCTTTAAGAATTCGTCTTTATTTTCGATTACATCTGTTCTCGGTCGAAGCGTGTTGATGATCACGGTCCTCTCGTTTTCTTATTACTAGGTAACCGCATGGTCAGCGATGACCAGCCTCTGCTAATCTTCCTCATCCTTTCCACATTCGGTCATTCCTGATAGCTCTTCGGCCTCCGAAGAGATTTCTCGATACGGTTTCATATGATCCGCTGCTGTTGATGTACTTTTCGGTCCTTCTGTGTTTCCTACTCTTAATACTTCGTATCGATCCTTTCCTTTTTTTCTAACTACTTCGTATGGTCCTAGATATTTCGGATGAATTTTTAAACCTGATCCGATTTGCGTTCGTATGATGACCACCCAATCGCCTTTTTTATGTAGACAGACCTTATAGCCATGGAGGGGGTGACGAGTCGAGCAAAAGAGCTTCCGGGCAAAATGTTGTACGACCAAAATTGGCCAAGTTATTAGCGTGACAAGTCGACCAATGAGAACTCATGCTATAAATTATCACGACGTCGGCGTCGAGGAACGCCAGATACGCAGCTAACTTGACCCAAGTGGAACATTTTTATGAGTTCGTTTAATATGAATATTGTGTTCATGGCGTTGAACAAACGTCGAAAAGGTCAAGAAAATGTAAGAAGAAGCTAGAAACAAGATCGTCAAACAGGATGAAACGCAAATACAAAAATGTTCCACGTGTCGAGGTAAATACGGAATGGAAAGTTTTAGGATGTAATTTATTTTAATTGGGAAAAAACGAGTAATCACAATTATCTTATTATGTATTTGCACTTTTTGCCCAGAAAAAAATTTCTTTCCCCACAAAAACCATTTTTTAATTTTTATACATTCTATAAGGATTGTATATGTCTACTTTTATATACAATTTGTATAAAATTTATTCCATAGAATTTTTATACGATCATCAGAAAAATGTTCCACCTAGGGAGTGTACTATGATTTTCATTCGTCTTCTGTTTTCTTTTTTTTCTTGGCTCGACGATATACATAGATATGTCTGCTATGTACAGCACTGAGCGGAACCTTTGTGACAAACAAAAGCCTCGCGTTGAAGTGCGCATACATACGCGTATCGTAAAAAAGTGATTGAACTTGTAATAAATCCAATACAATTGGAGAAAATAATGAGGGATGGAATCAAAGTCTAAACTATCGCAAAAATATCCCTAATGTTACGCACAACGAGATGCAAACAGCGAAAATTTTGGTCTTATTCGTTCAGGGGGTCAAAGAATTCCTCGTCGACTTTAGTTAATAGGAACACGTTGTCAAAATTGTCAACCCAGAGGCGGAGCTCGCACGACAAAACAAATTGTATGAATAATACTGAGCAACTCCAAAACCGGAAAAAATCCGTTGAGATTTTTGGAACGTTCGGGGATGCATTTTGAAGGGAAAATCATAAGCTATTTAATGGGATACATTTTATAGTAATACGCGAACATTTTCAGGTTTAAAATCGCGTCGGAAGCTCACGGTGCACCGTGATGATCTCTGGTTCTCGGCCGAGGGAGCATCCATGGGAAAAACAACTTCACGTGGTTTTGGGAGATGGAAAAAGAATACCTTATGCGAAAGCTGTACGAATTTATTTGAACGGTTCGCGAGTTATCATCAATAAACTGTTTTCGCTTCCTAGTGCTATATCTCCCTTAGGGATGATCGCACAGAGTCCAGGTTGTGCGCATTTTCCTTGGGATGAAATGCCTTTTTTGAAATTAGTGATCCACCGACCATTAGTGGATCCATTAGTTCCTCCGACATTCAAATGAAGCTAGCGGTTGTCAACATTGAGAACGCGGATGTGTATTGCTTTCTATGGGCTATAACTGCAGCCTTGTCACCCCCACCAAATTCACATGATGAGAGGATGACTTCTTATCCACAGTTTAGCGGAGTGCTCAATTATCAAGGATTTGATTTTCCGATGCGTCTATCGAATGTTGAAAAATTCGAAAAAATTAATGGATTATCGATTCATGTGTATGGTATGGAACGTGTGAATGGACAGAGCGAAATTGTGCCTGTACATTTTAGCAAGCAGATATCTAACAGACCTACGATACATTTGCTTATGATAGAAGCGATTGATTCGATCGACGATGATGATGATATCGAGAAAGTGTATCATCATTTCGCGTAGATAAAAAACACCTCAAGATTGGTGAGCGCGCAAATATCAAAGAGAGATCATCAAGCCTGGTTATGCGACCGTTGTTTGTGTCATTTTAAAACACAACATATTCTCAATAAACATCAAATAGACTGGGTAAACGTTAATTTTTTGTCGTGTTATTTTCCCGAAAGATGAGGCAACCATTTTGAAATTCAAAAACTATAAATACAAAGAAGCTGTACCGTTCGCTATATATGCAGATTTAGAATGTTTCTCGAGCCGGTAACAAGTCCACAAAGAAATATAATGAATTATCAGAAGCATACACCTTACAGTATTGCCTATTACGTACACTGCAGTTTCGACGATTCGACATCGAAATATGAATTTCAACGAGGAAAAGATTGCGTGGAGTGGTTTATGTGCAAATTACAAGAAATGGCAGTGTTTTTCAGCGCGCTTTCCGAGACAATAGTGCAGATGAAACCGTTGAGCTCGCATGAAAGTGACAATTTTCGTTCGGCTAAAAATTGTCACATCTGTGACCTTTCATTATCACCGAGACAAAAGCACGAGATCACTGTCATTTAACGGCAAAATATCGAGGTGCTGCTCATCAAAGTTGTAATTTAAGTTAAAAAGATGCTCACGTTGTTCCCATCATATTTCATAATTTGTCGGGAATGCTTCGCATTTTTTGATAAAAGCCTTGGCAAAAAACGTTGAAGGATCAATGAAGCTTTTGCCGGTGAACAAGGAAATAGTATATTACGCACCTAGGGAGGAAAGAAGCACATTCCCGCCCGCGTAGCATTGTCACCCGAGCCGAAGGCGAGGGTGACAATACGCCCCCAGGAAACGGGGTCCAGGGGGCGAAGCCCCCGGCGGGGGTTGGGGGGCGGAGCCCCCCCTAATAAAAACTAACTTTTAAAATTATTAAACAATATTTATTCTTCTTAATTGTTAAATTTTTTTTTATATTACGCATTTTTTTAAAAAACGTTCGATTGGTTTCTAAACCCGTGGTTGATTATTGTTTAACCAATCAATATTAATATTAATGAATAGTAAATCTTATGTCGCTTTAATTATTCTCTTTAGTGTTTTAAAAATTTTTTTTAAAAGTACCAGTAACTTATTCACTTGTTTTCAACATTATTTCATTCTGTTATTTTTATTGGCAAAATACAATTTTATTTGTTATATGAAAGTTTTTCTTTTTTAATTTGTGTTTAATTCTGTTGTCTTGTCTTCTGGATTTAAATATTAATAAACATAAATAATAATTTGAATATACCGAGCCCCGGAATGAAACGAAAATTCTTTTTTCTATTCTTCATTTCATCATCAATTTCAATATCATATAAATTCATTATAATTCATTATCACATCGATTGCGTGATCAATAAATAATATAATTTATTTAATTTCAACTTTTTTTTTTTCGAATTTTTATTTCCGAAATATAATTTTGTATAATATGTAAAAGATTTATTTTTTTGAATTTGTATTAAATTTCGTTGTTCTCTCATTAAACTTTTCGCGGTTATAAAAGGTCCACAGATACATCTACTATATTACATAAACAAGTCGTTGCTAAGGCAGGCGGTATCTTTTCGAAAATTTGACACGTTTCGTTTGAACATTGCGCCGGGAGGGAATGTGGCACTTTCGTCCCGCAAAACAGGGGCGAAAACCGAACTTTCCATCGAGGTGTGAGGAAAAATATATTTCATTCACCAAAACCGTCAAAGGAATACCTGTACAATATCGATTTATCGATTCGTTCAGATTCATGGCAAGTAGCATCGACAAATTAGCATCGTATCTGAAACATGAACAAAAAACGATAACACGACGATTTTGCGATAATGATGCAAAATTTCAATTACTAACGCGAATAGGTGTTTTTCCGTATGATTACGTTGATGATTGGAGGAAACTCGACGAAACCGAATTACCGAAGAAAAATGATTTTTTTTCAAAACTTCAAAATTCGAACATCTTGGATGATGATTATGCGCATGCTCGTGACGTGTGGAACGTTCAATGTGCAAACATTGGGTGAATATTCGGATTTGTACCTGAAAACAGATGTATTGCTTTTGGCGGACATTTTCGAAAATTTCCGACGAAATCGCATCGAAACGTACGCTCTCGATTATCTGCATTATTATTCGGCTCCGGGTCTCTCGTTTGACGCGATGCTAAGTGCACCGGTATCGAACTCGAACTTTTGATCGATATTGACATGTTATATAATGTTCATCGAGAAGAGAATTCGCAGTGGTCTGGCACAGTGTTCGAATAGATACGCGAAAGCTAACAATCGCTACATGAAATGAATACGATTCAAAAAAAGAAGAATCATATTTTATGTATTTCGACGTCAATAATCTTTATGGTGTGGCTATGAGCGAGGCATTACCCTACAGCTCTTTCGCTTGGGTGGAAAATTTCCAAGAGGACATTGAAAATATTCTAGATGATTCTCCAGTCGGTTATATTTCCGAAGTCGATCTCGAGTATCCTCGCGAGTTACATGAAAATCAAAAAGACCTGCCGTTCTGTCCCCAACACTTTGCTTCTGAGGCTCGAGGTTCCAAAATATTAATGACAACATTGTTGGGGAAAGAGAAATACGTTATTCACTACAGAAATTTGAAACAGTGTATAAAATTGGGTCTTCGTGTAACACACATCCATTGCGAGCTGAAGTTTCGACAGATGCCTTGGCTCAACAAATACATCGACGGGAACACAGAATTGAGAAAAAAATCGAACAACGAGTTTGACATTTTTTTTTACAAATCAATGAATAATGCCGTATTCGGAAAAACAATGGAAAATGTTTGAAAGCATAAAGAAGTGAGGCTCGTGACACAATGGCGTGGACGGTGGGAAGCGAAAGCACAGATCGCTAAACCAACCTTCCACACCGAGATGTCCAAAATTTGTAGTGAGCGCTACTCGCTAGACGCTACAAATGTAACGGAAAAATAATTTTTGTCGCTACTTCGCTACACTTGTAGTGAGGAGTCATAGCAGCGCGCTACTTCCGTAGCGAGCAGCGGAATTCGCTTCGCTACACGCTACTTTTGTAGCGGGTAGAGGATTTCATTTCGCTACTCGTTACTTTTATAATTGTAGCGGATTTCTTGCCGAAATCGAATCGCTTATCGGATCAACATTTCGAACAAAGAGTTCTGTTGAAAGCAAAGCTGTAAAAGCTGCAAATACAGAAATGACAGCGTAAATTGTTGATTATTAAATAATAGTATCATAAATTGAATTATTCCTGTAACGGAGGTTGATCATACATATGGCGGAATTATCGCCCCTGATAGTGATTCGTGTATGGCAATTCTTTAGTCAAATTATTACTTCAATGACGAATTCATTTTCATCGCTTAGATATCACCACATTGCTGCAATTGATTGTATTATAGCAAGGTTATCGACATACTAACTCCATTATGACATTTGACTCGTAAGAACGAAAACTTATCCGTATGGCCGAGATAACGCTACATCCTTGAAATGGATTGTATTATGGCAGAGTGATCACCACTTATACAATTTTTTTTATCACATTTATTCAGTCAAATCCAATCTCGATTTTTGAATTCTTTTTCATTTCTGTAAATTTGTCATATTATTGTAGGTGTTAATGCTGGTATTATCATTATTGTTCATTAGGGTGGCCTTAGCATGGCGTCAAACGAATTTTGAGGCATTCAACCTCTCGATGATTTCCAAATAATTTGAAAAAGAAGTGTGCAAGATTTCAGCACTCTATTTCAAGTACATCCGTGCCTGTAAGCATGAACTTTTTAACATTAAAAGCCCATTTAAATTTTCGAGATTTCCTATTTTCTTTTGTTTCAATTTTCTCAATGGCTCTAAAAATATGAACTCTAAAGAGGCAACACCGACAATTCCAAAAGGCACTAATCGCGTATTTTTGATCACCCCTCCCCCCCCCCCCAAAAAAAAAACAAAAAAACACAAAAACAAAACAAAAGACTCTCCAATAGCGTTTACCTCCCCGTAATGAGAGTCGGGCAACGACAAAATATTTATTGCCGGCTAAAGAACGCTATATTAATAAATATTAATCAACAAAAGTAACGAAAAATATAACAAAAAGAACGAAAAAAACGACCAATACAAAAAAACCATATCTCCTATCGTTAATCACCGTAAAATAATCGAGATTTTAGCAAGAAAATGGTAAATCACAACTTTGAGGCGCCATACTGAAGCCGCCATTTTGTTTTTCAAGAAAATTCCAACGCGACATGAAAGGGGTGATCAAAAATACGCGATTAGTGCCTTTTGGAATTGTCGGTGTTGCCTCTTTCATTGTCAAAATATACGATTTTTGCGAAAGAACATGGAAAAAATCGGCTCTTTTTTCGAAAAAATGGTCATAACTTTTTTCCAAAAAATCGTAGGCCGATTTTGACCACGCTATTCGAAAGAGGAAATCAAAAGCTATCGATCTATGTATTTCGTTTTTTTTTTGAGCGACGATTTGTTCAAAAGTTGCATCGACGAAAGTCGTGTACAAAATTTGGACATTTGGGACGAAATGGGTTAAACAAAGACTTGGACCATTTTATCATCCCTCACTGTCTCATGTTTTTTGGAAGATTTCGTATCGGTACGCAATTCCTCAACTTCGACCTTTCAGAATGAAGTAAAGAAGAAACATTTCAACAAGATTTGGTAATAGTTACAAAATGGAAAGTCGTGAATGATCCTGCAGAGCGGGCAGTACAGTTAATTGACGAATACAATAATATTCTGACCAACAACGAGACGCAGAAAGAGTACATCCTGCAACTTGTGTCTGAACACCGAAAGCAATTTCCCGCTGCCGACAGAAAACTGCAATGCGAGATTTTTTGCCAAAAAAATAAAAATAAAATGGATGAATTATAACTTTATTCGATTGTATTTGTAGCTGAAAAAATTTCCTACACAAAATAGTCTATAAAACTTCACCGCAAAATGAGTTATTCACGGGATAATCATAAAATTTTAAAAATCTCATTGCGAATTTGCACTTAAAATTAAAAAATTCAAGATGGCGTATCCAATATGTCGAACCAGAAATGCATTAAGTCATTTTGTTTTTGGTTTTTGAGGTCCCTGATTACGAATCTGCACTAGAAATTTAAAATTGCAAAATGGCGGATCCAATATAGCCGATTAAAAATGAAAAAATTGATTTGACAAAAGCGAACGTTGGTACCCGAAGGTTTTGGCGTTGCTGATTACGAATCTGCATTGTACATTTGAAAATTCAACATAGCAGATTCGAAATTTCAAAAATTTACCACTTCGCTGATAAATGGTTCGAAATTGATGTGGATATTTCTAGTAGATAAAATTAAAAACTCGTGCGTTTTTATTAGAGCTTTTTTGGTAGTGTCAATGTTCTTAATTTTTTTGATCGTGCAGGTAGACAGTGTCTCAGTCGGCAAGTATGACTACCGTTATTTTTAAATCATTTTTGATAAATTGACAAAATTAAGTTTTCAAATCTCTTCATGTGGATCCTGGCCTTTAGTTTTTATATTTATTTGCAGCAATTATTTAAAAAGCGAACACCATTTATGATAGACATAAGTGGAAAATAAATGTTAAAATAAATGCAAAATCCGTGTTTTGGGTTTTCATTATAGATTTTTGGGAGCACAAAACAAAATTTCTAAACACGAGCAAAATATATTTTGGATCGTGAAAACTGCAAAGGAAACGAATTGGAAAATCTTGATGCGAAAAATGGACAAAAACAAAAAAAAATGAAAAACAAAACGAAAAGAATCAAACAAAAGAAAAACGAAAAAAAATTTAAACAAAAATGAAATGTTAAATCCTACCATGCACCCTCCTCGTGGCACACTTTGGATCGTATAAAAATTGCGAAGTAATGATGGAGGTGAGAAATAAATATGTATTTAATTTCTAAATTTGGAGTGCAGATTCGTAATCAAGGACTTCAAAAACTCCCGAGCACCAATTTTTGCTCACATCAAACGACTTTTTGCATTTTTGGTCGGCCATATTGGATCCGCCATCTTGAATTTCTAAATTTTGAGTGCAGATTCGTATTCAGCGACCCGGAAAACCACCAAGTACAATACAATATTAGCATAGTAATCATTGAGTACACGTTTAGTGAAAAAACTAAACGGAGTTTTAGTTTAGTTTAGCTTTAGTTTTGACAAGACCGAAAGCTGCTAGTGCACGCCAAATCTCACTCGGGTTGAATAATCTTAAAAAGCGATCCAATAAAAATTGTTCCTTTGCCGCACGTAGGTCATGAACTAATTTTCTCCTGTATTCCCTGAACACCACCAGGGCCAGAACATTCGAATTACGTTTGGCTTTTTTGTATAATGTATCTTTAGTTTTGATGCGTTGTTTGAGCAGCGGCGTAATCCATGGCGAATGCGGTCGTTTAGGTCGAATGATGTGTCAATCACATCCAAGGCTTCATTAAGTACACGAGGAGAATACTTAACAATGCTGTTGAAATCATCAGTCGAATTAAAAGATGTTGTTTCCCATATCCTACGAGATAGAGCAGCATCAGTGATCAGCTTCTCGAACAGATCCGCATTAAAATTGCTGATATTACGTCGTGCAATAGTCCGTGAAAAGTTAGGAGTTAAGCCAAATGCATAACTTAAATGCAGATAGTCATGACCTCCTGCAAACGGAACATCCGATTTATGATACGAGGAAACTTTGTTCTTATCGTCCACAATTAAAATATCAAGCCAGGAGTTCGATGTGCTCGTATGATAAGTTGGCTCAGAGTCAACAATGCTCAAAGAATTCCTTGCCACAAAATCCCTTAAATGTTGCTCTTCAAACAGATCCTTAGAACGGTTACAGTTAAGGTCTCCACCAAGAATAATATTTCGATAAGCAAATAAGTGTCTGGAGATAACATCACTGAAAGCATTAAAAAGTAATCCTTTAGGACGTCGATATATGCAAGCAAATAGAAGAGGTTCTGTCACGCGTGATCGTATGTCAAGAATTAGATATTCACGAGCATTAAGCACAGTATTTTCTGATAATTCCAGTATTTCGAATTGCAAAGAGGTATGCACATAACAAGCAATACCTCCTCTTTTGCAAAGCGTCCGATCATGTCGAATGAGAGAATAATCATCGAGAGTGTGATCTCACATGGTCCCTCAATAGATCAATATGTGCAAGCAGCGAGTTGATATTTAGCTGTAACACACCAAGTTCCGATGAAATTCCAGGCCGTATCGGAAGAGATCCGTTAAGCTTCGGTGTAACCAACTTCGAATCCCTAGGTAAAAGTCAATCCAGGTTATGCAAGTTCTCATGTGATTCAATTCGAGAAGCTGGTAGGCCATCAGATTTACGAATGTAGATTACACCCGAACGAATCCAAACATACGAATAGTGGTTTAATTTGGCAATTACATTGGCCTTTTTTAGTTGCTGGTATTTTTCCTTTGTAAAAAACTCATTTCAATAAATATTGCCCGCCACGCAATCGTCAAAAATATCAGCTAACTTGAGCGTTTTATATTCTCTCTTTTTTTTGAATAATATAATCACGAACTTGCACGGATTTAAGCGTCACGACCATACGAAGCTTTAACAAGGGTCGAGAAGTCGGATTGTTAGAGTTGTCAGCCATCGATGGACCTTTCGACGGAAGAATCACACACTTTCAGAATATTAGAACAGATATCTCGTGCTCCCAGATTACAAAAGAGTTTTTCGACAATGTTCCGCGGAGTATCGATAAGATCCTTGAAAACGCCAGCAACGATTAAATCCGCCGATAATTCCTGGGCTTTGGCACCATCCACATTGGTATTAATTTTACTCGCCAATTCAGCAACTTGCGTTTTTACCGACACTGTTTCCGCGGCTCGATTACAGAAATCAGATTTTCATTCGTCCACTCGTGTTTCAAGAGCAATAACACGCTCTGTTAAAGCATGTTGTGAGCAAGAGAGAGCTGAAATTTCTTCACGGATATCAGATAGCAAGTCTTGAATATTAGCCAGCTTATCGTTCATGTTGGCATTATGTTTTCCAGTGGAGGATAGTGAGGAATCACTACTATCACGAGTAGAGCGTACTGGTAGTAGAGCGAAGTTATTGGTGTTCGAGAGGTGATCGTGGATCGTTGCATAATACAGTTGTCACATTTGAACGGTAACCACTGACTGCCATTAGGCACATAATTAAATGTTAAAACTACACAATTATAATGAAAACAACGCCCACAATCTCCATTACATAAAATGTTTTTCTTAGAGATCCTACTTAGCGGTTTGTCGCAAATATCGCAGCTTGACATATTGACCGTGATATAGTGATTTTGAAGATTCAACTCAATATGTGATCACTATATAACACCAGCGGCATTTACAAACAGCTCAGATATATGTACGGCTGTCCTTTACTATCGACCACCAACGGCGCTCATGGATAGCAGCGATTGGTTTTTTCGTTCACTGTACTATCGATCGATTATTTCACACCGAAATGCAGAGTCATCTCGATCACAGTTATATGTCACATAGTAAAAGTTAGGTTATAAAATTGACACTTGTCTCAATCTCACACGTATGTCACTTGCACTTAAACAAAAGTATTGATTAATATCTCTCTTTGAAGCCAGCCGAAAGAATTTTAAGTTGGTCAATATCACAAAACCAAGTTAAATGAAAAATAGTAAAACACTCAACAAGAGAATAGCTCAACGCAGGAGCTCAACACTCAATAAGAGAGAGAGAGAGAGACAGAGAGACATCGGTGACATCGGTCAAACTCATCGGTGACAGAGAATTGAATTGAATCGAATTTATTGTTATGCCCTAGTAACACTATCGGGCAATAATATAGTACATTACTATTATATCCTATTAATACATAGATGGCTCTTCTCTCAAACCGTGGAGATAACAGTCAGTAACAATGTGGCAGTTGAAGCCAAATCGCAATCGCCCATGATCGGCAATACATAATTCGCAGTAAAACTAAATCTAGTATACATCGCTCCATTTGCTGATACGCAGGTGCATAACGCATGTCATGTAATAGAAACCATAGCGGGAAGACAGAGTCAGAAAACAGTATAAAGTGAACAATGCAGGACTGCATTAGGCCAAGGTCAAAGGTCACGATCGAAGAGATAGGACCTTAGGCGCGCCTTAAATAGGCTAATCGTTATGATTGAGGTCAACTCACTTGGCAACGATTCCCAGAAATAGGCAGCACAAAAAGCAAAAGAGTTGTGTTGAGTAGCTGTACGATGCAATGGAATTTCGAAAAATTTGTTCCTGTGTCCACGTATTGGTCTAGACGAGTCTCTAGCTCTGGGAAAAAGTTCGGGTAAATACAAACTAAATTTATGTACATCGAGAATAGTAATGGTCCAAGTACTGAACCTTCCGGAACACCACCGTGTATCGGTGCCCATTTAGCGGTGTTGCCAACGTCATCCTTGACAGCTTGATAACGGCAGCTAAGATACGAGGCAAACCATAGCAGAGTGGACCTGGAAAGGCCAAAATCTAGAAGCTTGAGAATGAGTTTGTCATGGGGAACCGTATCCAAGACTTTCATAAAGTCAAAAAGTACAAGGAACGTGACATACCTATCATCAACAGCTTTACATGTGACAGCTCATGAAAGACCTCAAGTAATGCGGTTTGCGTATTGTAACCTTTTCTAAACCCAGATTGGTCAGGGCATAGTAATCCTCGGTCTTCAACGAAGGCGTACAATTGATTATATACAATTTTCTCAAATACTTTCACAATCGAACTCAGGTTAGCAATCATGCGTATATCAGAGGGCGACGCAGGGATATTAATCTTCAACAAAGGACGAATAAATACGCGCTTCCACATCAAAGGAACATGCGATAGTCGAAACCCTTCATTGAAAAGTAGGGATACTATCGAGGCAATTGACGGGAGAGCGTTGTGTGTCACAAACAGCGTAAGGTCATCCGCTCCAGCAAGTAGAGAGGAGGTGGTCCAGGTCTTAACAAGACTCTCTATGTACGAAGCCGATACTAGCTCAAACCGAAATTGCCCAGACTGCGACACAAACCGTACTCGGCTAAGATTAAGCACCAGGTCTCTAAGGTTTATCTTTTCGGCTTGATTCACAATGCTAGCATAGTAATCGTTCATCTCACTAAGCGCAAAGAAATTGAACGGAGAGAAATTCTTTGATCAAGCTCAAAGTTGCCAACTCGCGCCAAACCTTGTTCATACCATGCAGTCCCTGAAAACGCCAGATAAGATGTTCCTTTTTTGCAGCGCGTAAGTTCCTAGTGAGATTATTACGATATTCTCTGAAGATCGCAAATGTTAGCGCACACGATGATCGCCTTGCCTTCTTATATAGAGTTGCTTTTAGTTTAATACGCTGACAAAGCATGTGAGTTAGCCACGGAGCATGGTGTCGCTTCAGTGTAAAGTTAATTAGTGGTGCAGTACGGTCCATTGCAGATGTTAGCGCTGTCACCAAATTATTAACAGCTTCATCGATACAGTCGGTAGTGCTAAGACTAGTAGATTGTAGCAACGCATTGTATAGTGTAAAATTTACAAGCTCAGTCGTGAATGCGACAGAGTTGAACGACTTAACATTACGACGCACGATACACCTAGTAGCTGATACCGGTGTAGCAAAGACATAGCACAATTGAAGCAGCTCATGTCTGCCAATAAGCGGGACACCCGTTAAACGGAACGACGTTATCTTTGCCAAGCTGTCAACCAGGATAACAGCCAGCTATGTATTCGACGAGTCGGTATGATACGTAGGCTGAGAATCAAGCCTTCCGAATACAAATTTATCCTGATCTGACCCAGACGTGGGCAAAGCCATTTACTTTCGCGAACTCCTTTACTTTCCGCAGGAGACGATATTGCTCAGCCGGAATAAATTCATTAACATAAATATTCCCTGCCACATCACAATCAAAAACCTCACGCACTTTTAACACTTTAAAGTCCCTTTTTTTCCTTTATCACATGATCCCGCACATAGGAGGATTTGAGCTTAACAACTATGCGAACTCCTCTAACACGGGCATTTTTATCTGGAGCGTTAGCCGTATTGACTGGTAGGATAAAAGCATCTAAAATATCAGTAACAGCAATAAATGATTTTAGAAGTTTCGTAAATCGTAATTGCAAACAATTAATCAAAAATTGTATTTTCGTCCAATCGCAATTCAAAATCATCGACATTTTTTTTTCATTGCATTTAACAATTAATTCGAAAACTGATTGCAAACCCAATTCTGCCACACCAACGCACGCACACTATCGACCTCGTTCGCGCTTTCACACGCACGCTTCCAAGGCTGCTACGCCTGCACACACACCACTATTCGCCGTGTTGCCCGCTTATTCGACGCGTCCTATTGGCTGAACCTAATTAATCAATATTTAATCAGGGGGGCGTCGGGGAAAAAAATGGAAAAGGACTTTTCGGTCCAGAATCACCCGATGTACCCAGAGTACTCAGAGGTCGGTTGACCATTATGGGACAGGCTGTATACATATTCAGAAAATATGTAATACTACCAAAACTATTAATCTCTTTTTCTTTCTAATTGTTGAAGTCTAATTTGTGACACGGTAACAAAAAAAAGTATTTCTTTCAGTTATGATAAAAAAAAGTTATATCACAAAAAATATTGTTTTATCAATATTGTTTTTTTTTTATTGGAAACATTATTGCGAACATAAAAAAACGAATAATTGAAATAACATTGTTTTGTGTTATTGTGAAAATATATCCTTATAATAAAAAATGTTTGAGAAGATCAAAATAATCGAAATATCACATGCGTTGTTATCGTTTGATTCGTTCTATGATCGATCGGTGACGAGCGGAGGCACAACATTTGTGCGAAACTAGATTTGCGTGGCTCATCCTATTCTGACAGTTGTCAGATTGTGATAGATTGTCAACGACATTCATTCATCGATCAGTTTTACTACATAACCGGATTAAGAAGTTGGCAATTAATCTTAATTCAGAACAGATCCAAAAGAAAATAGTAGACTCATTCCGATGTAAGGCTCAATTAAAGTAAGCGTAAGTATTATATCCCATATTACAATTTTTGGAGCCTTTATTTTCACGCATATTTCACGAACATACAGATATTGTTTAGATTTATTGTGAATGCATTTCGACACCATAAGTAGATTTATAAATACAAAATTGGTTATAAGAGTATTTGGAGCAAGGACATTTTTTTTTAATTTCAACTCCCTACACCGGTGGGTTCCCGACATATGATTTTTTTAGATTTCGTTCAACCCTCAATTTTCAGGGTTGATTTCACCCCTAAAAACGGCTTAAGGGCCGATGAAAAAATATGGGTCTTTCGTTTCATCGAGGACTACAATATACTTGAAGGTCATCAAAATCATAGGGGGACACCTTGCAACGTTTCCTTGTAAGTATTTTAAATTACGTTATTCATATGTACTTTGCAGGGATCAGGTATAATTTGTCCAAGCAATATGATAAACTCTAAAAATAAAAGAGTATCATTCAAGAAAGTGATACAGATGCCTCTCGAAACTGTTGAATGATACCAACAAGATCATCGATATAGAATATAAGGAGTTTATGGCTAAAAATAACTTTATATAACGCAACCACGTTTTCCTCGCTTTTTCGAGCGTGTTTACAGTACCTAAAGTAGGTGTTTTGGCAACTATCGTAGTGGATTAGTGGTGGGGGATACGAGGAGCAGCACTTTTAGTGACTAGGAGTTAAAAGTGCGCTTTTACGTACTCTGCGCATGCGCTCTGCTCACGCAGCCGTTCATTATTGTACGCTGTTGTGAAGCATAACTGCTGCCATCACTTGCTTGTACATTTAATATCTACTTTTGTTTTTTATGGGGGGCCCCCCAACACCCCAGGGGTAGCTTCGCCCCCTCCACCCCCAGAGGGGGCTCCGCCCCTTCACCCCTTCATCCCCTCCCCGTCAGCCCACGCGTTCCGCGTTACATGCCTTCAACGTGCAATTGGTGCGATACGTATTGAACGTTAATATCACTTCGAAACGATATTTTATTTTACCAGGTATTCTCCATTGAATATTCGTATCTTACAAAACTCGGAAACGTGGTTTTCTTATATAAAGTATCGTGTGTACCTCGGAGGCAGGGCCTTTTAACGCCTCGCGCGATGTTTTCAACATATTTTGGCATTACTCCTCGGAAATCTCGCCATAGTCTCTCAACGTTTTGTGTGTAAGCACTGGAATCGGGATCAACGAAATTGTATGTATGATTCACATCCAATAAAGCCATGGCGCTCGAAGGCAAGCCATGGTTTTATTCCATATATTTGACTAAGGGAATAACTAAGGGAATTCCAAATATGGCATGCGAAAATGTAAACATTCTACATCAAAACATAAGTACGATCCGGTGAATCGAATAGTATTGGAAGGAAGGAATATCAATATTGGAATTGTAGTTCGCTCCTCTTCCGATAGATCACCTTGTAGTTCCCCCCATCATGCCCAAAATTACCACACGCTTCCCAGCCATCTCGGAACTTTTTTACCCTCTGGCTGGTGACTCTGCTACCTCATTCTTCTTTCGTGTGCCGAAAGAACCACACCTGTGAGAAAGAAATTAAACGGAAATAAAAATGAGTGATAGCTCCGAGGAGGAAGATGCGCAGAGGAGAAGGAGAGCCTGGAGAAGGAGAAGGAGATTCAAAAGCTAGAGAAGCTGCTCGCTGGGAAGAGCCACAAAAAAAAACGAAAAAGTAGGTATTGCTTCCTTCACTTTTTTAGGTTAGAAGAACACGCGGCGGATAAAACGATGACGCCGGTTTGCAACTTACGTAGGCTCTAACCTACGTGAGTATGGGATAATTATCCTCGAGGCGACTCCCACAAACATTTTGTCACCTTTTAGGCTCTAACCTAAAAAAGCGAGCACGTGTAACGTGCACAGATCGAAAGATCTTTCTAGCAAATTACACGGAGGGTTATGTTCTCTTTCTTGGGCTCTAACCTAAGAAAACGAGTACGCTATGCGTACGTAAATCATGAGACTGGCCTCCGACAAATGCTTCTGATAGCTGCGTTCGTTTTTTTTGGGCTCTAACCCTAAAAAGCGGTTACGCTATGTGTACATAAATTTTGGAGGAGTTTCTTACAAATTTTCTGAAATTTTAATTGACTAGAGCGTCGCTATGAGTCTAAATCTTCGGAAGATGTTCGCCACACCAGAAAGTGGGTTGAGAGAGAGAAGGAACCAGACGACCACGCAGACGAGAGATGCAGTAGCGTCGAAGAGATACAGGGCAGCGAAGATAGTGCAGAGCATCCTGATTCTGGGAATCGAGTTGCGACCGAACTAGAGGACATTCCGAACGCTGGATTAGAAGAGAATCCGAATCCGGAAAAGGTTATTGAACCTCAAGTTTTGGATTTATTGGGGAAACGAATTCTCCAAGAGAGGTGTCCGGATGACGAGATCGTCGTACGTTCGGAGGAAATTTTACAAAAAGGCATCCCCGCAGAAGATCGGGATAAATTAATTAAAAAATATCCACCTCCAAAGAACGCAATGTGTATCGACCCTCCGCTCATTAACCCGGAGGTAAAGGCTGCATGATCGTATCCGACAGGATACGATCATCAAAAGAGACGCGAGGATTCTCGCGAAACAAGCAAAAATTGCAGCCTGTTTGGCGATTATGAGAAAAATGTTCTAGGAAGTCTTGAACGAAAAACAAGAAAGGCTCGTACTTCTAAAACGTTTGAGCGATGCTGGGAGGCTTCTCGCCGATCTCCAGCATGATGAATCGGCAATCCGGAGAAATTTAATCCTCGCAAACCTGAATGCATCTGTTAAAGACAATCTAGTGTCGTCGTCTTCAGATTCCTTTCTATTTGGGGAAAATTTGGAGGAGAAAGTTGAGGCTGCCTAGGTTTTGGAAACTACGTCTCGCGATCTTAGGGTCAACAAATTTCTAGCGTCAGCGAAAACTTAAAAAAACTCGAAGTTCCCGCCTCGTCGAACAGCCGGAAGATATTTTCAGAGATCGACGAGGGCAGCCAGAGAAGAGACAACCGGACGTATCGCAGACATTAACAGCAGAGGTGAGAAAATTGGGAGGAAAGCTGAGGAATTTTCAGGAGCAATGGAGAATTATATCAGAAGAGCGAATATTAGAGTGGATAAAAGGGTATAATAAGATACCTTTCCGAGAAAGACCTCGGCAGCTGTTTACGCCCAGTAAGAGGGGATCTTCCCCAAAAGAAAAATTAATTACTCGAGAAGTAATTCTAGAGCTTATTGATGAAGGTGCGGTGGAGAAGTGCAGGTCTGTCCCTGGTCAAATTTTGTCACCGATTTTTACAGTTCCAAAGGCGGATGGAGGATATAGATTGATCCATAATCTGAAAAATTTGAACGAGTATGTGCATACAGATCACTTCAAGCTTGAAGATCGACGTACGACGACTAATCTAATCCGAGAAGGGTATTTCTTAGCAGTTTCGATAACCAAATCAGATAAAAAATATTTAAGGTAGTTCTATCGTTTTATCGTTTTCTTAAGATTTTGTTGAAAATTTGAATACGTATTCTTTGATGTCATATATACGTGTGTAATAAATTTTGGAAGGTTTTACCACGTGGAAGTTGAGATATTTATTGGTAAAAATCACAATTTTCGGTAGTCTCTCGTAAGAGCGCGTGTTAAAAGTTGCATTTTCATCAATGAATATCTTGGCTTCTACGTGGTGAAGCCTTCTAAAACTTTGCATACATTTTTATGCAACATCAAAGAAGATTTCTTGAGTTTTCCAAAAAAATCTTAAGAAAATTTTTTTCGCAATTTTTGTAATTATAGAGCAAGCACATATCACCTGGGATGACCGTGAATTTGGAGTATGCTGTTCTTTAGTCGATTTGCAGCAACTTTTCTTATTTAACTGAAGCCCGCGAATCATTTTGTATGTGAGAAAAACTGCAAAACAATTTCTCGATTTGAATCTAACGATAGAACTACCTTAAGATTCACATTCGAAGACGAGCTATTCGAATTTACGTGCCTGCCGTTTGGTTTAGCTTCCGCGCCGTATGTCTTTACAAAGTTATGAAGCTGGTAATTGCGAATTTGAGAAACCAAGGATTCTTCTCCGTCTCAAAGAAATCTCAATTAGTACCGTCAAAGAGTTGCAAATACTTGGGGTTTTATTTCAACTCTGAACGTATGCTTCTCCAATTGCCAAAAGAAAAAGAGGACAGAGTAAAACAATTAGCTAAAAGATTTCAAAGAATAAGACGATGTAAAGTGAGAGAATTTGCGCAATTTATTGGCACAGTAATATCTTGTTGTCCAGCAGTCCCCTATGGACTCGCTCACATAAAGGCTTTCGAAAGAGCACGTTTCCTAGCCTTATTAAAAAATGACGGTAAATTCGATAAAAATATGGCGATATCTAAGAAACTTCGGCCAGAATTCGAATGGTGGGGAAATATCGCAGAGTACCCTCATATGTCCCTAAGATCTCCAAAATTTAAACTCGAGATTAAAAGTGACGCCTCTATGTCGGGCTGGGGAGCAATATGCGGAAAAGAAAAACCTCATGGATTTTGGGACTCTAATGAAAAAAAATCACACATAAACATTTTAGAACTAACGGCAGCGTTTTTCGCTCTTAAATGTTTTGCTATCCATGAGAGAAATAGTGATATTCTTTTGCGTATCGATAACACCACGGCCATCGCTTATATCACCGTATGGGGGGAACTCGCGTTAAGGCGATGTGTTACATCCGTAAATCGAAGCTTAGAAAACTTCTCCGGCAAAATCTATAAATCGGATCGGTTTGAAATTTATTGTGGGTATTTAGTGGTATAGCCCAGAGAGGGTGACGATTTTAGAATTTCAAAATTTTGTAAATTTTTTCACTCTACGAAAACATTTTTTTGCAAAATTTCGAAATTGCGAAATCGTCAGTCCCTTCGTGTTGTGTCAGTAAATACTCACAAAACATTTCAAATCGATCCGATTTATAGATTTTGCCTGAGAATTTTTCTAAATTTCGATAGGGGAGGGGGTATCCCGCATGGCCTCAAAAGTTTGAGTGAAATAGCGAAGTCTATATGGGATTGGTGCGAAGAAAGAACACTATTCATAGGCGCGTCATACACCGGATCAAAGCAGAATTTCGAGGCAAATAGCAAGTCGCGGAAAGAAGAGAGAGAGACGGAGTATGAAATAGCGAATGGGGCATTTATTAAAATCACAAGAGTGTTCGGGGCACCAGACATAGATTTTTTCGCATCTCGCACCAACGCTAAATGTGAAAATTGTATGTCATGGAAGCGCGACCCAGGGTGCGTTGCAGTGGGCGCATTTACAGTATCGTGGAAAAGCTTCAAACTAGGATACGCGTTTCTCCCATTTTCAATTACTAGGTGTGCAACTAAGTTTCCGGGTTTTTTTGATCAATCAAAAATAGAAAATTTCAAGATACATACAAAAAATGGTTTATTCAAAATATCTCCCTTCGCTAGCTACACATTTTTGCCATCTCTCTTGCAATACATGGATACCGCGACGTATCCTCATTGTTTTTGGTCCTCAATCCGTCCTCAATTGTTTTTGGTCTACCGGAGCGCTCCTTGTCCTCGATGTCGAAATCACCACTCCTGAAGCGTTTAAACCACTCTTCACAGGTAGTTTTTGATGGTGCGTGTTCGCCGTAGGCCTCCTCAAGCAAACGACGTGCTTCAGCTGCATTTTTTTTTAAGTTGAAGTTGAAAAGTAAAACTTCCCGCAAATGCCGTTTATTTGGCACAAAACTCGACATCTTTCTCGTTAAAAAAAATATTTGTACGCTGCGGTACTTGTTGATATTACCACTGGTTATTGTTACTAGATGTCCAAGCTAGTAAAAAAATACGATTTCAGACATGTACGTCGACTATATTTATCGCTAACGGCATCTATATGTGAAACCCGGGAACTTAGTTGCACACCTAGTATATCAAAAGTATTAAGGAAAATTGAGGAAGATCAGGCAACAGTAATTGTTGTTGTGCCAAGGTGGCCAGCTCAGCCTTGGTATCCATTGTTCCGTTCCTTATTAGTCGAAAATTCAATCATTTTTCAACCGAATAAAGACTTAACCTCTTCCTGCAGCGGTCGATCGCATCCACTATGGAAGGACCTTTCCCTGGCGGCGGAGAAATGATCTGGAAAGCCTTTCGAGTAAAGGGACTTCCAGAAGAGGCCATCGAGATCATGGCAGCTTCTCTTCGCAATTCGTCCATGAAACAATACGAAAGTGAGTTACGAAAATGGTGGAAATTTTGTCAAGAACGGAGGATCGAACCATTCGGGGCTGCAATAGAAGAAATATTATCGATTCTATCCGAAGAATTTAAGAAAGGCGCGTCATATGGGTTGCTGAACTCGCTACGTTCGGCGATTTCCCTGGTGGTTGGCCCTCACGTTGGACAGGATAGCAAGATAAGACGGTTCTTCAGAGGGGTATCGGAACTCCGGCCAACGAAACCTAAATACGAGCGAACTTGGAATCCCAAAATAGTGTTAGACTATTTAGCTACCTTGGGAAAAAATAAAGAATTGCCGATCGAAATATTAAGCGGAAAATTGGCAACGCTACTTGCTCTTGTAACAGGTCAGCGAGTACAAACTTTATCTTTGATAAAGACGCAGTGCATAGAAAGAACTACTGAGGGAATCCGCATTCAAATTCCAGATGCAATAAAGACATCTGGGTTAAAAAGAGCTGAACCATTGTTAGTCTTACCGAAATACACCGAAAATGAAAATCTGTGCGTCGTTTCAGCTCTGGAAGCAAAATAACAAAAGATGTACGTAGAGATATACAATCACTTTTTATTACGGGAAGAAAACCGTATCGAAAATTGTCGAAGCAAACAATATCGATATGGATAAAGAGAGTGATGGAAAAAAAGCGGGTTGGATACAAAAGTATTTGCAGCACACAGCACCCGTCATGCGTCGACATCGTCTGCGAAAAGAAAAGGGGTGAATATCGATACTATTAAGAAAGCTGCCGGTTGGACCCAATCTTCAAAGACGCGATTATACGATCTTCCGATCGTCGCCGAAAACTCAGCCTTTGTACGGGCGGTTTTGAATAACGAATAATTTATTTTCTTCATGAATCGGTTTTTCACAAGTGCTCAAGTCCATTACAGGACAAGTTATAACTTTCGTTTCAAATGTTAATATAAGATACCAGAAAAATTTGTTTTATTTTCGGAATTATATTACGCATAACAAGTATTATAATTATGATTCGTAATAATAATATTATAATCTCAATTCTTGCTTATTTACCGTGA
This sequence comes from Heteropelma amictum, assembly GCA_959613375.1. NCBI lineage: Eukaryota > Metazoa > Arthropoda > Insecta > Hymenoptera > Ichneumonidae > Heteropelma > Heteropelma amictum. The sequence goes on along the minus strand of OY390720.1, from coordinate 13,350,670 downwards.
GTGACTGTAAACATCTACAAGGTGATCTGTCGAAAGAGGCGCGAAATACAATTATACGATCAAACGAACTTACCTGTAAGGAAATTCGATCGTAATTGTATGAGTCGCCTCTTCCGATAGATCACAACCCTCCCAAAGTCCGGAACTAGGTCCGGAAAATCCCGTATCATCGAGCGATGAATACCCAAGGTCACGGCAATACTTTGAAGTAATGAGATAGCAGAGTCACCAGCCAGAAGGTAAAAAAGTTCCTAGATGACTGGGAAGCGTGTGGTAATTTTGGGCATGATAGGGGGAACTACAAGGTGATCTAGCGGAAGAGGCGACTCATACAATTACGATCGAACTTCCTTACAGGTAAGTTCGTTTGATCGTATAATTTTATTTCTATATATTTTTTTATTGGGATAATAATAAGATCATGCGCCACCATAATATCGCTCCCTACCATGTTTTTTATTCGTAAAAAATGTAAAAAAAAATCAGCCCGATTGTAGGTGGAGCCCCACGGTAAATATTTACCATAACTTTTTCAGAGACGCGTACTACCACCGAGTTTTGAACTGCAAATAATGTTGACCACTTGTATATTAATTTTTATTTGCCTGCCCCCATCAGTAGCATTGTCACCAATCAATATAGCAACATAAACATTAACAATAGACAATCTTCGATATATTGCAAGTTTAACTACTCTTTCGAAGATCTTTACGCATGGGATCTGCACGCAACACACACGTAACTTGGCGTTCTGTGTGAATCGAGGTTAAAACTACCACATTCCTTTTAGGACCAGCCTTTAGAGTCATTGGTCGTTGATTTAAATTATTACCAACGTTGTCTCTATTTTTAACACCCGTATCATTATTTGCTTAAACATTCTATGCAGCGTATCACGTACTTGATACAATGTTATTGGGATTCATTTGTCTCTCTCTGTATATGGTAGGTAAAATATTCTGACGTTCACACCAACGATTATATGGCGTGTACACTCTACCTCCATAATATATCATTTATAGTGTAATTTGAAATTAAAATACCGGTGTCAACGTGAACACGTTGGGACTTTTCAAAATATTGGTTCTGATTCGGAACCCGATTACTTTCTTAAGATTTATGATTTCTTCCGAATTCGAGTTTCTTCGATATATTAATTTTGCGCTACATTCAACTGCGGTTAAAACCTCCGGTATAGGACTCAGAAACTGTTGGACGACAGAATAGATTATTTCCTATATGCGGTAAGTTCTTTCGGATTTTTATGATTCTAATCGCTGAATTAGTCATCATCGGAATTTCAGCACTCGAAGGCGTTCAATTGCGTTCAATTATATGAGCCTACACATAAAAATTCGATATTCGTTATGTCGTGTTTTTGTTTATGTCAACAATATCCTGGACACTATAATTATTTAAATATTCGTAGATGAATTTTTTTGGAATATTCATTCCTCGCGCATAATAAATTCACTCGGCAAGATGAAGAGTCTTAGTAGCTCTTAACTATATCGAGTACTCGTAACAAGCACTAACGTGCTATTCCTAATGGTTGTAAAAAATAGGATAGTAACGTATTATTGATAATTGATAATATGACATATTATTGATAACTATACTAAATTGATAAAGCACATGGACTGAAATCTACTATGGCGCCGACCTTTTTTCTCATGAAGGCCTAAATGTACTAGGCGGGATATATTCCTCTGGCGGCTTTTGGAATGTATCCAAACTAGGGACATTTCTTTAGTGAGAAATGAAAACCCTTGGTCCATAAAAAATTTCATATGCCAAAGCTTTTCAAATCTGTTCATGCAATATGTTTTGTACGTGTTTTATTTGAATGCTTAGAGTTAACGATACTTTTTCACGGTTTCTGTCGAATTTTGTGATATTTGAGGGTATATATTTGAAACGTATTTCAAAAACCTATATAAGCCACAAGATTATAATCACTCAACGAACGATTCTGCTTACGTAAATAATTTCTCGCATTCACATAGAACAAATTTGTTTATCAAAATTGTAAATGAACACCATACTAAAGGTCTACTTTACATTGTCATGTGACTATTATACAGCGTGTTCCACGCAACTTGACCACTTTAAATATCTCGATAATTATCGACGTCTCCAAAAAATGTTTCAGACAAAACTTGTACGGTACGATAGGGGTCATCAAATGCGACTAATTTTTTTAATTTCGGTGGAGGCGCTGACGCACAGTGAAGGTCACCTCCACTTTTTTAAATGGAATGGTACATTTTGTTTCCAACCACTTTGTAGAGCATCGCAAACTGCATAAAAAACATTGAAGCGCCAAAGTCATTCAAGGTCATTCAAGGTCAGTATCGATTTTCATCGATACTGACCGAATCCATACCGAAAATAGGTATTTTCCAATTTACATTTTGTTTTATTTTTAATTCAATTAGAATACATCCCAAACGGACAAAAATATGCAGATTTTTTAAGAAACGAGTTACCCATATTACTGGAAGAGGTTCCATTAGAATATCGGTCGAGGATGTGGTACCAGCATGACGGCTGTCCAGCCCATAATGCACTCATTGCACGCACCGTATTGAACAGAAATTTTCCTGATCGTTGGATAGGACGTGGTGCAAGAATTTCTTGACACTTAAAAAATAAACTTTACAGTGATGTTCCCACAACACCAGAAAATATGCGACAAAGAATTATACGTGAATGTCAATCAATTACTGCAGAACTTGAAAATGTACAACGAGAATTTATTTACCTCCTCCAAAAATGTATCGAGGTTACTGGTGCTCATTTTGAACATCTTCGATAACATAATTTAGCTAATGCGTACAAAGAGAATGCGCTGTTCCAATGGAATTGAAAATAAAATAAAATGTAAATTGGAAAATACCTATTTTCGGTATGGATTCGGTCAGTATCGATGAAAATCGATACTGACCTTGAATGGCCTTGAACGACTTTGGCGCTTCAATGTTTTTTATGCAGTTTGCGATGCTCTACAAGATGGTTGGAAAAAAAATGTACCATTCCATTTAAAAAAGTAGGGGTGACCTTCACTGTTCGTCAGCGCCTCCACCAAAATAAAAAAAAATAGTCGCATTTGATGACCCTCTTCGTACCGTACAACTTTTGTCTGAAACATTTTTTTGTGACGTCGATAATTACCGAGATATTTAAGGTGGTCAAGTTGCGTGAAACACGCTGTATATTGTATACTTCCGAAGAGAGCCAAACTCGTAAGCGTGTAGATAGGAACAGCCGGAAATCTCATCAGTACGTATAGAACAAATAAGATCCATCGTATACATAAGCAGTCACATCTTTCACTCCACGCTGTTTGGGCACTGGATAGAAATCGCAAACTCTATGCAGATCGACAAAATGGAGACGATTGCTAGATTGTAAAATTACTTCACAAGAAAACATCACGCAGGTGATCATCAGGCACTCAAATAACGCCGACAGCGATATGACGATGATAAAAAAAAACCCAATATGATAAACCATCCTCCCACTTTTCCTAATGACTACTCTAAACGGAATCATTTGATTGTTTAACGTGTTAGTTGGGAATGAAAAATTTCCTCTTGAAAATAGAATGAGGCCACGGAGTTTCAGTAGCGTACTTAAAACAAGACGACTTCTATTGTCCTGAATAGCGGAATGCAACCTGTACGTTTGCAGAACGTTGAAGCGAACCGTGAAAGTTATTCAGAAGGCCACGATTTTTGTAATGGCCTGAGTATAATCGAAGAAATCTTTATAATTATAATCATTTCCGTACAGTTGATAACATATGAAAAGGCAATATTTTTTCGCAATTCACGTCAACTAAATCAATGTTTTTGCCGGCCGTTCTTCAGTAATTGCAAAGCTCATGTCTAAGCTGTTTCTCACTAACATGCAATTTTTTCGAAAGTTGTGACAAACTTAATATCAAATGAGAGGAAAATAATAAGGGAATTGTACCATACCTTGACCCCAGCATTTTTGAGCCTTTCGTCGTTCGAAAACCTTGATTGATCGCCTTGGTCGTGGATACTGCAGCATTGTAAATTCTCCAATAAAAAAAGAGCATGACTAGCATCGGTATGTAGAACGAACCAAGAGCACTGAAATAAAACAAAAAACACTATTTGTATACATTACATATGACAACTAAATAATTAGAATTTACAGCCTGCAGTATATACAGGGTGACATGTTAAGGGTGGCCGCCCCCTTTTATTTCGCCCCCCCCCCCCCCCCCCCCTAAAGATAATCGGATGGATCGCGGGTGATTTTTAAAAGAAATTTTCTCAACTTTTGGATAAAAAATACGACGTTCATCGGAAAATGATAGGTTTTGCAGCACAAAAGTAGCCACTACGAAAATAATGTGAAAACACATTTTTTTCTTATAGAAATAAAGTAGACTTTATTCCGAATACGGGACACACGCGAAAATTTTTTTCTGAGTATCGCATCATTGAGAAAAATTATATCAAAAATGCGTGGAGCCCCTTTGGTGGAACCTCTTTTTTTTAACCATGCACCCCAATTTGTATTTATTTATTTTTTTGAATATGTACTTATATCTTAACACTATTTGAAAAAAATACTTTTCGAAGAAACTATTTTAATTACTTGGTGTACATTTTTAACTTTTTAAAGTTTTAAATGTGGATTTCACTTCTTTTTGTAGGAAACCACCTAATTTAATCATATGAAACAAAAAAAAACTTAAAAAAAAAATTATTTAACCGTTAAGACTTTCACATCGGAAAAGGTTAAAAGACTTTGACATTCAACACTGACGTTTTGATTTTTCGGTGATTTGCCTACTTCGCGACATGACGAATGTGATATATTGTGATGTCCGTCAAAACGCCGTATTTTCTTTTTGCTCTGTTCGAGAAATTCGTTAGATAACGGTGCAAGATTACACAAAATGTTTTGTCTTTGAAAGATGTCTTTAAAAGATTTGCTTTGGGTAAACTTCCCACGAGTCTGTTTTCCTTAGAAAAACTCATGTAACTAGTGACTAGTGGACGCCAGGGGTAGATTGGGAACATGAAAGTTTTAAAATACCGAACATTCCCAAGGAAAGTAAGATCTTAAATACTCCTCCGCTCATAAAACTCCATGCAACTGCTCTTCAAACGAAACGAAACACTCTTCAAACATTCTCAACGTTGAAATATTTTTTTAACAATAAAGCATTTTAAAACGTCAAATAAAAATCTCAATATTACAGTAGATGAATCAACAATCGATGAATGGTAATGAATAAATAAAATAACAATCGAGATAACAGAAACATCAATTGGAATGAAAATAAAGATCGAAACAGGTGACACGAAAAGAAAAGACATTTAATTCTATTAAATGAATTTAACATTAAAAGACACATTCGGAAAATCACAAGGCAAAGGCTAAGAACATTCAAAATAACAATATACGATTTGAAAAACATTGAATAATATTAAAAATAAAAGTATTATATTCGATATTATACATATGACGTAAGTTGTGGAGGGAGGATGGGCCTTCCTAAAGCAGCATCTCTGGCCGTCAGGAAGGAGCGAAATCCACCTATGCAACTAAGACATGGTAACCTATGTGGAGGGGATTGTGCGCTTCCGAAGCATCAGGCCCTTTAGTTTAAGAAAAGGAAAAATCAAGATGAAAATGGAACATCATTGGTCGAACTTTTCGACTACTTTAAATTTTTGAACGCCTTTAAACTGAAATAATAAAAGGACGCGCGGAAGGAAAATTAGTTAGTTGAGTTGAGTTGAGTTGAGACGTAGTAGTAGTTGTGAAAGTACCGAAACCAAAATAAGAAGGAGAGACCGAAATAAATTCAAGACAAATAGAGAAGATTAAAATAGAAACATTTAAATTAATAAAGAAAATATTGAGAGCTTAGAGTTGATAGTGAAAAGTATTAAGTAAAAGAACAGTTAAGAATTGCTGAAGATATTTCGAGGAACTGCAAGGTCAACGAAAGTGTGTACCCTTTTCGACTGAACGATTTCGTTCTGCCGTCGTCATCATTAAGAAATGGTAAGTCTATTGATTGTTGTATTTGTAATATTTATAATTTTTTATCTATAATATAGACTTTTCAAGTCAAATAAAATCCAACTCGATGATCCCGCTTTTATTTGCACTCCTCAATCAAAGATCCCTATCCAGTCCATTGTCCGAAAGGCTAGGGCAAAAAGAGAATGACCAATTACAAGGTTTTTGTACCTTGAGTGCGATTCGACGTCACAATATATATTATTTTGAAATTTAGTAGAGAAAAAATCAGCTCAAATTTATGAGTTTGTACATATCGGCTGACTAAATTGTGCTTCAACTCAATGGAAAGAAAGAAATCATATTGAATCGGTAAAATGTCATTAAATTTTCGATTAGGGGAACGGTTTCGGAAATACACGTGATTTAAATTCTTGTTTGACAGCTGAAAGCCCATTTTCCTGTATAATATCCGTGGCAGGTCTCTGACGTAAGGTCATAAATTTTTTTTTAACTTGGTGTCGAGACGCTGCTGCGGCTCCAGATAAATAACTGGAGCCGCTGGATATAAATATTAGACCTGTCCTTAAGGAGGACAAAATCGAATTTTAATGGTCTTACCCCCCAAATAGGTTCGAAATAATTTAAAAAAGATGTCAGAATTTTAAAAAGATTTTCCCTCCATATTTCCCCACCGCTAGAAAGCCTTACTTTTTCCCATAAGAAAACCATTGTTTTTTCGAGATTTTTAATCTTTTTTTTACCGTTGACCTAATTATCAGTTAAAAAATCGTAAATTCTCAGAAAATGTTGACAGTAATGTTACCTTTTTGTCCGATTTTTTGGAATTCGATACAAGCATTTTTGGGCTAGATTAATCACATCTTTATTCTCTGTATGTTGCGAAAAACGCGGGAAAAAGTCGAAAAACGTGATTTGGAGAGTTAAATATAGAAAAAATTCAATCGGAGTAGTCTTAAAGCATACGGAATTGTTTGTACAAAATAATTAATCACGTAAAAAAAATGCAAGGCCACCCCTGCGGTCAAATCGATTATACCATGATTTACAATTTTTCTATTTTTCCTGGTTCACTTACTGTTCGAGCACGTCGCATCCCCACAACCACCAATTTCAAGAACCCGGCATCGCGGACACATTCTGATTGTTTGTCCTGAATGTTTATTCATATTATGTTTTGGAAATCAATTATAGTAATGAGAAAAAGTGCATCAAAATTTTCGATCGTAAGTTAACGAGAGTTGAATGAAATTATCCAAAATAAACTACTTGAGATTAGCTCAATGTGAAATGGTACGTCTCCTTTGTTCATTTTGTTCATTCTACAACGCACCATAGTCCAGGACTATAGTGCGGCAATCAGAATGTGTACTCAATGCCGGGTTCTTGAAATTGGTGTTTGTGGGGGTGCCACGTGCTCGAACAGTAAGAGAAGTAGGAAAAATAGAAAAATTTGTAATCATAGCATAATCGATTTGGCTGCAGGGGTGGCCTTGATTTTTTTTTTACGTGATTAATTATTTTGTACAATCCATTCCGGACGCTTTAAGACTACTCCGATTGAATTTTTTCTATATTTAACTCTCTAAATCACGTTTTTCGACTTTTTTCCGCGTTTTTCGCAACATACAGAGAATAAGGATGTGATTGATCTAGCCCAAAAATGCTTGTATCGGATTCCAAAAAATCCGACAAAAAGGTAACATTACTGTCAACATTTTCTGAGAATTTACGATTTTTCAGCTGATAATTAGGGCAACGATAAAAAAAAGATTAAAAATCACGAAAAAACGATGCTTTTCTTACGGAAAAAAGTAAGGCTTCCTAGCGGTGGGTAAATATAGAGGGAAAAAATGTAAAAAATTCTGACATTTTTTAAAAATTATTTGGAACCAATTTAGGGGGTAAGTCCATTCGAATTCGATTTTGCCCTTCTTAAGGACAGGTCTAATATACAGGGTGGTCCAATTTTATATACAAATGTTACATGGTTTATAAGGCTACACTATGTGGTGCATTTATTTTTTTTTAGGTGGAGGCGCTTCGAGGATTTAAAGGTCAACTTTGGTTCTTTAAATGGAATGCTATATTTTTTATAGCGTAATATGGTAGAGTATCAAATTCTGAGTAAAAAAGTATGAACCTTCAGTAGCCCTAAAATTAATAGCTAACGAGTAATTTCACTTTATTACTTTAAAATTTCTTTCGCGTAATATCTCAAGTTGGAGATTCAATTTTAGGGAAGGAATGCGTAGGAATTTTAGCGAAGGAACTTTTAAAGTAATAAAGTGAAATTACTCGTTAGTTATTAACTTTAGGGCGAATAAAGGTCTATACTTTTTTACTCAGAATTCAATACTCTACCATATTACGCTATAAAAAATATAGCATTCCATTTAAATAAAAAATTTCTCATAAGAATAAGAAAGAACAGTCTGAACGTGTTTGGAATTTTATTATTCAATAACCACGAGTCTCAAAATAAATCGGATAACATATTTTCGTAGGAAATGGAACATTCTACAAAAAAGGTCCTTAGTTACAATGTCGTAAAACTAACCGTTGTGGGAGCTACAGCGAGTAAAAATTCAATTCAAGTACGAATTGTCCCTTTTTTTGACACTACAGCCAAACAATCATTTTTATTAAAAATACTTATTGAGACTTTTTTGTAGGGTATGAATTTTATTATCGAATAATGCTTGAAAAAATGTTTTCACTACAATTATTTCAAAATTGTATGGGATATTAATTGTTTGTTCCTGGTGGTGGTGGAACAGACGCGAGGATAATAATGACTCGGGATTAATACATAAAAAAAGCGAAGAACAAAATAACTTTATTACGGTTAGTTATAAAAGAAACCCTTCGTGTTCTATCGTGACTTCTCGCTACTGAACAACTGCGATAGACTGACTGTTGTTTTCGGCAAGCACCGCTCGATGCCGGGCGCTGCCGAGCACTCTCGCGCGCGCTCTCGCGGCGATTCTCACGTACTCGCGAAACGTCACTCGATCGTAGTTTTTCGATTCCTACATTCGGCCGTCTTGCAATTCTTCATCCGTCCTCGGATGCGTCTCTTCAATGTTGCCTACGTCGTCTTCGGAGTCTGCGTAGTCAACCCATGGTTTCACGTGATCTGCTGCTGTCGAAGTTTGTTCCGGGCCCTCGTGTTCGCCAACCTTTTGAACGAGGTACCGATCGTTACGCAACACGCGGCTAATTTCGTATGGACCGAGAAATTTGGACGCAAATTTCAACCCTGGACCTTGTTGTGTTCTCTTGATAGCGACTAATTCTCCCTCTTTATACGTTCTCGCTTTCTTTCGTTTTTTGGCGTATCTCTTCTTGTTCTCTTCTTGGATCTGTTGCACTCGTTCTTTCGCTTGACATCGTATTTCGTCGCGCTCTTCTTCGAACAACGCTATGAATTCTTTTTCTACCATCTCTCAAAGCGAAATGTCGTCTCGTAAACGCGAACGCACTCCAAACATCACATGGAATGGAGTGGATCCGATGCCGCGATGCAAAGATGAATTCAAACATTGCTGCGCAAGACCTAGATATTTGAACCATTCTCCTACTTTCGGCGCTGTTAGCTTGGAGATCAGAGGAATTAACGTTCGATTAACTCGCTCGAACTGACCATCAGCTCTTGGTATTCCTGTCGTCGTTAAAACGTGTTCGATTTCCTCTTTCTCGCAGTAATCTGCGAATTCTTTCGCGGTAAAAGCGCTACCACGGTCGGATATTATTCGGCGAGGATTACTGAAAACTACAGCTTGCTTACTGAGACGATCGATAACTTTATGTATTATCGCGGATTTCGTAGCGTAAAGCCACGTGACCTTGGTCAACGCATCAATGACAACCAGAACGTGTTTGTATCTCTTTTTCGTAGATGGCAGAGGACCTAGGTCGTCGATCAGCAAACAAGTAGGCAACGGGGTCCTACTCAAGACGTCGACGTGCACCATGTTTCGTCCTAGACGATGCTCGATTTTGTAATTAAAATCCTCTAAATAGAAAGCTCACCGCGCGATGCGTAAATAAATTACTTTCTTTCTCATCGTGAGAGCAAACGCGCGACAATCCGTGACAATTTTAAACTTTGTCCCTAGCAGATAAACTCGAAACTTTTTCAGAGATTTCACGATCGCCAATACTTCCAGTTCGTAACTGAACTATTTTTCCTCTGCTGCGCTCGTCTTGCCGCTTGCGAAATAATATCGGGTGCCACATATCGTCGTCTGCGTTTTTCTGAACTAATACCGCGCCATAGCCGTGCTTCGACGCATCTGTATGCAATTTGGTATCCGCCCGTACCTTGTATAAATTGAAAACTGGTCGAGTTGTTAACGCAATTTTTTTATTTTCAAAAGCATTCCTTTCGTTGTTTTCGGAACGGAATTCCGTACCGGCTTTCAAAAGATTTGTCAGCGGACGAGCTATCAAACAATATCTGGGAATAAATTTTCGAAAATAACCTGTGAGCCCTAAAAAGGCTTGAACCTGTTTGACGCTTGCTAATTCCGGAAACTTACGTACGGCTTCAGTTTTTCTCTCTAACGGTCGAACTTGTCTGTGACCAATCACGTGACCCAAGAACTCTACCTCGTGCTGCAAAAATTGCATTTAGACCATTTGACGATCAAACCCGCTTCGCTCGCAACTCGAAACACGCGGTCGGGATTCTCGATTCCACTCGCATCGTCTTTTGAAGGAACTATCAAGTCGTCCGTATACGTTAATACCACGCGCTCTTTAATTAATTCTCGGAAAACCACATTAATACATTTTTGAAAGACCGCGGGTGAATTGCAAAGTCCAACCGGTAGTCTGCAGAACTCATATTGACCATCGGGAACAATGAACGACGTGTACTTCCTACTTGACTCCTCAACTTGTACGTGAAAAAATCCATTTCGTAAATGTAGCGTCGTGAACACTTTCGCGCCTTGCAGCTGATCAAGCTGATCTTCGATAAGCGGGAGAGGGTAGCGATCCTTAATTATCTTTTGATCTAATAACCGATAGTCAACGCATAAACGACTCGAGCCATATTTCTCCTTGACTATTACGATCGGACTGGCGTAGTCAGAATTTGATTCGCGAACTATTCCGTTCGTCATCCACTCTTGTATTTGTTCATTTACCTCGCACTTTTCCGCTTCGCCTAGCCTACGCGCTCGCTGATATATCGGTATATCGCCCTTCAAAACAATCGTCATGCTGACTCCCACTTCGCGACGTCTTTCCGGCTTGTACTCTTTAATCATACTCGCAATCTTATTCCGATTTTCGCGTTCACACACATTTGACAAATCAGCTGTTTCACTCTCGCTCGATTCAATTGCTTGAATTCGCAAAATTTCGGGCACGCTTGCACTTTCGTCATTCCCATCGTCTAACGGTTCAATCTTAGAAAGTCCGCGAGATCGGAAAAGCTTGACGCCGTCGAGAAAATCAGTGTCAATCAGGAGTTTGTGGTCTAAAACAACTCTTTTTTAACCACGTACAACCGAACCTCGTATTCGTGATCGTCTACTTCCATTGTCGCGTCAAAGAACTCGACCGTCTCATTTACTTCTTTCCCAACGCCACGGAATGGCGTCGGCTCTTCTACGAGTTTCGGTTTACCCAGTTCAGCGTACTGATCCTCTCGGATAATCGTAATATCGCTCGCTGTATCGATAATCGCATTTACAATCACTCTGTTCAATACAACGCGTTTCGCTTGCTTATGGTTTTTGGCCGAAGTGTTCGCCAATGTGCACGTTTTCTTCGTCTCACTCGCGCCGGGCCATTCCGCCGCGATATGCCCGAACTTTTCGCATTTAAAACACTTTCGACCTAACGCTTTCGATGGGCACTTAGGGCTTACGTGACCTCGCGCACCACAATTAAAACAGCGCTGCGCGACAGCTCGATCTTTTTTATCCGCATTTGGCATTGTTTCACGTGTTTCGCTCGATCGCTTCGATTCGTTTTTCGTCGATATTTTTGTCGCACTCTGGTAGTTCTCACCTTTCGCCGCACTTCTCGACGTGTCGCGGCGATCGCGCAACGAAATCTCTTCGAACGCCTGGAGGAGCTCTGCTTCCGTCGTAAATCCGTGAATGCGCGCGGCGTCGCGCAGGTTGGAATCGGAAATGCCGTCAACGATGTACTGCAATGTCTCTTCGGACAAGCCCAGTTTGTTCGCCAAGATCGTTTTCTTGTGTGCGTAATCGTTGACGGTTTCTTCCTTCCTCCACGTACGTTCCTCGAAACGTCGTTTCAAAATGATTCTGTTTGAGCGCTGGAAAAACATTCCACGCGACTCACGCAACAGTTCGCCTGTCGTCATCTGGATGTGTTCGGGCTTAGAGTGAAACCATTCTAACGCCCTCTCTCTCAGCCTCATACCGATTAATATCTTCGTCGCATCCTCTTCTAGCCGATATGACTTTTTCAGGAAAAGCACTTGCCTCTTCCATCTTTCATACGCCTCGGTATTTCCATCAAAGAAACTCAACAAATCTGCGAGCATCGATAGACTCGTACACAATGGGCTTTGATCGTTTTAAACAAGCCTTCTGGTAGATGTCACCGCGGGCCTTTTCCATGAAAAATTCGCCGGTGCTGACGATTCGGCAGATGCTTGGTCCAGTATTCAACGCCAATCATTGGCACGCCAGATTTGGTCCAACCATGGGCCATTCGTTTGACCATGTGTTTGCCAGTGACAATTGGAAGTATGGCGAAGCAATGCTGGGCCAACGTTGAACCAACTATCGGCAAACCGCCGGGACTGAACGTTGGCCCCGAGTATGGCCCAACGTACTGCCAATGCTCAGATGTCATGAGCGTTATAACCTCAAAATTCTAAACTCCAAAGTGTAATGTTGTGGTAATCATATGTACGTGTTTCATACTGTTGGTGCGTTCAAACAATTAATAAGGTACACAACACAATAATTTAATAACAATTTGTATTAAAAATCGAGTTTTTCCATGAAAAATAAAAGTGTGACTGCGAACAATATCATACTGAATTGAAATAATAAAATTAACAGAAGTGACACAAATATTGAAAAAAAGTTCATTCCAAGTACATTCAAGAAACGTAAAGTCAGAACACACAGTTTACGAAAACGAAATAAAATAAAACGAAATAAAATAAAAATGTACAAAATTAATATACGAAATTACGATGCATAAACGAATTATTCTTCAATAATCGAAATAGTTTGAATGATTTTCTAATAATGACAATACAAAAAAGTGAAAAAAATCATGTGTTTTTTCTTCATAGCTCATATATAATTTTTAAGAAATGTTTCCCAACTCGCCGGTAGCACAGTGGTTAAGGTTTAGGAATGTTAGGTAGTTAGGCAGGTAGTTCGTGGGTTCAAATCCCAGCTAGGGCGAATAATTTTAATCCAAACATTTCAGTGCAAAAAAATTCCTGGTGACATAATATGAACGTTAATTACTTTCCCGACAAAATTTTAATTTGTTATCACTCATTTAAACGTAATTGCACGAATTTATTGAATATTCCGAAGGGTTGGCTGAACGTTGGTTTGCGTAGTGCCAATGATGATACCAATTACGAACCAACGTTCAGCCAATGCCCGGCCAATGCTTAACCAATGCTCAGCCGACGTTGGGCCAACTGCTAGTCAACAGTCGGCTTGATACCGGACCAACAATAGATCCCAGCGTCGGCCCGGTTATATCACGCCTACCATGGCTCAACGCTAGGCCGGTGGTGATGCCAATCTCCGGCCAATGGTAAAAGATGGTTGGCGCGACGCTGGCCTGAGGTTGGACCGCTTGTGTAATTTTTCACGGGTTGTTTGCTCGCTCGTCGCGCCTCGAGCCTCGTTGTCCGCCTGCCTCATGCGCGCCATTTCGAGCTCTCGCCGCAACAACGCGACTTCGCGTTTGGCAAGTTCTTTTTCTTTTTTGTACAGTTCCAACATGTATTGCGTTGATGTCGCTCCTTCGTCATCGTTTTCGTCTTGGCCTGTTTCGGGATGCTCTTCGGCTGCTTCGAGAGTCGACATGTCAAAATCCTCTGCTTGCGTCAATCGCAACAACAACTCGGTTTTGTTACCAACCGTCGGTAAATTCAGGGACGCTAGCGTTTCTTTCAACGCTTTCATCGTACACTTCTTCGGGTCTAACATTTTGGTGTTAGTATCTCAAGCGTTTTTGCACGTGTTTTCACTGTGCGCGCTTCGCGCGACCTCTGCGTGTCCTCTGAACGTCTTTGGCACTACACTGTATGCTGGGTACGTGGTTCTAACGCGTTTCAACAAGTTCGGCTTTTCGTCTTTCGTCTTTCGTCTTTTGTCTTGCTTCGTTTTTCACACTTTTCTACACTGTCGCCATAATTTCTCGCGCTATCCCGGACGAGCCCCCAAATTTTATGGGATATTAATTGTTTGTTCCTGGTGGTGGTGGAACGGACGCGAGGATAATAATGACTCGGGATTAATACATAGAAAAAGCAAAGAACAAAATAACTTTATTACGGTTAGTTATAAAAGAAACCTTTCGTATTCTATCGTGACTTCTTGCTACCGAACGACTGCCAACGACTGACTGTTGTTTCGGCAAGCTCCGCTCGATGCCGGGCGCTACCGAGCACTCTCGCGCGCGCTTCCGCGGCGATTCTCACGTACTCGCGAAACGTCACTCGATCGTAGTTTTTCGATTCCTACATTTGTACGCTCTAAAACCACTTGTTCGGTGGAGAATTGCATTGCGGTGAGTATTCAATAGTTTCATGGTAAGTAATTCAGGGCATAATTCGGCATTGAGTATCTCGGTACGCAACACGTCTTAGCATTGATATGAAGATCTAAAGTTTTTATTGGCGTCGGTTATCATATTACCCAAAATTTGGAACATGTTTCCAAGAAAAAATTCAGAAAATTTGTTTCAATCACTAATATATCTGTATATATTAGGGTGGGTAAAAAAAATCGGTTATTTTTTTTTTACAAGTGCCATGGAAAAATGGGTTACTAGACACCTTAAAAAAATGCTCACCAAATATGAGCTCTTAATTTTAATACGAAGATCCTCCGCATCGCAGTTTTTTATTTTTTTCTCAGTCCAATAGAAAAAAATTCATATCTCATCATTGATTGATTGTACAGAAAAATGTTTTTGAAGAATTTTGTAGGAAATTGAATGCTCTACAAAAAAGGTTTCTTATATTTTTTCCATATACCTCACCATTTGAAAGATATTGCAGATTTAAGTTTGATTATTTTAAGACAAATTTCATTTTTGTTTATGAATCTTATAACTCGACAATAAATGGCTATTATAAAATGCGTAATACAAGTTTTTGTAGGAAATGAACTGCTCTATAAAAATGGTATCTTATGTTTTAGCGATTAAACTAAGCATTCAAAAGATATTCATCATAAAAATCAGTACACATGAAAATTTGATGATGAATATCTTTTGAACGCTTAGTTTAATCGCTAAAACATAAGATACCATTTTTATAGAGCAGTTCATTTCCTACAAAAACTTGTATTACGCATTTTATAATAGCCATTTATTGTCGAGTTATAAAATTCATAAACAAAAATGAAATTTGGCTTAAAATAATCAAACTTAAATCTGCAATATCTTTCAAATGGTGAGGTATACGGAAAAAATATAAGAAAACTTTTTTGTAGAACATTAAATGTCCTACAAAATTTTTTTTATACAATTTGCGATGCTCTACAAGATGGTAGGAAAAAAAATGTACCGTCCCATTTAAAAAAGTGGATGTGACCTTCACTGTGCGTCAGCGCCTCCACTGAAATTTAAAAAAATGGTCGCATTTGATGGCCCCTTTCGTACGGTACAACTTTTGTTTAGAACATTTTTTTGTGGTGTCGATAATTACAGAGATATTTACGGTGGCAATAGTTAATGCCCCACCCTGTATATATATATATTAGTGATTGAAACAAATTTGTTAAATTTTTTCTTGGAAACATGTTCTAAATTTTGGGTAATATGATAACCGATGCCAATAACAACTTTAGATCTTAATGTCAATGCTAAGACGTGTTGCGTACCGAGATACTCGATGCCGAATTATGCCCTGAATTACTTACCATGAAACTATTGAATACTCACCGCAATGCAATTCTCCACTGAACAAGTTGTTTTAGAGCGTACAATTTTGAAATAATTGTAGTGAACAAATATTTTCAAGTATTATTCGATAATAAAATTCATACCCTACAAAAAAGTCTCAATAAGTCTTTTAATAAAAATGATTGTTTGGCGGTAGTGTCAAAAAAAGGGACAATTTGTACATGAATTGAATTTTTACTCGCTGTAGTTCCTACAACGGTTAGTATTACGACATTGTAACTAAGGATCTTCTTTGTAGAATGTTCCATTTCCTACGAAAATATGTTATGCGTTTTATTTTGAGACTCGTGGTTATTGAATAATAAAATTCCAAATACGTTCAGACTGTTCTTTTTTATTTTTATGAGAAATAGGAAAGTGCGATGAGGAACCTCTTGGTACTGATATTAAAAGCTAACATTTTTATGGGTGCCTATTATCGTGCAGCCCAATCTTTTCAACCTGTTTCCAAGAAAAAACCAAAATATATATTTTTTAATCACTCTAATATTCATATATATATATATATATATACAAATAAATAAGAGGAAATAATTAGGACAAGGAAACTTAAATTATCAAAAGTGTCAAGCTTCTATCTATTTGCACTGAGTGGCGACAAAATAAACCGAATGAGGTATTTAACGTCAAATTAATGTAACTTTGATTAATTCAATATTTTCGATTTATCGGTCGTAAATAAATGTCATCGGTTCAAACCGTTAGCCGTTACTTTTTAATTATATCATACGATAGAACTCGTAAGTTTTTAATTATTTATAATATTTATAAATCTCGATATTCTTCCTGTCCCAAGGTAGACTCTCGGTGGCGGCGTCACCTCTGTAGTTGTTATTTTGATAGGATTTCAGCTAAAATGTATAAAACATTACTGATATATTTATTGTTTTATTTAAATACGAGGTTCGACTAAATAAAAAGTATTTGAATAGAAAAATACAAGTACATTTGATACATCATTCACATTTCATTTATCTGTTTCGTATACAAGCATAAATACATATGTAGCCCAATGAAGCGGAATCAGTTTTTTTTTGTTAATACAATCTCACATAAACGCGGGCAAATAAAACAGGACAAACAGATATCAGCTTCGATATTTCTTTTCCACGCTGCTATGATTTTGTACCTAAAAGAACATTAAAAAAATGTTCACTGGAAAATGTGTACGGTATCACGTGCGCGAACAATTTCGGATAAAACATGAACACAGGTTTGCTCTAATTTCATTCAAGTCAAGTTCTATTTTTTATAAGGTAATTTTTTCATAATGGCTAACTGGAATTTGTAACCGATAGAAGTTAATAGTCGAGCAGGTGAAATACAATATTGACATTAATACACCAGTTATACGTGTATAGTGTATATGTATCACAGAGGTCATAAGATCAACTTGCGGACTCGAAATATACTCTGGTACAGTATTCGAATATTAAGAATACACGGGTCGAATATTAATTGGATTTAATTCATGTCTTCAAACAAAGAATACGTTGACAGACAGTCGTAATATCTCATTGGCGGAGATTTTTAGATTGTGTGTAAGTAGTCGACTCGTCGACAGCTTGCCAATCTGTGAAAATCATAATTGAACCTTAACTACATTATGCTACACGTATTGTTTATTTCCTCATATCAACATGGCGCACTGAACTACCCAATTATCTCTAATTCTCAACATTGCGAAAGGGATACAGATCAGTACGAAAAGAGGATTCCACCGGAACAAAAGATTCTTATCGTTAAAAAAAATATCTGTGGTAAAGCTGGAACTGTTCTTGGTCCACACCGCTGTATGAGATATAATAAAAATACTGATCATGTATTACGAATACGGAATTATTGAGGACACAACAAATTAAAAAAATTAATTAATAAATAACAAGCGTTCCATTCAATCAGCAAAGCTCTTCGAAGAAGTGGGCTATGAAGTGGGATTCTGAGAAAAATTTAAAAAAAGATAACTAAGCAATAATACACTTACCTGTAAACGACATAACCCGCGTCGTTTGTGAGCTCACATATCCACGGGCACGGTTTTACTGGTACGAGTATCGTAGTTGTGTTGTATGGTCCACTGTGCCAGGACGTGACGTTGTGAGCGGGAAGAGCCTGCACTCGCAGATCGAGGAACAGTGAAATAGGTCGGAGGGTTGTCACAGAGTAGAGTGACGGACAATCCGAGATTAACGGCAATGCGGGCAATGAAAAAAAAACGGAAAAAAGATAAAGATGAATAGATACATTATAAATAAATGATATTCGAGAATAAACCGTTCCACTCTGATTTATCTATTGTTCTGGATCTCGGGGTCGTTCCATATTTTTATTTTTTTTACTACTCATGAAATTGAAGTGCAATCTCGTTAAGCACAAAAGGAAGCACAAAAGCGTGTACCCGAGTTGGAAGAGCAGATTAATTAACTACCTTGGTTTATTTTCAGCTCGGCATGTGTACGTACCTTTTGGTCCTTCCAACCGACAAGAGGAGGGAAACATATGACGAAGCTGAGTACCCAGACCGCTGCGACGAGTAATCTTGCTCTTTTTGGTGACATTATCTATGAATAAACGGATTAAATATTTTTCCCTTATTATTTCAGCTTTAGTTTACATAGTACCAGAGAGGTAATGACACCGTTGCAATCCTTATATAGCTCTACTTTACTCGGCATTAAGATATGAAGAGTAGCAGCAACTCGTGTACACTAAACGAGAAGAGCTACCGACATTCATTTACGTAATGTAACTTGATTTTCACATGTTTTCGAAGCATCAAAAACTAGCATTTCAAATATTGGAGTGTTCGGAACAGTGCTAGAGAAGCTAATAATTTTGATTGGTTTTATTTTCCCTTCGAAACTAAAAACTGTAAGTGTAACCATTAACCTCACATTAACGATGGGTTTTTATATTCCTTTAGAAGTTAGAAAGAAGTTGGACTTCGCAAACTCTTAGCAGATTGCTGGACTTAGCAAAAATTAAATTGCGGAAGAAAATTATTGCGAAATTGTAACTACATAAAGAATTCATAGATGATGTATACATTTCTTACAAATATATTACCAACCATAAGTACCTCAGAATAAAACCGTGTTCTTTAAGAACTCATAGCAAAAAAACTTTCGAATGAAATCGAAACGTAATGACAATTCTTAGCAATACTTAAATAAACAAAAATATAAAAAAATTCGATGGAAGTGCTAATCGTATTCCTAACAAAGTGATTAAAAATTGTCTCATAGATGTTGCATTATGTAATTATGAACTCGACCATATGTATTTAATTAATTATTTTTAGTCGACCCGAATGATGTTTTTGGACGTTTGAATTATAACACTTTTAATTTTCTGTACAAAATGTTGTGGACAGGTAGCAAGGTCAATGTGAATTAATGTCATTTCGATTTGAGCGCATTATTCTATTAGACATAATCGATGGGATTGATTGTAGTCGGGTGCGTTTGATAATAAATCTCACTATTCAAACGGTGTAAAAACAAATTTTTGAAGCTCAGTACGTGACAGACTTGACAAAAGTGATAATCACATCAAGTTGCTACAGTTGGCAGCTCCATATAAAAGAGAAACCATTGGGTATATTAAATGACAACCTTTTTTTGAAACTACGGTCGATGAAGCGCATGTCTAACATCGTTTCACATCGTTCTTTCCGTTCCCGCCTACTTTATAAATTAGAAGCTAAACTAAAGAAAAAAACTAAAACTAAACAACAGAATCGGTTGTTATGGCAAAAACTAACGTAATGACAGAAAATAAACTAATGATTTGTAATAATATTGCGCTTTAATTTAAAAAATCGGACTCAAAACATATCAATAAACAAAAGAATGTTAATGGGGTACGTCCTTCCTCTAAACGCAACTTATCTCCTTGTCAAATTTTCTCAATATCCATCTAGCATTTTACCCGTGAAAAGATAACAAACGGAAAGCGTTACCTTCGCATTTATAATATTGTACAGACGTATTCTTTCGAACGATTCTCAGAGTGCGATAAGTGAGCAGAGAGGGTAAAGAAACAATAATTTTTTATCGCCTTGATCCACAAAAAAATTGATTACACCTCAAGAATTACGAAATCAAATATGAGCCCTTAAGAAGATGTGTCATAAACGCCCATTGAAATTTAGACAAATTTTCAGGCGAAATCTGTAAATTGGATCGGTTTCGAACTCGTTTTAGGTGACCTCAAATACTAATTCAACAAAACAAAAAGTATACTAATTTTCATGAGAATTCGTTGACTACAAAAATGCGTGCCGCGAGAGTTTAAAAAAACATTTTTCGCGATTTTTTCCGAATATGTTTACACTGGCACATTTAAATTATCTTAATTGATGTAATAATTTTTAACGTACATCGAAGAACTTCTTTAAGCTAATCGCACAGACCAATTTAAAATGGTAGACAATTAACAACTGTGTACGATCAAATTACTCAGGTTCTCGTAATTAAAAAAATGGGTGTGTTCTCAGAAAGTTAAGGATGTTCTAGAACCGCAATTCCAACAAAACCCGAATAGAATGTAAATTTTGCCTCCTCACCGACGATATGAAAATCTGATGAAAACTACTCATATAAAAGATATCAGACACATTAATTTCAGATGATAACAGTATCGAAGTTATTATTCAAATAATAACAGATTAAATAAAGCTGAATTAAAAAAACAATGGTAAACATTGTAAAAATCGTAATACGTGAATTTATCATAAAAATATACATATTATAGAACTTTTCTTATATTCTGTAGATAGCAACTTGTAGAATTTGAAAGGGGAAAAAAGTTCTCATATGTTATTCAAATGAGAATGGAAAAATGGCAAGGGACTTATTAATGTTCATACTCATATTAGAATTGGTATTTCTAGAGTTGCCCAACTTTTCATTACATGAAGACGGATAAACAGTCGTTTTTTAGCCACCATAGTACTGATACCTCGATTTCGAGTGTTAAGGTTTCTGGGAACATCATATAATGAAACATTTTTTTTCGAAGAATTAGTAAGTTACCTGGGGATAGCTTACGGGTCTCGTCACTGCTAAATATCGATCAAGACTGATGGCGCAAAGATTAAGAATAGAGGCGGTGCACATCCATACGTCAACGGCCAGCCAAACCGAGCACCATATATCGCCGAATATCCAAACCTGTAATGAAAAAATATACCCGTAAATAAGTTTAAAGACTTGTGCTTCCCGTCTCACTCAGGCCCAGGTTGTTCTTATGTGACTCAAGCTAATGGTTGTGCATTGATTTCGCCAAATTTACTTTTGAATTGGTACTTGTGGATTGTGGGATTAACTAAACCGCAAGAAATGTTACAAATGAAGATTAACAGTCCCACAAATATACTACCAACGATGAAATATTCTTGAAATTGCCTGGTGCGGATGATGTTCATATACACATAGTATGAAGGTTTCAAAAACCATCAATACATTAAAAATGGAAGAGACTGTTACAATTCAGGATTTTAGGGGGTGGTCAGGTTTATAGTGTTATATAGACGCAGCCCTGGAAAGTATTGCCAACGTTGACAATATGGCCAGTGTCCAGCCCGATGCTAGTCAAAACGGCTGTTGGCATCCAGGGTTGGCCCCGAGAATGGGCCGGTCGACTTGCCGCTGTTCACCTAATAATCGAGTTGACGATTGGCAGCTAGCGATTTGCCACTTTCGAGTGAACATCGGTTCTTGACTGACAACCGACGGTGGACTATTGACATGCATGCTGACTCTCGAAGCAAGGCTGACTGCCGTGGTATTGTCAATACTAAAATTTAGTGGCGGCGTATAAAAAACTGTCAATACCATGCCAGTATTGGCCTTCTTATGGCAACCGAATATTGGTGTCGAGTTTCTGCACAGGTGCTGGGCCGATATTGTTTGTCTTTGCATGCCCTTACGTCTCATGGTAACGTGGATATATAACAGACACCCAACGCTATGCCAGATTCGGCTTATGACTGGTAACGCAACCGTGGCATATCGTATTGTTGATTAGACCCTAAGCCGATATTCCTTTTCGTTGCGTAGCCAGCATAACCCTCAAGGATGTTCTGAAGGTATAATTTCATATAAGCTCGAAAAACATGAAATAGAATAAATGTTTCTCATGCTTATCGATTTAAAAAAAATTGAAAAAAAAACACGCATATAAAAGACAATTAATAAGACAATAAAAACGCACATCTTTTCAAATATTACCAATAAGAAAAGTTGGGAACAAATTGTATAAAAAAAAAAGTTTCCGAAAATATTCAGGAAATTTTTTTCGATAAACAGGTTTCAAATGAAGTAGTTCATTCTTCGGAATAGAGATGCATTTCATCGGAACTTTTTCATCGTTTCGAACTTTTTTTTCAATTGTTGAAAAATTAATAAAAAATTGTTAACTATTAAGCATTTTTTGTATGTAAAAGTTCTTCATCACTTGTAAGAAATTTCCAACCCACTGAACAATCGTTTTTTTTTATGCAGTGTTAAAAGATGCAACAAACGGAAATTCGTAATGGTGAAGTAATTCTGAAAAAATGCATGTGTATTAGAAAAAATGAATGAAATCGTTTAACATCTTAAAAGAAACAAGTGTACTAAATAATTTTCGATTTTATTATCTCATCTAATTTGTTTATAACGTTTTGATATTTCATAATGAGATCGAAACTACGTCATTGGGTGTCAGACCAACTAAAAGTTGCTACTAATGCATTAACTATTGCTAAAAGAACTGCCCTCCTATAAAATTGAATTCAAGAATTGCGCGCGCGCACACACGCACACTGCCGTGACGGCCGATTAATTCGTTAGCAACGATTATTTAATTATCGCCATTCATCTACCCATGTATACCCAGGTGGAAAATTTTTGAGGATTGTATAAAAATTCTTTAGAATAAATTTTATACAAATTGTATATGAAAATGGACATATATAATCCTTATAGAATGTATAAAAATTCAAAAATGGTTTTGTGGGAAAATAAATTTTTTTCTGGGTAAAAAGTGCAAATACAGAAACAGAGAATTGTGATAAATCGTTTTTTTCCAATTAAAATAAATTACATCCTAACACTTTCCATTCCGTATTTACCTCGACACGTAGAACATTTCTGTATTTGCGTTTCATCCTGTTTGTCGATCTTGTTTCTTGTTTCTTCTTACATTGTCTTGATCCTTTCGATGTTTTTTCAACGTCATAAACAAAATATTCACAATAAACAAATCGTATATCAACCGCTTCGTCGAATCTCCCTCGTTTATAATGTCATTACCGTCAATATCAATGTCAATGACACGAATACTACTATAGATCATGAGTTGTTTATTGATAATTATCATCGACACTGTTCAAGTACTAAGATATCGATTTTTTTAGCGAGGTGTATCACTGGTGTATTTTTCAGTGTTACATTAAATATGATTGCTGATAGGACACTCTGTCAAAGTCTGTACATCGATTGAAATAGTATTCGTTTATTATGAATATTTTGTTCATGGCGTTGAGCAAACATCGAAACGACCAAGAAAATGTAAGAAGAAGCAAGAAACAAGATCGTCAAACAGGATGAAACGCAAATACAAAAATGTTCTACGTGTCGAGGTAAATACGGAATGGGATATGTTAGGATGTAAATTATTTTAATTGAAAAAAAACGATTTATCAGAATTATCTTATAATGTATTTGCACTTTTTGCAAAGAAAAAAATTTCTTTCCCCACAAAAACCATTTTTTAATTTTTATACATTCTATAAAGATTGTAATGTCCATATTCATGTACAATTTGTATAAAATTTATTCTGTAGAATTTTTATACAATTCTCATAAAAATTTTCCACCTGGATAAAGCCGTACTGATATTACGAACAAATTTGGTGAACGAGTCTTCTTATTTATTGTATCTGTTATAAAAAAATTAATGTTTCAAATGAGCGGCACATTGCTTTTTATTATTAACATAACTTATTTCTATTGCAACAATGAACAGCTATGAATCTTACAGTATATCACAGTTTCAAGTACGCAGCAAGGTTCAAGGCACAGGACGGTTTCAATGCAATTATTATGAGTTACAAAAATATATACAGTTGTTATAAAAAATTAAATATATGCAATGAGCGATACATTGTTTTTTCTTATTAACATAACTTATTTCTATTAAAAGAGTGAACAACCATGAATCTTAGAATATATTACAGTTCCATGTGCACAGCACATTGCGTTTTAAAGGAACTTAACTTGAATATTAATTCATAAAATCGCTTATAAATCTATAAAGATTTTGACTAGCCATAAGCTTTGGAGCCATAAGCACATGAAATCGTGTACGAACATTGGCATAAGTTCTTCATCTTTTTGGAACAATATCACAGACAACGCATTATTAATTCTGTTTGTATTTCTGTTTTCTGCGGATTGCTGTGATTTCATTTGTAAATATGCCTTTATTAATTCACGCTTTTCTTCATCGGCTTTCATTTTTTTTTTCTTCTAGAAGTAACTTCTTTTTTCTAATTCGATTTTTTCACAACAACTCGAGTTTGTTTTCTTTATAATCAAACTTTTTTTCGATCAACTTTGCTTCCTTCAATGGTTTTTCGCAGTTCTCCTTTTTTTCCTTCTGATCTTCTTTCGTAGCATTCTGATCTTCTTTTCTGACCTCCTAATTTTGATTTTCATGAAGCGCCTTTTTCTTGGAAGAACTTAGAGCAAAATGTGAGGAATTCGACGGCTTTATTCCCAGGATCTCATCCATTTCGTCGGAAACAGGAAACGTGACGGTGCACGGCCAGTTTTGTCTTTGCATTGTTTATAACTGCAGATTATATTGTTCCACTTCGAATGGCACAACTCTTTCGTTACGGTAAATTGCTGGCTTATCAAGTCGTTGGTTGCGTTATCCCAAAAATATTTTCTTTGCACTGAATGATGTAGCTCATCCAAATGTGAGCCGTAAGAAGCAATCAACGCTTTTATATCGTCATATTGCCAATTGTACGGTTTTCATTCTTTGCTGAGAATCTTCGGACCATTTATATTTTCATCTGCATCATTAAACGAACCTCGATCATCGGCAACGATTTCTGTGCGAACATCAAGAACAACGTTGGCCTCCAATTCCTTGTTGTTGATAATTTTCGTATGTGCGAACATCTGTGATGCCACATCTTTGTCTGGAAAACATTAACAATGCTTAATTTTTGTTTTTATATCTTTTGTACATGATGTTTGACTCGTTCTGCTTTTTTACTCGTTTTTCTGAGATTATTGCTCAGTTCCTCAAAAAAGGAGAACCCTAGAAGGAGAGGTAAAAAGAAATTATTTCGCGCGGCGCATTGCATTTGAATTTGTTCCACAAGAATAACACGTGAGAATATTGGGACTTCTGCATGTGGTAGTGCAACTTTTCAACGTACCTCTTTGAATTAAGCACTGGATTTTTTGTGCCCACAATAGCTGGTATATTTTCTTTTCTCTGGGGTCGTAAAACGAATGACGAACTACCGACAGTTGTTGAGACATTATTAATTAAAACAAAATAGTGAAGGAATACAATACAAATCATACTTTTCAAATATTTCGACACACGACCTTGAGAGTACACGATTTCTCACGACACAAGTTTTCAGCCGGGTCTAGTTGCGCACGACGTTTCAGCGGATCATTGTGCGCATGCGCACTCGTCAACATGAAAATGATGAGACCGAGCAAACACGACCATAATGTTGATAATAATATGAATTATCAATTTATTGCTGACGATGAAAAAAGAAAAAAATGCAATTGTTTTATGGAGCCATAAGTTACGCAAAAACCTACGAAAACTCTGACGAGATTACAAGAATACCGTATGTATTATATCCTGAATAAGATTCGACACGAATAAAAAATTTAACGTAGAATGGAGTTGTAAATTCTGTTGCTCTGAAAATGCAGTATCGAATTTACTCGGATACGCGATACACGAAATTGGTTTCTTGTATCGCTAGTAGAATGAATATATAAAACACCACCAAGTTGGTTGCCAAAAAAAAACAGACGTATTTATTTCAATAAGTAATTAAACGAGGTATGAAACAACAGAAAAATACAGAATTGAATTAGTCACAAATAACTTCTAAGTTCGAGGTCGAAAGGAAATGCAATCTGAGAACACGACACTCTACCTCTTCTAATGTTCATGGGTTGGAGGATGTTTTTCAACTAACTAAAAATCTGTCTTGTTTCCCTTCTTGGATCCCTTGTCGAAAGGGATGAAAAATTCATGAGAAGGGATGGAAAATGTGTGATTGGATCAAACATTTAATGGATTGTAACAAAAATGCTGATTCGTCAAAATATGATAAAAACCCAAGAACAATGCTTAGTAAAGGATGGAGAGTGTATATATACACTGAAAAAACAGCATAGTGCTGTCAACGAAGGCGTAGTTGCCTCAACTACGCCCGGATGTTGGATACGGCGAAACCAATGGCGTAGTTGAGCTAACCTCCGCGCGTAGTTGGAAGTATTCCGTTGAGCCAACTACGCTCGTGATTTGAAATAAAGTAAAGTTAGTAAGTTGGAGCGACTATGCTTATGGCTTGGCATAAAATAGTGATTCGGGCGAACCAACACGCTCGTGATTTAAAATTGAGTTCTAAATATTTGCTGGAAATAGAATAAAAGTATTCGAATCAACTGACCGCTTTACGTATTCCACTATTAATTCCATTTGATTGAAAATTGAAGTTGATGCTAGCGCAATCACATAATCAGGTTTCCATGACTTAATTTCGATATTTGATTGTAACGGCCCTATCCTATAACCACTTCTTTCCCACACAACACCTTACACCTACAGCAACCCTGTTATCACCTCGTTCCCACACACATCAGCACCTCCAATTTCGCCACACAGCATCCCTGGGCCACGGTCCCACGGTCCAGAACAATGCAACTCGACCATCCCCTCCACTTCACACTTCCTCCACTTCATTAGCGCCAGTCCTAATCCTCAGTTCATCTCCACCCGTTCAACCGTAAAGACCAATCAATAACCGCTCAACTCTTACTCTTATTTCCGATTATCCTTCATTTATTCAGTCCGTATTCGACCATCACAACTGGCGTCAGAAGTGAGATCTGAACTCCGCAATCTACAAAACTAACAAAAAGAAGTGAGAAAGAAACTTGTGTGGAAAAAAAAAAAAAAAACAGTGTGGTGCAAGCGAGTGAGTGAGTGTGGTCCATCAACGCTGAAAGCCGAGAGAAAAAAAAAAGAAGGGAAATTGTAGCAGGAAGGAAACGACAAAAAAAAAAACAGCACAAAATGGGATTACTTACAATTATCTTGGCGCTTACGTAAGTACCACCCAAATTTTTCTTTAAAATTCGTGCATGGACTCTCTTCATACTCTGTATTGCGAGCGTGCGTCGGTTCTACGACCATATGTATTCCTCACACACACATACACCCATTCACGTTTCTATAACCATTGCTCCCTCAAGCAACTCTCATCGTTCCCTCTCACTCTCGCCCGCGCGACAAGAAATTGCGTCACTCGAATCACTAGCGGACACGCCGCTACAGCGCGCCTCAAAAATAATTTTCGTACATGAGAACTGATTTCAACCGCTCTTCTCGAAAAATATCGAATAACAATTAGGCCAATACGACCACCTAGGCGCCGAATAGGACGCCAAAACACCTCCAACACATTTTATCGACACGTACTGGCAGACCAAGACAGCGAAAGCGACGAGACAGAAATGGCAAACCCCGCACCCCAGAACCCCGCAACATATAACGACCTGACAAAGGTAATTCCACAATTCGGTGACGGAAACATAACAATCGAAAGTTTCATTAGCAGGTGTAAACGCGTACAGCAAACCGCTCCTGACCCAAATCACAGATATTTAATAAACGCAATAATATTTAGGTTAACCGGCAGAGCATACGACCTAACAGATGGGAAAACATACGATACATTAGACGCGCTTCTCGCAGATCTGAAGAGGGCATACAAAAAACCGTTAGAATTATCAGATTTAGGACTAGAGCTAAAATCAACCTCACAAAAATTCAATGAGTCAGTCCTCGATTACGGGCTCCGAGTAAAAGTTTTGCAGAACCAAATTATCGAAAGACTATCAGAAGTATACTCAGCGGCAGACGACAGGGCGTACCTAGAAAAAAGAACGGCAGAAGAGAAAAAAGCTGTAATCCAAGCTTTCGTACGAGGCCTCTTAGATAGAATCGCGAATCTTCTACTCCACCGAGATTTAGAGACCCTAGACAACGCTATAGACGAAGCAACAAATATCGAACTGGAATTACAAAGGCGCGCAATGGTGAATCAAAGTCGATCACGTTTAACCGAACCCGGGGAAACGGTTACGGAAACAGCTAGAGTCCGATTCGCGGAAACAAATAGGGGTATAAATGAGAAATATTGCGAATTCCACCAACGGGGAGGCCATACAACATCAGAATGCATAACCTTAGCAAAAATGAGAGAGAAATGGAGACAAAATCGAGAGGAACCAAGACAATTCGGAAACCCCAGTAAGAATCAATTCGGTCAAAGAACACAAAACTATAACAATTACACCCCACAAAATTATAACAAGTACAATCCGCAAAATTAGAACAATTATAACCCACGAAACCAATACACGCAAAACCAATACAACAACCACCGCGACAACCAACACAGAAACTCCCAAAACGGATATAGAAATAACTCTCGCGACCGATATCGCAACTCCTACGGCCAATATCCCGATAATTCCCGTGACGACCCTCGCAATAACCCTCGCGACCAATATCGTCACAACTCTCGCGACCGATACCAAAACAACGCCCATGACCAACATCGAAATAATTCTCGCGATCGATACCGCGATAACTCTCGCGACCGCTATCGCACGAACTCGCAAGATAGAAACGGTCACACGAGCCGCCGAGACAACTCAGGCACAAGGGCAGAGAACGTGAACAAATGTAACGATCTCGCGCCAAAAAACGGGAGTGCAGCTCCGCGGAACAGCGCGACGCGGAGCCCCTCGACAGAACGCGCATCAACGTCGACCCAGTAAAATCAAGTAACCCGGAAATCAGAAAAGCGACAATATGCCTAGGGCTCACCAAACGGCGAAAACCACCAACAGTCGCCATTAACTCACCCGATACAAACAAACGAAATTCTCGATTCCTAGTAGACACAGGTTCACAAATAAATTGAGCTAAAATATCTATCATACGGCATAAAAACAAAATCGACCCACAAATAATTTACGAACTTTCAGGAATTACCGAAGGTATATTATACACAACCGGCAAATATACCATCCGAATCGAAAACATTAAGGTCGAATTCCATGTCGTCGAGGACACTATCCCTATCCCATACGATGCAATTCTCGGAGATGCATTTTTCAAAGATACACCCGCTGATATATTATACACAAAATCCTGCATCACATTTCACGACTCCATAATACCATTCGAGACCCAGGAAGAAATTAACATCCCTGCCAGATCAAAAACCTTGATATCAATCCAAATAAAAGACACCGATTTATCCGAGGGTTTTATACCAAAGATCGAAACGAACAAAGGTCTGTTTCTCGGCAACGCTATCGTAACGAACCGTAGCGGAATAGCGTACATAGGGGCGATTAACACAACCAGCCATGACATCTCTTTCGCAATCCCAATTGTTGAACTGCAGCCGATCGAGCAGGTATCAAAAACACCTGTCGACATTGGAAGCGATTCTCGCGATACTCAGGACGAGCACCGCGCAGCAATTTGCTTAGCAGTTACAGACGGAAACAAGGAAAGGTCCGAAACGGTAAGGTCACTCTTGCACCTAGATCATCTAGATGACACAGAGAAAGACAGTGTATACCAGCTTGTTTCGGAACATCCTCATCTGTTTAACCTGCCTAATGAACGACTTGGATACACGACTGTAGTGAAACACGAAATTAATACCACCGACGATAGACCCATTAACACCAAACAATATCGATTCCCTCAAGTACACAAATCCGAAATAAATGAACAAGTACAGGACCTATTGAAAAAAGACATTATACAACCATCCCTGTCCCCATATAACTCTCCGGTTTGGATAGTCCCCAAAAAATCAGACGATTCAGGAAAAAAAAAGATGGCGCATGGTTATCGACTTTCGGAAACTCAACGGAAAAACCATCCCCGACGCATACCCGTTGCCAAACATCATAGATATTCTCGACCAATTGGGCAAATCGCGATACTTCTCGGTTTTTGATCTCGCATCCGGTTTCCACCAAATTGAGATGCACCCTCGAGACAAACCGAAAACAGCATTCTCCACACCGGGTGGACATTACGAATTCAATCGAATGCCATTCGGATTGCGGAACGCACCAGCCACATTTCAGAGAGCAATGGATTCGATACTATCCGGACTCCAGGGTGCAGATCTGTTCGTTTACGTGGACGATATTGTTATTTACGCAACCGATCTC
Organism: Heteropelma amictum; assembly: GCA_959613375.1. Classification (NCBI taxonomy): domain Eukaryota; kingdom Metazoa; phylum Arthropoda; class Insecta; order Hymenoptera; family Ichneumonidae; genus Heteropelma; species Heteropelma amictum. The sequence continues at coordinate 13,319,942 of OY390720.1, read as the reverse complement.
GAACAACATGAGAAAAAATTTAGGCGACTCGCGAAACGATTGACTGACGCAGGTCTGACGCTGCAGACAAACAAATGTAAATTTCTCTGTAAAGAGGTAGCATATTTGGGTCACGTCATTAGCGAAAAAGGGGTACAACCAAAACCAGATTTAGTCGAGGCGATCAAAAATTTTCCAACCCCAACGGACAAAAAGACAATCATACAATTCCACGCGTTAGCCAACTATTACCGAAGGTTCATTCAAAATTTCGCAAAAATATCCACTCCTTTGACGAAACAATTAAAACAATCCGAAAAATTCAATTGGACATCCGAGTGCCAGGAAGCTTTCGAAACAATAAAAAATAAAATTATCAGCCAACCCATTTTACGATACCCAGATCACAACGAGCGATTCACATTAACAACCGATGCTTCTAACTATGCCATCGGCGCGGTTTTGAGCCAAAAACACGAAAATTTCGATCATCCAGTAGCATTTTACTCTCGAGCCCTCACGAACGCCGAAATTAAGTACGACACCACACATAAAGAACTGTTAGCAGTGGTAAAAGCGGTCGAACATTTCATACATTATCTTTACGGGAAACATTTCACAATAGTGACAGACCATAGAGCACTCGTATACCTCACAACCGAACCCAACCCACCACAACAACTACAACGCTGGCAAGCCCTATTAAGTGATTACGAATACGACATCCACCATAAACCTGGAAAACTCAACGTCGTCGCAGACGCCATGTCAAGGAATCCATCAAAGATCCTACCGATTCGATTACGGAGCGAATCATCGACCAACGAACATCACGACACGAAAAAGGCGAAAACCACACACCAGCCGGATACGCGCCGAAGGTCAACATTGGACGAACAATCAGGAAATCCATCACCCAAGAAAAAACGCGTCACAACATACAGCAACTCGGAATCATCAGGCACCGACACCGAAAACGAAGATTCAGATAGGAGACCACGGAGAACGATGAAGGAAAGCACAAACAAAAAAGTAAATCCATCTATCGACGATAACAACTGCGATACGGTAACGGAAGAGGAGGAACTCACGACGGACAAACGGAAAACGACTCGGCAACCAAACGAAAGTTCAACGATTGAAGGAACCACGAACCCGGCAGATAATGAAAAAGGAAAACGAATGGAAACGAACAAAGAAGAAAACATACTAAACAAATTAATCAACGAATACAACGCTAAACAGGAGCGGCCATCGAAAGCAAACGAAAATAAGCTAACAAAGCTAATCGACGAATATAATTTAAAACAAATGAAGCAGAATGCAGGTGAAGAAAATAAATTGACAAAACTAATTAACGAATATAATATGAGGGAACAACGGAAACAGGAAAAATCGAACGAGCAAAGCAAAGAAGACGAACACGCATCAAGCGGGAAAGAAACCAACAACGGGAGAAGTGAGCCAAAGACACACGAGTCGGTCAACAGGCCAAATATGGGAGACAATACAGCCGAAGCATCGGAGATCAGGCCGACGTCCCAATTACATCCAACAGCGAACGAACAGGGTACCACAAAACACCCCGAAGTGGAACCGAACTTCCGCTCACCAGTGACGTCAGGCGACAAGGCGACCGAACCAAATTTCCGTTCGCCGCCACGACTCGATGACAATCAGACGAGTTATGACTCGACTCGCGAGATATCGGAGGAATCGCGAGAGCAGTCAACAGGCCAGTATCAAACGAACAACGATACGCTGAAACCACCGATTCGCCCACCAGAATCGACCGACGAAGACAGCCCGGTACCAACACAAAAACGACGACCTGGCCGACCGAGGAAAAATGACGTGACAACGGACAAATCCCCTCCAGCGGTAACGAACAATTACGGTAATCTCGCAACCGAAACGCACGAAAACGAATCCGACGGAGATCCACCGTACGAGCCATCACAATACCACAGGAAACGCCCGGCATTACCAAAAGCGGCACTGCAAACAAGACGCATGACTCAGACCGAAGATGCCAAACGTCAGTCGTTCACCGAAGACACAGAAATATCGGACGAAGGTAACGCAACGACCTCGGAATGGGAAGAACAATCTGAAGATCCGGAAACACCAACGACCGAGATAAACCAGAGACAAATGACATCGAACAGCAACGTCATAATTAGCCGGAAAAGTATTCTCACACAAAAGGATAACATCGCTCATTTTCTCGCAGCGGATTGTATTACGAACACAACAATATCGCAAATCCTCGTAGAGAAAAACATAATCCCAGAAAAAATCGTCTACGACGAAAAAAAAATTGGACAAGTACTTTGTCGTGTGCTTGCTCTATTCTTTTATCACCCGCAAAACTGGACGCGACAACAAAAAAACTTTGATATTCTTTTATCACCCGCAAAACTGGACGCGACAACAAAGAACCTTTGATATCATTATATTGGCCAAGTTATAAACGTTCATCATGTAGTCACAAAAACCACACCACATGAGTAAAGCTGTTCGTAAAACGTGCAAAACCACTCCATGAAAAAAAGTACTTGGCGCATTTTTAATTTTAATATACATCATACGGTATTCTGAAAAAGATTTACATCTTCTACAAAGTATGAGTATTAAAATTAAAAATGCGCCAAGTACTTTTTTTCATGGAGTTGTTTTGCACGTTTTACGAACAGCTTTACTCATGTGGTGTGGTTTTTGTGACTACATGATGAACGTTTATAACTTGGCCAATATAATGATATCAAAGGTTTTTTGTTGTCGCGTCCAGTTTTGCGGGTGATAAAAGAATATCAAAGTTTTTTTGTTGTCGCGTCCAGTTTTGCGGGTGATAAAAGAATAGAGCAAGCACACGACAAAGTACTTGTCCAATTTTTTTTTCGTCGTAGACGATTTTTTCTGGGATATCATTCGTTTTGGTAAAGATTTAGTTTTACCAACAAAGTATATCGAATTTCTTAAATGAACTGATTTTAAATCAATATTGATAGAGAGAAATCGTTTGACTAATAACTTTACGATTGAGTCAAGTTGTTGTTAAGTTAATTGTTCTTCTTACCTTTGTCGATCTTGTTACTGTGAATTTTTTTTTTTTATGTATTCGTTTCTATTTATTTTTTTTCTACGTTAAATTAACAGATGAGGTTATGTATGATACCGGTAAATTGAAACCACACTGTTTTTTAATGCACCATTAGCGATCTATGTGAAGTTGGCCATCTTTGTATGCATTTATTTTTGTTTCATCCAAATCTCACGTCGATGGTTATTTCATCAGATTTTATTTACGAAAATATTTTCATCTTACTGGAAAGGACTTTTCACTGTTTGAAATTCATAAGAGCTGACGTTTTTTTCTAATCCACATTTTATAACTTTGTTCGAAGAGGTTAGAAAACGCGTAGCGTAAACTCAGTTTGCGGGAAAAAGATACGTCGAGATACTCGAGATATGATATGAAGATACTCTCGTTCATTCCATTATACAGCATGTAAACGCGGTGGAAACTCGCCCTGCGTGACCGAAAACTAGTCGCGCTCATGAAAATCCGGCATGCGTGACATCTCAAGCAGACGCTACAGCGTCAAAACTAAGGCACACATTGGAATCATGAAATTAATGAAACACGAAAATCCGACGTCTGGGCGCAATTTTATCGACACCAATCGACAGATCGTTATCACATTACCTAATGAAACTGTGATCAAAAGTTAATTTCATTCTTTAGATCGATCTAAAATTAATGGGAAAAGGTCGGCAATGCGCGTGAAAGTAGTTTGTTCGGGAAAAGATACTCGGCGAGCCTCGGGACACGTACTTGTCCCGAGACTCTGCCGAGTCTCTTGATCAACTACGAAGACCTTCGCAAGGAGAAACCAAGGGCTGGACACATATTTATAACGCGCCGCGGAACCAAACGGATCTTCACCATGGTATGCAAAGGGAAATGCACAGATAACACCGACTGGCATATGGTCCAGAAGTGCATCGGGACAGTCATCAAAATCCTGACAAGGGAAAAACTCGAATCATGCACACTGGCCAAAGACCCTGAGATTATCGATCAATTTCTCTGGGACAACATCAAAACCTACATTAAACAAATCACGGTTGAGCCAAAAATACGAATAACGTTGTGCGAACGAATTATCATGGTACCACCGAAGTTACACCGACAACCCATAATGAAGGAAGCACACGAATCAACAATCGGAGGACATAAAGGCATCTCGAAAACTCGCAAACGCATATGTGCTCGATACTATTGGAAAAACATGAAGGCAGACGTCACGGAATTCATTAAAACCTGCCAAAAATGCCAAAAGAACAAACTCGTTCGCGTAAAAAACAGAGCACCTATGATAATAACAGACACTCCAACTCAGCCTTTCGAGAAAATCGCAATAGATATCGTTGGACCTCTTCCAAAAACAAAGGACGGTCACGAATACATCCTCACGATCATCGATCTATTCAGCAGATTCAGCGTCATGGTTCCACTTAAACAAACAACAGCTCGCGATGTATCTAAAGCACTAGCAACAAGCTTTATAACGACATTCGGTGCACCTCGTGCGATACTTTCCGACCAGGTTACGAACTTCATGTCAGATCTATTCGCATCTTTCGCAGAACTGTTCAAAATTAAACAGTACCGAACGACAACTTACCACCCACAGTCCAACGGAGCGTTAGAGCGAAGCCATCACAGTCTCGTCGAATACCTCAAACATTACATCGATATGGACAAAAACTGGCACGAACTAATCCCATTCGCGGCACTTTCTCACAACACGAGTGTCCACGAAAGCACAGGGTACACACCATACGAGTTAGTCTTCGGAAAACCAGCCTCACTACCATCCGAATTCCCACCTCCCGAAAAACTAGCGACGTACGATGACTATCTGCTAACACTGCACAGGAACTTAAAAGAAATCCGACAATTGACACGCGAGAAGCAGTTAGCGGCGAAGGAACGCACAAAACGATATTACGACAGGAAGACAAAAACACAAAATTTCAAAGTCGGACAACAAATATTCCTATTAAAGGAACCTCGGAAAGGAAAATTAGACCCCAATTACATCGGGCCATACACCATTTTGGAAATACTCAGCAATAATAACATTAGACTTCAAATCGACAACGACAAAACAAAAGTAGTACACGTAGACAAAATCAAAATGGCACATGTTGCAGATATCACACAGCCGCTATGAACAATGGCATCTCAGTGGAAAATTCACCATTCCCACGGAACCCCGGATTATACTCACACCCGCTCGGTACACTCAGAACATATCACACAGTCTGGAATCTCATCACATACGCTAACACAGAGGGATTGACAACACGAAGGGCACAACTCAAGGAAAACCTACACAGTCTCCACGAATATTGCTACACACTAGGATCATCATGCCTCATAAAGGGACAGCTAACGTCAATTAAATCTCGCCTGAACACCATCGAAACATCTCAATCGATACTCGAGGAACTGATCCCGTCAAGAAACACCACACAATTACGGGAGAAACGAGCAGTACTCGGGTTTATAGGGAAGGCGTACAAATTTTTATATGGTACAATGGATAGCGACGACGCCAATAGAATAGCCACACAGACAGAAATGCTCGCGAACAACTCGATAGAACTAGCAGAAATCGAACACAATCAAACACACATAATAAAAACGGGCTTTGACATAACACAAAAACAAATTACAACAATGAAACACGAAATCAACAAAGCAATGAACAAACTAAACCTGGCAATAATCGATACCCATGAACAAGTAAACATTCTAAAATATAACCAAGTAGCAATACAGTTTATAACAGGGGTAGAAAAAGACCTCACGGAACTGGAAATGGACGTAGAAACGCTAATAAACGCTATTCTTTTCGCAAAATCGGGACAAATTCACCCACGACTTTTAGCAACTAAAACCTGGCTGCAAAGTGCTGAAGCCATTATAAAAGCGTCACCGAACACCGAATTTCCAATTCCGTTAGATCCGAAATACATACCAGAACTGATAGAAATATCCGAACTAATAATCTTTCACAATAACGGAAAACTCGTTTACATAATTAAAATTCCATTGCTAGACTTAATACCGTTCAACCTGTACGAACACATGTCAGTCCCAATGCGCCAAACCCCGTCAGACACACGTTTCGCCTATATCAAACCAGCATCACCTTTCACAGCGATTGCCGAAGATTTCGAAAATTATTTTAGCCTACATAACCTCGCAAATTGCAAATTGATGAACTCTATGTATATATGCAAACAAGTTAACCCAATACAACGAATCGGTAGTGAAGCTGAATGCGAGATACAGCTACTGATTAACCCGCATTTTCAAAACCTCGAAACATGCGATATCCACCTAAAAACATTAAGACAAACCCATTGGGCGAGAATTCATGGCAGTAACGCTTGGCTATATGCGGCTCCCATGGCCGAAACCCTGTATGCCACCTGCGATGACCACTCATCAAAAATCGAAACCATTGAAAATTCAGGGATATTAAAATTAAAACCAACATGTCAAGCAAAAACAAAAACAACAAAATTGATCCCGACAACGGAAATAACGACAGAGATCCAAGTAAACTTTTCACGAACCATAGTATTGAATATTACAGAAATAATAAGAAATTCCATCGAAACAACAGAATCAATAAATATTACGGAAGTATTATTGGAAACAGAGATCTTCACCGATACTTTAGGCTCAAGTACTATAGACAACGATTTAACAAAAAATGAAATAGCATTAAAAACAATAATTGCAAAGGCTCGCGAAATAACAAAAACACATATCATACACAACAGACTGTCAATACTCGAGAAAATACTAAAATTCGGTGGAATCTCGTTGGGATCAGGCTTGATATTGGCCGCGATCGGCTGGAAGTTCTCGTTATTTGGAAAGCTATCCTACATACTCAAATTGATATCGTGCGTCAGTAAACAAAAAAATCGAAACCTAACCATGAAAACCATAGAACAACAAGCAAAATACCACAGACAACCGGTAGAAATAGTAGAAATCTCGCACGCAAACACACAGCGAGAAATAGAAACAACAGCAGAAGTAACCCCCGAAAGACCAACACGTGCGATAATGTACTATCGAAACATAGTACCGTGATGAGAGTTGCGAGAGCGACAACTACCGGCAAACAAAACATATACCCCTTACCCTATTTCCAAAACCCCACAACCTATCCACGAATGAATGTGGTATAACGAAAAAAAACGCGTCCAATAGGCTCCCGACATCTGCATCATCGAGGCCGGAAAATATCCGGATCGAGTGCCCGGTATGCCGGAAAAGGGGACCCCCGAGGGAACTGAGGACGCACCTCATCCGATGCTGCGCGGGCATCATCGACGGACTGGCCGCGAAGCCCGATGCGGACCGGAGGTGCGCGATGTGCGGCGGTGCGTTCCCGGCGAGGCGCCTCATCACGCACCTGGACCTTTGCGCAGCATATTGGGTGAGGCAGGGGGTCTTCCCATGGACCTCCGAAACAACGGCAACAACATCCGCCACAACAAAGACAACACAGACAACAACAACAACAACAGAAACGCAATGCACCAGACTCGACCCCGGAACCCCACTAGTCCCTGCAGGCTGCCCTTACAAACAAGAATCCCGACAGACAACGACGACCACACCCAAAACCACGCCAAGACCCACTACAACGACGACAGACACAACTAAACAAACAACAAAACAACAGCACCAACAAATCATACGAGACATCAACAGAGAACTAAAACAAAGACAAACGAAACTTCAGACAATTCCCGAACACCCAACACCTGACCCGACTGACACAACGAACAACGAAACGAAGCACGAATCACGAACCCAAATCCCACACGCCCCAGAGCCAGTACCACGAGGCCTGGGAGCAATCCCAAAGAGACCCAGACCAACACCAGCACCACGGAAACAACAACACACTAGTACAGTAAAAACAGAAACACTAAACGAGACAATGGAACGACTACTCACGATAATGAAAACAGAAACAGACAGAACATTGACAAACGTAAAACAACTAATGACACACGCAATTGACCAGGAACTGACGAAACGAGAACGCGCAACACGAAAACAAAATGATTGATAAAGTATGAATGCGGGATGAATGAGGGAAATACAATTAAACTCCTAGGCTAAGCGTGTATATCTACCTACCAAGTATAGTATAACTAGCAATTAGATCCCTAGGTTAAGCATCTACATTCACGTACTACTTCCCTCAATTTTGGCTACTTATTATACGAACACTACAACTACATTAGTATACTCCATTATGACGTTCATTTTTTTTTTCTGTTCTGTTTTTTTTTTCTCTCTTTCGCTTTTCTTTTCTTGCACATTAAAATTATATTAATCACATCGAACAACGTATCAATTAACCAGACACACACAGCCACATCCAACCACATCACGATAACGTTCCACACCCCACTAACACGAAACTAATCAGAACTTAGACTGTTACAGGAACAATTTAATGAACAATAACAAAATAACAAACTCGGAACGATGACAGCAGCAAACAAGGCAATAAAAACGACGACAGACTATAACAATTACAAACTGGTGACACACAGGGAAAAACGAAAAAGGAGAACAATAAGCAATAATCCAGACAACGCATACACAAATTCGGAACAGGAAAAACGAAGCAACGAGACAACCACTGCTTCAATTTCACTATTACTCACAACCAAACCCATCACGATTAACAAACCTAATCCCCATTAACACGATAAGTAATGAATAACAGTTAGTTTCAGAATCATCAGAACCAACAAAAACACCCAAACAACGAGACACCAAGAGATAGCATGGAGGCGCCAATAGGAAAACCGGACCAACACCCTCCAACCTCAGTATTCGGACCGAATACACACACCAAAATCAACACCTCAATCAACAGCAGGAGGAAAACAAAGAAAATACACAAAACAATTCAATAGATTATATCGAGTCATTTAAATCACTGAAATCAATGTAAAAATATTCGTATTATAGAGAGTCAATACCAAAAATTTCTTGTTCAAAAATTGTAAACGATGGAGACCATCGTCCTCAAAGAGGGGGAGTGTAACGGCCCTATACTATAACCACTTCTTTCCCACACAACACCTTACACCTACAGCAACCCTGTTATCACCTCGTTCCCACACACATCAGGACCTCCAATTTCGCCACACAGCATCCCTGGGCCACGGTCCCACGGTCCAGAACAATGCAACTCGACCATCCCCTCCACTTCACACTTCCTCCACTTCATTAGCGCCAGTCCTAATCCTCAGTTCATCTCCACCCGTTCAACCGTAAAGACCAATCAATAAACGCTCAACTCTTACTCTTATTTCCGATTATCCTTCATTTATTCATTCCGTATTCGACCATCACATGATCGTATAATTATTATTGAAACGAAATTGGTGAATTATCGAACATATTAGACTATATGAAAATTATATGTTAGGTACCTATGTATACATATATTTGTATGTATATGTACAGATCTATATATAATATACACAAATGGGTATATATACATGTATGTATCTATTCGAACAAAGTTTCATATTCGTACATATATTGTGAGGCTCACAGCGAGCTGGACCACTCGACTAGCCGTCTTAGAACGGTTCTTAGAACGGCTCAACTTTTCGTACCGTTACATAAAATGAAAAATGTATTTCTTTGGACCCCAACATGGAATTTCATCCAAACTACCGTAAGGATATTAGGTTAAATGCGAATTGTATTCAGTTGATCTACCGAAGTTGATAATCCAAGTTAGCTCTTCTTTTTATTTCAAATTTTATTTTTCTTCAATCCAACTATTTTTTGTGTTCATGTAACAGAAACTACAGTCGACTTGAAAAAATGAAAAATTAGCGCCAAAGTCGTCGCGTAGTTGGCTCAACGACATGGCTTTCTCTGGATCAACCACCGGGTCGTTCGCTAAACATAATATGACTATTGACGTAACGAGAAATGCTCAACCTCATCGCGTAGTTGGCAATACTTTGTTTTTCAGTGTACGTTTGTTAGGCGAACGTGCGGTAGGCGAAAAAGGTAATAAGCCATGTGGCTGCCCAATGCATGACAGTTTTATTACCCTATTGTAGTGAATATTGTGAGTCTGTCTCGAACGTGTAATAAAAAGTGTGCGTACTAAATTCTTAATCCTTGACGAAAAATTCGAATAAAATGAGTTATATACTAATAAAGAAATTCACGAAGGATCAAGGAAATATATAAAAATTTTACTTGTGGAAAGTTTGGGACGTAAAAACATAAATGGACAATTTCTTATCGTAAGAAAACATAAAAACTCTAGTCCCTTGATGTTAGTACCGAAAGAAAATGCTTATTCATTGGATAGGATAGCCAATTGAAGCATTAGGAAATTCCAGTTCTTCATTATGTGTTTAAATGCGCATTCGCGATAAAGGTGTATGATTGAAAAGAAAAGACAAATTCATTGAAAATATGTACAAGATATGATCGGAAGGATCGTGTCGTAAAATCTCAAAATGGTTCGTTTATGGTAATTTGGAAAGAAATGGAAAATAATAGAGTCGCGCGACTTGAAGCATGCTAATGATAACATAAAAATAAATGTGTGTTCAATTTAAATATTACGGTGAATATTTTTTCAACAAAAATATAGAAATCCGCGCATCTGGGACGCAACACCGTATTAACTAACCGAATATTATGTATGCATTATTATACTACGACGTCTCGTTCTCAATGATCATGTGTAGTGTAGTAGTACCTAGTCAGCTATGGTGATAGTGCTGTCTGTCCTATATCCTTATATCGTTTCGTTGTCTCAATAAGTTCACACACGAATAGAGTGTCGTTAAACAATGTATCTTATAAATTAGTGGACAACGACAACAATGGGAAAGAAAGGAACAAAACGCAAGCATTCTTGGTCGCCTTCGAGATACGGAGGACGGGCGATGCAAAAATTCAGGCAGAATTGCAAAAAATGAAAGAAGAGATACATAACCTCACAAAATTGGTTACAGATTTAGGTTCACAGAGATGCGAGGAATATCGAGCGGAGAAATCTTTAACGCAGGATAATACAGGTAAAAAAGAATAAAAAAGACTCTCAAAAAGAAAGCTGTGTCGAGGTTATGATTGATGAGGAAATTTCCAATCTTTTGGGAAATGATCCAAATGCAGTCCAGGGCGGAACAATCAAGCTACAGGTAGAGATAAAAAATCGCTGAGAAGCCTGGATGAAAGAAAGGCTTTCTGAAGACAATAGAAAAAGTCTGACGAAAAAATACTCTCGCAAGGGTGACATATGCAGAGCCCCCTGAAGTTAACCTGGAAATTAGCACAGCAATGACGGACATTGCAAAGAAGAGGGACGATCATTTTGTCCAGACACAGTAATGTATTGGCACTGCCATCGTATCGCCGGGGCAGCGATCTCTCTCTCAATCGACGACTTCGATAACAAGCTCGATCTAATGAAACTTATCGAACTTCTGGCTGACACGGGAAAATGATTGGCGGACGTATTTCATCAGCAGTCCGTGGGGAGAAAACCGTTCATCATACCGATGCTGAAAAAGAGCGTTAAGTCAGTTGTGGAGTCTACTCACTTGGATGAATGGCTTTACGGACAGAAATTAGCCGACCAGGTTCAAGAGGTTAAAACGATCCAATCGGCATGCCAAAATCTCAAGGCCCCTGATAAAAAGCTAACTCACAAGACGCAAAGTCAGGGAAACTGGAGAGGCCCGTCTTCTCAGATGGAAGGATACTAGAGGAAACAAATTCGATTCAAACTGAGGGCCCGATACCGATCAACCCAGTTGAGTCGAGACAAGAACCGATCTTCGAGGAGCAGTGGAAGAAGTAGGAGAGGTAAAAAATATCGGAGGACGTTTGACCTTGTTCATTAATAAGTGGGAAAATATGACGAATGACCGATTTATCATAAATTGCGTAATAGGATACAAAATTTCATTTGAAAAAACCCCGTACTAAATTGGATTTCCTTAACAGCGAAAATGGAAAGGTGGAGAGCTTGAGGCACTAGAAGTCGAAATCGGAAAATTACTACAGAAAAACGCAATTCAAAAATGCGAACATTGCGATGGACAGCTTGTGTCCCCAATCTTTTTAGTACCCAAACCGAATGGCTCAAAATGCTTTATATTAAATTTGGAATAATTGAATTAGTTTATTGAAGCACCTCACTTTAAAATGATTCTTCATTTTCGGTCAGTTGAAAATCTAATAAATACTAACGCATTTATGGCATTGCTAGATCTCAAAGATGCATACTTTTCAATACCCGTGCACAACGAAGATAAAAAATATTTGAGATTCATTCCTAAAGAAAAAATGTACCAATTACGGTGTTTATCATTTGGTTTGTCTACAAGTCCGTACATCTTCACGAAAGTGATAAAACCCGTAATGAATGTGCTGAGGAGTAAGGGTTGTCTACTATATTATACCTACTTACAAGGAAAGTATGCGAGGTGTCCCCCTCCGATTTCGACGAAAATTTGATATGTTATAGTCCATCGAAAAATGAGAGACACGTATTTTTTTTTTATCGGCGGTCACGGGGTTTTAAGGGGTGAAATCAACCCTGAAAGTTGGGCATGTTAGAGGGTCGGTGAGCTGTTTCAAATAGAAAGAGTGTACGGATCGGAATAAAACCAGATCCATGACATTCCTTATGTCGAGTAATGAAAAACACACGTTCACCTTTTCGAGCAACCCTGTCTTAAGGGGGTGAACCACCCCGTGACCGTTTTAATTTTCATGTACAAAGAAAAGTTATTGACCGATTTTGATGAAACAAAAACCAAATTGAAGAACAACAAAAAATGAAGTTGACGTGTTTTTGGATTTTTCAAAAAAAAAAAGCTTAAGGGGTTAAACACCCCAAAAAGATGATTTTTATTTTTGATATGGAAACCATTTTTTTCTATCTCGAGAACTATCTCATTACTTTTATGCACTCATTTGCAAGCCTCTGACAATATTTCTATTAGCAGTTGAGAGATTAATTACTGTTGCTTTCATCTCACATGTGATAATTTCTCTACACTGTTTGTTTTTGGCTATATTTAAATTTGTTTGCATTTCCGGCTTAATATGAATCAAATTGAAATTTGTATAGATCAGAATTCTGTTTTATTTTATTTGGAATACAAATTTTAAGCATGGCACATACAATCGAATCATGATACATAAATAAATTTGTTTTATTGGGTTTATTTTTACTTTACTCGTTTAGTGCTAAATTCAATGGTTATATGTAGAACAGAAGTGGTATTCTTCGAAAAAATGTTTAAAACAAAGTGATTTTTTGCACCAAGAACATCTCACTACAGCTACATTTGTACAGCCTTCAATTTCACATTGGGACTGCGATAACGTCCCATAAGCGAATTCGACCGGATTTTCGAAACAAATTTTCGTACCTCGGAGAAGACAATTGATTATGTACAAGGGATTGTAATTTGATTATATTGTTCCTTAAGTGCAAATCTAAATCATAGTCCATCAACATGATACTGTCCGAAAAGTGTTTAACATAATTTTTCCAGATTCTAAATCCGTACACGTCGAGTGGTTGAATTTTTCCTGTTGTGCCTTTTGGTATAATCATTGTGATGACTTGCTGATTACGTGGTGTGACTTCGCTAACAGCTTCGGGGCAATGTCCACTCCAAGAATCGATCAAAAGAATACTCTTCTCACCAACGTTCGGAAAGAAAACTTCTTTAAGCCATACTTTGAAGTGTTCTGCAAGGGAATATAAATTGAACATATCATATATAACATTTTTCCATATTCAAGATCCCTTTTGATATCTCAAAAATACAAAATTGCAATATACCTGATGTGAGTTTGCCAGATTTGGAAACACTTATGAAGACATTCGCTGGTCGAAAAATATTTTTTTCTACTATTGGCCCCAATCGTCCAGATGGTTCTTTCAAGACTATCAAAAGCGGGGATAGGAGTTTTCCATCTCCTGATATTGTCGGCTGAATCGTGTAACTATGTGTTGTCGCCGAAACGGATTGTACGACGCATTCTATTTGTTTCGTACCTTCTTCCGCTAATGTTCGTCCTGAATGTATTTCTAATTGGAATCCACTTTGGTCAGAATTATAAATATTTTCTAAACCGTACTGTCCGATTTTTAATTGAACTTCAGAAATAAATTTATCTGCATCACTTTGCAATGTTTCTTTTGATTCTAGGGTCCTTCTTGAAATAAATTTATTTATTTTCCTGCTAGTTATACGATGAATTTTTTTGAATTTATGTATCCATGCATGTGGAGCCCGAAAACGAATATCCTCATTTCCAATCAATTGTTTTCCTCGTAAAGCCCATCTTCGGATATCAACATCGTGAACAATTAAACCTGACTATAGCATATTTCAGATTATTGAGTGTATATTCTGAAATGCGTGATAATTGCTCCCTGTAGGTTCCTCCTCGATTTATTTGGTGAGCCCAACGTCGCAACTGGCGCACTGATGTTACTTTTTTGAATTTATTTTGGAGCGTCTCTATTTTTAAATTTTTTGTTGTCTTAGCACTTCTCCAATATTCAACGGCTCTGCGTTTGTAGTCATAGCTCAAATTTTCTTCATCGTCGGAACAAGTCATAGAATCAAGTTGAGCTACTCCAGCACTCCATTCGTCATTGTCCTTCACAGCTTCCACTACTAAATCTTTGAATGGTTCTTGAAAGTCTAATGTAGTATCTTCAATAATTTCCAGATGATTAAACTCGTTCATGGCGTCTTTCAACACTTGTTCTATTTTCTCTGTCAACTCTACTTCATCGTTGTTAACCGGACTATCAGGAAGATCTAATGCTTGAAAGGTGATAAGTAAGAGTCTTATTACATTCATTGGATTGATATACATTGTATCTTCACTTTTTTCACTTCACTTAGCTCTCTATGGCTAATATAATAATGAGAGCTCAACAAATGGAACGAAACTGAAACTCTTGTTCAACATTCTTTCCATAAATAGGTGAGCTAGAGTTTTGTTATCTCATGTGGTCGTAAGTAACGTCATTTGGAAAAGTGCCCACGTAAAAATAACGTTGAACATTTTTTGGAGAGTGATGCGTAAATTCGTCCCGATAAGATAACGATTAGATCTGTTTATTGTATTTGCCCGATGTGGGGATACCAAATAATACTCTCACACTACTAATACGCTTCGAGCGAACATCCAGCGAGCTTAAATATAGCCAAAAACAGACAGTGTAGAGAAATTAAGTATCACATGTGAGATGAAAGCAACAATAATTAATCTTTCAACTGCTAATAGAAATATTGTCAGAGGCTTGCAAATGAGTGCATAAAAGTAATGAGATAGTTCTCGAGATAGAAAAAAATGGTTTCCATATCAAAAATAAAAATCATCTTTTTGGGGTGTTTAACCCCTTAAGCTTTTTTTTTTTGAAAAATCCAAAAACACGTCAACTTCATTTTTTGTTGTTCTTCAATTTGGTTTTTGTTTCATCAAAATCGGTCAATAACTTTTCTTTGTACATGAAAATTAAAACGGTCACGGGGTGGTTCACCCCCTTAAGACAGGGTTGCTCGAAAAGGTGAACGTGTGTTTTTCATTACTCGACATAAGGAATGTCATGGATCTGGTTTTATTCCGATCCGTACACTCTTTCTATTTGAAACAGCTCACCGACCCTCTAACATGTCCAACTTTCAGGGTTGATTTCACCCCTTACCCCGTGACCGCCGATAAAAAAAAATACGTGTCTCTCATTTTTCGATGGACTATAACATATCAAATTTTCGTCGAAATCGGAGGGGGACACCTCGCATACTTTCCTTGTTAGACGATATGATGTGCATACGGAAAAATTTCCTAAATTGCCAGGAAAACGTGCCGAAATCGAAAAAATTATTGGAAAAACTGAGATTTGTTATAAACAGGAAGGAAAGCTCACTAATCCGATCGCAAAAATCCAAATTTTTTAGATTTATAATCAATTCAACGGATTACGCAACACAGCTATCGGATAGAAAAAAGAGAAAATTAAAAAACTACTCAACAATTTTACAGTAGGTATGTAAAATTAGAAATTTTGCACATTTTTTGGGAGCTTTAAATGCGGCGTGTCCGGCAGCTGCATACGGGACTGTTTATTCTAAAGGACGGGAAGGGGAACGGGAACGGGCAACAAGCTCAAAGGAGATTTAAAATGGTGGAGGATAAATAGCCAAGTCAAGGAAAATCCAATAAGAACGTGTATGACGGGTTAGAGAGCTCACTGTAATGAACAATCGGCAAACGGCTGGTAGAATAATGAAGAAAAGAAGCGCCGTATTAACTATCTAGAACTCTTAGTCGCTTTTCTCTCTCTTCAAATTTGTGTCGTCACGTCTATTAAACGTGTAGCCGGATGGTCATAAAAGTCAAAACATAGATGCATTGTTTAATCAAAACGTAACAAATTTGGGCCAGACAATTATAATTGTGAAACTGCAAAAAGTATGGGAGTCAACCGCCCCATGCCATTCAATAATAAATGCGATGAATCCAGAATAGAGTTTGCTCATTTACATCTGTATACTGTGACGCCCTTCTCTAGGGAACGGCGAAACAATACGAAAGAAAGAAAATCGAAAATAAAGAAGAACAAGAAAAAAATATATATTCTAAAGTAGTTAACAATACAAAGACAAAGACAAAGACAAATAACTATACAAAGCAACGGAAGCCAGGGCATCGTCGGCATGACTAGGCGTAGACGTGTTCAGCTCGGTCTCATGCGGGCCCAGTTCACAACTGATGATGAATGCCATTATAAACGTTTGCGACGTGAACAACAAGCTATTCGAGGCTCGAGCTTTGCTGGACACTTGTTCGACCGCGCATTTTATTACAAAAGGGTTTGCTCGAAAATTGCAACTTCCAGCGTTCTCATACGCAACGCCAGTCAATGCAATCAACGGAACACAGATGCAAACGGAAGGGTGTGTCCAGATAGAATTTCAAGCAAGGCATTCTTCTCGTCCGAGGACACATTGTGCGAAGAGCACTACGTCGAAAACACAACACGTGATTGTGCGGTGAGGTATATCGTGCGTCTACCATTTCGACAAACAATCACGGAGTTCGGCGAGTTCCGGTCTCAAGCACTGCGCCGCGATTTTATCTCTCCAGAAGAGAGTGCACTCCGATCCGGTCCTCAAGGAAGAATACGTCGAGGTCATGAAGGAATACGCCGTTCTTGGACACATGTCTGCATGTCATGACGAGTCGGCTAACAGATACTATATCCCGCATCACGCGATGATAAAGGCCTCCAGCAACACAACCAAGGTCCGCATAGTGTTCGACGCCTCCACGAAAGCTGACAAGGATTTATTGTTAAACGACTCATTGATGGTCGGTCCGGTCATACAAAATAAGTTATTCGGACATCTGTTACGTTTCCGACTCCATACGAACGTCGTCACGGCCGATATTGAGAAAATGTACCGGCAGGTGCTCATGCATCCCAGCGACCGGAGATTTCAGCGAATTTTTTGGTATCGCGGTAGCGAGATTACGACGTACGAACTGAATACGGTGATATTCGGAGTGTCGGCTGCACCCTATCTCGCGATCGGCACGCTTCACCGACTCGCGGACGATGGGAGCCGCAACTTTCCCTGTGCGTCGCAGATTTTGAAGCGCGACATGTATGACGATGACCTCCAAACGAACGCAGACTCGCCCGAGGCGATTTTGCAAATATGCGACGAGGTAATCGAGCTGTTGAAGCGAGGAGGGTTCAATATACGGCAATGGGCCTCAAATCATCGACACGCGCTTGACAACTTGGAGGAAAGATTTCATGGCCTAGACCGGGCGGTCGAGCCGAATACCCTCATAAAAAGACTTGGCGTCATCTGGGGTTCATAACGCAACGAGTTCGAGTTTGGAGTCAAACCGATCGAATGCCCGGAAAGAATAACGAAGCGTAACGTGCTAGCCGAAATCGCGAAAATTTTCAATCCGTTAGGTTTACTCGGTCCGACGGTCATGTTCGCAAAGATCATTCTACAAAGATGTTGGCGAGCGGAGGTCAATAGGGATGAATCCTTACCACAAATTTTAGACGCGGACTGGATTGCGTTTTCGAACCAACTTGGGCTCTTGCGCGACGTGGTGGTGAAGCGTCACTTCGTATTGCAAAATCCGAAAATCATCGAGATACACGGATTCTGCGACGCTAGCAAGGATGGATATAGAGCTTGCATCTATGTGCGATAGATCGATCCGAACGGCCGAGTTTCGACGGCTCTAGTATGCGCCAAATCTCGCGTCGCGCCGTTGAAGGCAAGACGTATAACGCGAAAGGGAACTTCGATGGAGGAAAGGAAAATAGAGATCCATACTATCCTTCGTCTTGAATTGTGCGGCGCGTTGATTCTAGCTCGATTGTACAAAGAGGTGCGAGCCGTCTTCGATTTCGAGGTAGATCGCGTTGTCTTATGGTCTGACTCGAGCATCGTACTTAACTGGCTCAAAAAACCCCTGGAGGTGTTAAAAGTTTTAGAATCGAACTGCATTGCCGAAATTCAGACTCTCGGCGGTGACGTGAAGGGCGAGGAAAATCCCACGGACTCGTGGTTCGCAGGGCCGATTTGGCTAAACCAATCTGAGAAAGAATGGCCAATGAGCATCGAGATCACCGTCACCGACACCATCGGCTTTGAAAGGAATCTATGCTTCGTCTTGCAAACAGAAGACTACGACATACTCACCCGATTTTCTTCTTATTCAAAATTAACGAGGGTAGTGACATATTGTTTGGGTATGCGAGCACCCAAAAAGGATGCAAGACGAAAAATCAAGACGGCAGAAAAGATGGCCGAGGAAAATCAAATTCTGCAACTGATCCAAAGAACGCAATTCGCAAAGGACATCGACAGGATCATGAACGATCATGATGAGGAAGGGCTTCTACGAGTCGAAGGACGTTTGAAAAGAGCGGAAATTCCCTACGAGCAAAAACATCCGATCTTCTTGCCGGCGCATCATCCCGTCACCGATTTGATTATCAAGGAAACGCACGAACGGGCATATCATGCCGGCGTTCAGAGTACGCTGTGCACCATAAGACAGAGACGGCTATGGCTGCTCGATGGAAAGAATCAGGTACGAAAGATCATCCGGAAATGCGTTCGATGTATCAGACACTGACCGGTCCCGTTGGAGAGCCAAATGGCTGATTTGTCCTAGGCACGTGTGAACGGGACGGCAGCGTTCTTGCATGTAGGCGTGGACTACTGTGGCCCGATGCTAGTAAAGGAAAAGAAATTTCGAAACAAAAAAATCATCAAATCGTATGGTTGCGTTTTCGTTTGCATGGCCACAAAGGCCGTTCACCTTGAAATTGTGAGCGATCTGAGCACTGAAGTGTTTCTCGCGGCATTTCGCCGTTTTATCGGTTGTCGGGGAGTCCCCAGCCACGTGTTTTCTAACAACCAGATAAATATTGTCGGGGCAAACGAACAGCTACGCGAGCTCTATGCATTGCTCGAGACCGAAGAGCTGCAAAAACCCGTCACTGCATACGTGACTCAGCGCAACATCACGTGGCGATTCAACCCTCCGTTGTCACCGCACTTTGGAAGTTTATGGAAGACCGCGGTGGAGTCATTTAAGCACCACTCCATACGGATTGTGTGAGAACAGGCTTTCACCATTGAGGAGTTCAGCACGCTGGCTATAGAAATCGAAGCGATTCTGAATTCACGACCCCTCTGCTCTCTTTCTGCCGATCCAAATAATCCCGTGGCTCTCACGCCAGCTCATGTCCTCATAGGACGACCCCTCACAAGGTTGCCGGAAGCCGATCTGTCCGACGTTCCTAACAATTGGTTGACGGTCTGGAATTTTATCTCCAAGGCTCGTCTGGATTTTTGGCGACGATGGTTCCTCATGTACTTGAGCGAGTTACAGAAACGGCAAAAGTGGAAGAAAACGACAGGCCAACTCCATCCAGGAGCCGTGTTCATTCTAATCAAGAAGAACCAGCCCTGTATGCGGTGGCCATTGCGGATCATTAGCGAGGTTCATCCCGGGGACGACGGAGTCGTTAGAGTCGCTACCGTCAAGACTATGCAAGGAGAATATAAGCGAAATTGTACTCAATTCTGTCCGTGACCAAACAATATTTAACCAACATCGATTGTTTTATCGCATAACGCCTATGTCATCTACTGTCTTCACCAAATTGCAGAATATACAATTATAACAAACCTATTTGCTCGCTTTGCTCGCAACGGGGGGAATCTGTTCGGTCGAACGAATATTTGAAGGTGCCTAGGGCAACAATGGTTGATACGCACGTAAGCGAACACACACGTCGTTGCGCTGATCAAGGGACGCTGGTGGTTTGAAGGTCAAACCGTAAGTACAGACAATACGGTACGTCCCGCCTGGTGCGCCAGCACGGTCCGGTTATATCCATACACAAGCGCAATGCTTGACCACGAGTCGTAACTGAAGCGCAATGCTTACGAGGTTACGAACTATTGAGCCAGAAATTCAGCAGACAAGATGTCGTCAAATTCCAGTCCGTACTCGTAAGCAAGACTGATTATGTTTATATAATTGATCGTTATTATTGATGTCACGCGAAATGTAATCAAGAATCATAATATTGTATCTCTCATAAAATGAACAACTATGAGGGGTTTCCGAGGTTACACCTCGGAGATTTTCCCCTCTGAGCCATGATTAAACAAATATTTGATGGCTCATGAGGCGACTGTTTAAACCCTTTAACATCACAAAGACACTTTTCAGAAGTCCTCTTTTCGCCGTGATTATTTACCATGAAAATGTCAGCGAAAAAATTCATAAAGTACCTTGTCAACTATTTTCAAGGGTGCTATTTCGAATGGCGCAACTCAAATTTCGATGGCATTTTTTTTTATATTATATTTTTGCAACATAAGTTGAAAAGACACGAATTTTTGAGTGACATTTTTTTTTCATTTTGAATTTCGAAAGTCTTATCGGATTATTTTCAGACCATAAACTGCTCTCAAGGTGTCCTCGATAGTTGTACTTTCGAAATATGCAATAAAAAAAAATTTTCTCTGACGTTATACCCGAAAAATAACAACAAATAGACTAACAAATTTTCGCTGTTTTGGAGTTCTCGAATATTGTGATCGGAACGAGTCTTTAACGGTCACATGTAAATTGGCCCTCGTTTTCAGGGGTTTTTCGGGTCGCTGACGAAGAATTTGACATTATTTTTTCAACACTAATTTGTTTAAACAAATTACTTGACCAGTCAATGTCACTATGTGTGATGCATATGGTTTCCGATGTTTTTTGGGTCGCTTGTCACGAATTTGACATTGTTTTTGCCGAATTAATTTGTTTGAACAAATTATTCAAACAATCATTGTCACTATGTATGCTGCATATGGTTTCCAAAATTTTTGGGCCGCTCGTCACGAATTTGGCATTATTTTTGCAAAATTAATTTGTTTAAACAAATTGTGACAAAATTTCAAAATCTTCCAAGAGTGCAATCTACGGAAAACAATAGTGCAAAAAATGTGTGTCCAATTTTTATTTCGGAGATTATGCTGTAAGTTGCTGTGAAATTATTATCAAAATTATAAATACATAGTAAACATACATGTTTTGCCATCGCTAAACCCAACATGAAATCTAACACAAAATTTTGATTCATCTCGTATCTCGCTTGGTATTTACATCGTTTCTTATCTGACTTAGTATTTGAAAATATAAAATTTTTTTTTAAAATTCGAAAAAAAAATTAATTAATAAATAAAAAGATTATTCCTAATAACATGCACCCCCTCGTAGTAGGAATCGGCTAACATCGGTTGGGTTACACGTCGGCAAAGCATGTTATATGTTTATTATGTGTTTATAATTTTGATAATAATTTCACAGCAACTTACAGCATAATCTCCGAAATAAATATTGGACACACATTTTTTGCACTATTGTTTTCCGTAGATTGCACTCTTGGAAGATTTTGAAATGTTGTCACAATTTGTTTAAACAAATTAATTTTGCAAAAATAATGCCAATTCGTGCCATAATTCGCCATGCCATATATGCCATAATTCGTGACAAGCGGCCCAAAATCACACACATAGTGACATTGACTGGTCAAGTAATTTGTTTAAACAAATTAGTGTTGCAAAAATAATGTCAAATTCGTGGTCAGCGACTCGAAAAACCCCCGAAAACGAGGGCCAATTTACATGTGACCGTTAAAGACTCGTTCCGATCACAATATTCGAAAACTCCAAAACAGCGAAAATTTGTTAGTCTATTTGTTGTTATTTTTCGGGTATAACGTCAGAGAAAACATTTTTTTTTGCATATTTCGAAAGTACCCCTATCGAGGACACTTTTATAGCAGTTTATGGTCCGAAAATAATCCGATAAGACTTCTGAAATTCAAAATGAAAAAAAAATGTCACTAAAAAATTCGTGTCTTTTCAACTTATTTTGCAAAAATATGATATAAAAAAAAATGTCATCGAAATTTGAGTTGCGCCATTCGAACGAGCATCCTTGAAAATAGTTGACAAGGTACTTTATGAATTTTTTCGCTGACATTTTCATGGTAAATAATCACGTCGAAAAGAGGACTTCTGAAAAGTGTCTTTGTGACGTTAAAGGGTTAATTTGGTTTTCCTATTCCTTCAATCCGATACAAATCCGAGTTTTTCGTAATTTGAAACATCGCCACTCGAACTTTAATTTCTTGAAATAAATACGCGGCCTCGTTTTTGTTAAAGAGTACGCACCCACAAAACAGGATCAGTGATCCGTTCCAGGAGATCGCACTAGCCGATGACGAGCCAGTTTTATTAATTGATCAGATGATCAATTAAAAAACTGGGAGGATGATGTACCAAAACTGGTTCGCTTGGCACCCGCTATCTTGGTTAAGATTGTAAGGGTTTTTCAAGATTTCGAAATCGATGGAATGTTCTGTTTCAATCCAATGTTCCGCCAGAATAAATTGAGAAATATGGCTATATTTGCTGCACGATTCATGTTCCTTGATCCGTGTACTGATCTTCCTCCAGTTTTCCACTATGTACACTTTTTCGTAAGCACATGGGGTCCTTTATACTCCCGGTGAGCTTAGTGGCGGTCGTTTGTCCTTTGGGTTTGGGAGTATCAAAAAAGTAAAAACAATAAGAACGAATCCAAACGATATCTCAGTTAGCTCCGACGTGGTCTCTTTCACCAATGTATTCATCCCGGATACCCACAAATCATCAAGAAATCTAATAGAATCTCCACACACCTCATTCCACTCATGGAGCACTGCCTAATCTCTACTTACTTTCAATTGTTATGGGAGTTCTACGAACAAACCGCAGGCGCAGCAATGGGATCACTCATCTCTCCCATGATCGCCAACATATACCTGGAAGAATTTTGAACACAATCCTGAAGAAAGCACCGAAGAAACCGTCACTAAGCACACTCGGAGTGTACAAGATTCTATATGCTTGCGAGAGAGTTTACATGAGGGGAAAATGAGAGGAAGATCAGCACACGGATCGAGGAACATCAACGGTGTATCAAATATGGTCATATTTCTCAATCAGCCTTAGCGGAACATTGGATGGAAACAGGCCATTCCATCGATTTCGACCAGGTTAACAGGCTTTCAAAGAAAGCTACTATTTTAATTACTTGGCGTACATTTTTGACTTTTTTAGAGTTTTAAATGTGTAAAGTTTTAAATTTAACCTTTTTTGCATGAAACCACCAAATTTAATCCTATGAGACGAAATTAAAACAAACAAAATTAACATGCATTCATCCGTTACGTCATTCAATGTAACTTTACTATTTTCCATCCACCCATCAATCGGGATGGGTTTATCGATGGATGGATAATCTTCAGAATGGAAATCCCAAACGTTTAACACTGAAAATTGATAGAAAATGTTATTAATAACCAATTAAATTTTTCTTAAAAGATTATTTTAAAATTAAAGGTTTTATGATTAAGCATATAGTGAGTAACAGAAATATTCGAACCATGACGGATTACCACAAAATATTTAAATAAATCCCCATGCATGGAACTGGTGGTGTACTCGTTTGGAGTTGCATTTCAGGTATCGGTGATTACCGACAAACACATGTACCTAAACATATTGAAGGATAATTTGATTAAAACTTCTAAGCAAATGGGCATTGTAAAACAATTTATTTTTATTTTTTAAAATAATTTTTATAAGAACAACGATTCGAAGAACGAAAGTCGCACTGTTGAAGAGTGTTTCTTGTATCACCGCCAAAAAGTATTGCATCTTCCACCTCGATTGCCAGATTTGAACTCGATTAAAAAGGGCATAGCCGGATAAGCATGGCTAAACTGTCCCCGCACGAATCGTGTTAAGTTTTATTTATTTCGATAGTCTTTAGTACTACTTAAATTTTGTCCAAATATTGATCCGGAATATTCGTCGGTTTAGCTAAAAAAATTAAAAAGGAAAATGGAATTCTTTTTCCCCTTAGTATTGGTCGCACGATTTTTATTTCAAAAATTGGTGTTTTGGGTATCGATACGACGCATTTGGAAAAAAATTAAAAAACGTTTCCGGCTATAGGAACAGTGAAAAAAAAATTAAAACATTTTCTTTATTTTTTTTAACTCATGTTATCGTACTAGTACAACTACCATTTTTTTCATAGAGTCTTAAAGTATCGTTCTATCATGAGTAATTTTGGCGAATTTATAAAACTGGTAGACGATGCTAAAAAAAAATAGACAAATTTTTTAAATTTTTTTTTCATCACCCTCTTCCGCTACCATCACTATAAATTTTGTTTACACTATCCTGAAAGAATTCCACTATACTTTATTTTTAGAGGTCCCCCAAAGAGGTAGATGGTATCGAAAAGAATGAAACATTTATTATTCTTATTTTTTTCATCGTCCGCTCACATTGTTATCACCATAATATATTATTTGTGACTGCGCCAATGCTGTTATACCATGTGCAATTTTTTTAAAGTTGATAAAATAGATCAGCAGTAACGAAAAACAATCTTCACATGAAAACATATATTACTCAGTACAGCATAAGTGACTCAAAAAAAAAAAATTCGTAAAAATAGTGAAAAAATCTGCTGTCACTGATAAAACGATAAACATTATTGTGATAGGCACCACGGAGGGACAGTTGTCAATTTTACACCTCATCATTTACACGTACACTCATTAATGAACAAACATCAGCAGTTGAATGATAATGAAATTAGCAAATCTAATCGTCACTGTCCTCGTCGATAACTGTGACCACCGAAGTTTTTTTCCTTGACATATTGAATATTGAATGTGCCATGTTCGTTCAATATTTCGGCCAAATAGGAAATTGCTTGGCTTTATTGATATGTGCCCGTGAAAAAAATGTTCAAATCGTTCTCTGTTAACTCTGGGAAGTGTAACAAATTCTCGCTAGACATGGTTTCAAAAGGAAGTCGTTTCCGTAGCCACCGTTTTTTTTCTACTGCAGTTGCCAAATTATTAGAGAG
Source organism: Heteropelma amictum (assembly GCA_959613375.1). Lineage (NCBI taxonomy): Eukaryota > Metazoa > Arthropoda > Insecta > Hymenoptera > Ichneumonidae > Heteropelma > Heteropelma amictum. Next base: position 13,294,270 of record OY390720.1, on the reverse strand, counting down.
TTGCTTTCGTTTTAATATGTTTTCGATAATAATATCTGAGATTTTAGCATCAGAATTTAAACGTTTCCCAAAGCAGTTGTATAAATAAGATGCAATTCGATAATATGCGCCCACTTTCGAAATCATTTTATTATCGAATTTTAAGTCCAGAAGACGATACTTTGATTTAATTATCCCATGAACGGCTTCAACAATCCAGCGTATTTTAGTAACCAATCGTGATTCGTTCGATTCTTGTATTGTTACTTGCTTTCGCTTGCCTTTCAGTGCAGGCATCAACACTGTGAATTCTTTTGCTTCTAAATAAGACTTAATATCACGAAAACTATGATCCACCATAAAAATGTCGCCTGGCCTCAACAATTTGTTTAAGCCATCTGGTTGGTCCATAATGCTTCTCATTATTTCGGCATCATTCATATTTGCAAGATAAGGATCCAGCATATCAATGACGTAACCATCCGTGGTACAGATTGTGAAGGGCATACACAATGGTACTTTTTTTTTTACCGGCAAAAGACTTTCGCTGATAGTCGTTGTGTGTGCTCTTTTGATGCCGGGCGTAAGTTCCATCGCAAATAAGTATTAGCTTATCCCGTGCATCGTACAATATCTTCGAGATTTCCGTGGTATGATTTTCGATCAGATGTTCTCGGGATACTGAGACTAGCCCAAATTGTGTTGGAAAAATATCTTTCTCGAAAGACTCGATAACGGACAACGAGTAATCCGATACGAGTTATTCTCTCTTAAGCTGTAATGTTCCAGCAATAAGCTTGATTGAACTTCTGGTTCGGAGTTTGAATGAAAATACAACAAGAGCTTGCTGTACGGTGCGATGTGACGTATCTCTCATCGAAGTCATCATCAAGCTTAATTTGTTTATATTCTCCCAAGTTAATCCGGTGAATATAAAAATCTCTTCCTCTGATAGTTGGCTTTGTCTCACACTATCGAATAATGTCGCGCTGCATTCTTCCGTCTTCCAAGGATATAATTTTTTTCTTGTTGCCCGGTATTTTATGTACTAATCGGGTACAAGAGGAGCATCTTGGATTCTTGTATCCAAAGCAGTGGCCATAGTTTTATTTTGTGCGTATAAGTGAGTAACTACGAGTAACACTCAATCGCGATACGTATATGCACTTTTGTGTAACAAAAAGTGTAATAATATAATATGGAAAACTATGGAAAACTTTACAACTAATACACTTTGTAAGACGTAGTATTATTATCGAATTGACTGTTCGCTTCAAAGCTCAGTATTGGATTAGTTACCGTCTTAAAAAATAAAACACAGCGAATAGTCCCATGAGAGAGAAAACAACACCGCTGAAGACAAAGCGTTGATCATCAATGTAAACAAACACACACAAAGCATGAAGAAAATGAGAGAAAAATAGAGAACGCGCAGATTGCTGGTAGAATATAGGATATGCTGCTGTAATATTGTCGTTTAATAGTTCTCAATGTGTAATTGTCGTTTTGAGTAAATACGTCGATTTTTTTTCTCAAATCAACAATCAATACGGATACAATGAGAATATTTTTCGAAGTTTTTAGCTATCGTCCTAACTATTTGAGTTCATTTCCCAGTCGTAAGAGGTCACTTTTAATGGGTAGCTAGCTGATCTGTTATTATTCACTAGTATTTGTTTAGGCATGCTGATAATTATTTTTCATTACTGCCTACCTATTTTATCAACTTTAAAAAAATTGCACATAGTATAACAGCATTGGCGTAGTCAAAAATAATATATTATGGTGATAACAATGTGAGCAGACGATGAAAAAAATAAGAATAATAAATGTTTCTTTCTTTTCGATACCATCTACCTCTTTGGGGGACCTCTAAAAATAAAGTATAGTCGAATTCTTTCAGGATAGTGTAAAAAAATGTTAACGTGATGGCACCGGAAGAGGGTTATGAAATTTTTTTTTTTTAAATTTGTTTATTTGTTTTGAGCATCGTCTACCAGTCTTATAAATTCACAAAAATTACTCATTATAGAACGGTTATTTAAGACTCTATGAAAAAAAAATGTAGTTGTACCAGAACGATAATATGAGTTTAAAAAATACAGAAAACGTTTTAATTTTTTTTCACTGTTCCTATAGCCGGAAACGTTTTTTAATTTTTTTCCAAATGCGTCTTATCGATACCCAAAACACCAATTTTTGAAATAAAAATCGTGCGACCCATACTAAGGGGAAAAAAAAATTTGATTTTTTCCAAATAAACATTCTGCCTTGTCACAAATAAAATTTCTGCCTTGAAATAATGCATACTTGCGTAGTACATCATACATTATAGTACACAAATTACCCTGTTATTAAATATTATTCCTAAAACATTTCTCTAAGCCTGCAACTTCACATTAAAAATAACAATAATATAAGGAGGTTGGTGTAAAAAAACAGACTGAAAACCATGGAAGCTATACTAAAGGAGTCCGAACTCCAATGGAAGGAGAAGCAAAAAGTGACGTCAAAACCTGACATTTAGGTTTAGTATTGAAACTCCCCACTAGCAGCGCGAGTCAAACCTATAGACCTCTGAAGTTAGCTATTTGGGAGAGACGAAACCAGGTGGTTGAACGGGATGGTGTCAAGCTACTCAACGACAAGCTGCTCATGTACCAACTACCTTAAGATCAAGTGTCTGAAACAGGGGTACCAACCTGCACGAGCAGAGATTATTTTTGTAAGTGTGTGACGGTCCAGCATTACTAACGTAGACGATACGAGTGGAAAGAATTATAGGTGGCCGTAGCGCAGTGGTTAGCGCTCATCGCTCTCATCGTGAGGACCCGGGTTCGAGACCATCCAGCGGCTCACCATTCTTTTCACTCATCGTCACTGGACCGTCCCCACCACTGCAAGACCGTTCGAGTCATCACAACTGGTGTCAGAAGTGGGATACGATATACACACGTCAATGCATCATGCAAAAAGCTCACACAGCTACAAAAACGCGCAACTACAAAGCTCACATAGCTACAAAACGCGCAACGACAATGAAAAAACATATCTACACTTCACATCGATGAGGACATCGATTCTGAAAGGCGGGATGTGTGACGGTCCAGCATTACTAACGTAGACGATACGAGTGGAAAGAATTATAGGTGGCCGTAGCGCAGTGGTTAGCGCTCATCGCTCTCATCGTGAGGACCCGGGTTCGAGACCATCCAGCGGCTCACCATTCTTTTCACTCATCGTCACTGGACCGTCCCCACCACTGCAAGACCGTTCGAGTCATCACAAGTGTGAACCATCAGACTCTTTGCACTGACTTTTCAAACTGACACAAATAAACTCTACTTGTGCAGGTTGGTACCCTTGTTTTAGACACTTGATCTCAAGGCAGTTGATGCATGAGCAGCTTGAATGAAAAGCGAGTTGAGCCATGGATAGCTTGTACAAGATAGTTAGTACATGAGCAGCTTGACACCCTCCCGGTTAAACAGTACATCCACAGTATACGGTAATGAAAACAGTGGCATCCATGTCGGATTCTTGAATCATACTGCGTACTTGTTCTTCCGAGCGAATTATTTGTTGTGTTTTTCAAACGCGTTCAGATATAAATAACATGATTATTTTCGACGTTGATCATCATCGACGTTAGTTTTCGTCAGACTGCCGTTATATTGAGGTCAGTATTATTTTTTTCTAATTAGAATTCATTTTCATAAAGCAGGGCTCCCCTGATATTTCTCTTTTTCTGTTCGTCATTGTCTAACTTTTTTTACCCACTCATATAAAGTACTATTCAGCAATGTTTATTGCACTTTTCCCTCGTAACAGAATGGGGAGAGTTTGCGCAGCTGTAAGTTGCGCCAGTGGCAGCAAACCGACACAGGCTGAACGGTAGTTCAGCCTGTCATCATGGCTTGAGGCAACTGACTTTATTCAAAGTCCCTAAAGTAAGCTAACTCCTATTATTCGTATGCAGTGTGTGCACTTTTTTGTCATTAATGAAGAAGTTATCTCAAACGATGTATTGCACACGTGATAAACGTTTTGGTTTTTAGATTTTTTCCGTATTCCGTCGGAAAGTCCAAAATGTTTAATTGATAAATGTTAATGCATTGGCATCGGGGGTTTTCGAAAGGAATCTGATACATGAAACCTCATGCCGTTAAATCGAAAAAAATGGTGTGTAAAAATTATGTGTACTTGTTGCTTCACTCACCAGTTTTTCTGTATTTTACAATAGTGCGAGGCATCGAGTGAACAATGGGCCGACTCGCTTGGTGTTGTGTTTGACAAGAATGATTTCATTTGTGAAATGTATTTTCGCGATGATAATATACTGCGAGCGGATGTTGTAAAGATCAGACTAGTCCAGGAGCCGAGTACAAAAAAGGGTCTTATTTATGACACCGGGCCAGACCGATTATAACCGACAAATTCGAATTCGTGCTCGATGCCCCTGATGAAGGCCTGATACTTTTCAACCACAGATTTTGGGAGGCTTTTTTTTGCCACGTGGTCAAAGTTGGCAAAACCATGTTTTTCAGAGATAGCGTCGGAACTATTGATCCACGAAAAAAAAGTTACTTCAAGTGCTGCAATAACAAAAAATTTTCATTGGATTTTTTTTTATTCGTAGAGGAGTTGGAGAACATCACAGCGATGATATTCGAATCCAATTTCACCCAAAAGTTCAGTAAAAAGTAGTGTAAAAAAAATAAATAAAAATAATCAATTAATGCGGAGGTAAATTTTTAATTTTTCAAAATTTTCAATAACATAATCACGGTCAGCGGAAAAAGTTAGCCCAGATTTAAATAAAAACAACTCGATAAGTTAATTTGTTCCGTAGATATTCCATGTTCGTGGAATTTGAACGCGCGGATTCACTTTTTGCGCGAGTGCGCGCGAGCCAGAGGCCGCCACTCTGGCGCTGAACGCGGTATCACAGTTGGCCTCTCAATTAACCGCTGAAAGGAACAATAAATTTATATGGGATTTTTTCGCCCATTTTTCTGCAGTTAGCATAAGCCTTACTCTGTACGCTGTCTAATTTTTAGCTTTCTATGTTAAAAAGAGCAGCTGCAATAATTATAAAAAAAAACAAATTATTTTATCTTTCCCTAATTAACTTTTTGCAAATTTTTTTTTTTCTAAAGTTGTAGAACCGCTTTCGGATAATGCCAGTCCTGACTCTGTCACTTGAAAATTCGCGATGGAATTCCATCCTATGAGTAAAAAACGTATCCTCTTTTTGGAGCCGTTTTTCACCCCTTTAATTATGAAAAATCGATTTGCCCCAAAGTGTACATGATTGTACGACTCTTTCGGACCAATTTCGTTTTGGTTTCATTGCACTGCGACATTCCCCTGGTCTGGAAATTCCTCACGAAAAAGGTCGGTTTTTTAATGACAAATAGCTTTTCTCGAAAACTATTCATCAGATCGAGCTCCGATTTTGCACACTTGTTTAGTGTACCGAGGGGCATATATTCTAAGATTTCAGAGCGAACGAGTTTTGGCTGGTTGTTAATTTTCTGCGAGCGAACTAATTAACCGATTTTAGTTTGCGATTCGCCAAATTGTTCGCTTTTCTAATATCTAGAAATGGTAACTCAACTTTTTTTTTCTCGGATCAATAGTTTCGATGCTATCTCTCAAAAACATGGTTTTGCCAACTTTGACTGCTTGGAAAAAAAAAGCCTCCCAAAATCTGAGGTTGGAAAGTATAAGGCCTTCATCAGGAGCATCGGCCCTACACGAATTCGTCGGTTATAATCGGTCTGGCTTGGTGTTACGTCAAAAGTACTCGGCTACTGGACTAGTATGGAAAATAGTCGAAATCACTTTTGTTAATTTTTATTTTTTTTGCAATGAAAATACAGAAGACTCTCTATGCAATAAATGATAATATAACTGCTGTATTACGAATATTTGAATAAATATTGAATTTTGTTGAATTTCTAACTATGGACAAATTGTGTTCTATAATTCGGTTTGCTTATTTGTTGTGTATATTTTTCAAGTTTTAATGCAGCTAAATATTTCAATCAAGTTTTGCGATATTATGAGTTATGCATGTTTTTATCATTCATTACAAAAAAAGTTGAATTTTGTTTTTAATTTGCGCCATCAATTCAGAAGTAAGAAATGCTAGAATAATTTATTGCGTTATTGTTGATGTTTTGTGTAGTGTTAGTGTGTATGCGTTTTGGTGATCGTAGCGATGCTTTTTTTTGTTTTTTTTTCTGCTCTTTTCATATGTATGCTTCTCGTATATTGCTGAAAGGGTGAAGATTTTGTTACATTGACCCATAGACGGCGTTATTTTTTTAATGTATGATTTGGTTGCCCATAACCGATTAACTTTGCGGAGTGATGATGGATGTGATATAGAGTATGACAATGATGTTTGATAAGCAGGGTTAAAACTGATAACACTTGTTTTGTTATTATGCGAAAATGGTTTGAAATTTAGTTTCTTATTGATAATGACGGATTTGAGTACGTGTTGTGGAAAATAAATAATGTTATAGGTGATCGGAAGTTCGGTTGAACGAATTGTTTTGCCGGTTCGATTTGTTGACAAGTCCGATATAAGTTGGTCGTTGATTTTGTTGGTGACCTAAAATTCGGTTCGACCGATGTTTGTGCCCATTCGATTCGTGGTAGTGCTGATATAGATTGTTTAGTATTATCGGTGATCTGAACTTCGGTTCGACCGATGGTGTACTGGTGGTTTCGTCGCTGAATTACTCTCCGATTAGCTCCAACGGTGGTTTGCATCTGGGTTCGATGAACGTTGGTTTCTCAGATGTCAGTTCGATGATGGTTTCGTTTCCCATCTATTTCGCCTTTTTCTCGTATGTGTCACTGATTTCCAGCGCTCCGGATTTGCCGAGAGGACTTAGGGTAATGGTGCTGTCGTTATCGGTGTTTTCGGGTTTACCGGGGTCATCACTGAAAATTACGTGAGAATCCGTTCTTTTATTTTCAACTGCGCATGCTTCGTTTTGATGCCTATCTTTGATTAATTCGTTCTGTTTCATTTGTTTTGATTTATTTTGTTTGTTTTGTTTGCTTAACTTATTTACTTTTTCGTTTGTGTCTCTGTTCACTTTTCCTTTTCATGATTTGCTAAGTTCGTGATCCTTTAAATCGATAAGCTCTCGGTTTGTTGTCAGGTCGTTTTCGATACTGTTTCCGATGTGTCGTAATTTTCGTAAATAGATGAAACTGTTACACATCGTACTCTCCCCATTTTTCGTTTACTTATTTCCGATATCCATGAGTTATCCGAGTCGTCACCTGAGTCTTCGTCATCAGCTTCGGAGTTAGATAAGTCGAAGTCTGTTGCGATTTTCTCCGATCCGTTTGTGAATTGTTCTTCTGATACATATTCGTCGTTGGTGTTTCGCGGATTCAATGTATTGTGTAGTGATGAGCGTATGTATTGTTTGATGATTTGGTGTGTGTACGGAAGTTATGTCTGATTGTTGCGTCTATGTGTGCTGAATGTGTGGGCATGTGTGTATTAGATATTGGTTTGTAGTTTTACCTAGGAATCGTGTTTTTCAGGTTGAATTTTGTATTCAGTTTTCTCTAGTTCGTTAGCAAGTTCACGGATTTTTTCTTCGTGTTCATCAAGAGTTTTAGCATAATTTATTATGTCGTTATAATATACAAAAACATCAGATAGTCCATAGAAAATCCTGTAAGGTACCATGTTGTGCATCTCGTTTCACGTATAGACTCTATTTGGAGTACTGAAAATTATTTTGCGGTTCCCAGTTTGTCCAAAATTTTAGAAATATTCAATGTCTCGACCATATGCGTTGTCGGTTGTGAAGCTAGTTATCGACAGTCAGTAACAGTAAGCCATTCATTGTTGACTTCGTTTTTTCTATTTTCAAGTAAAATCTAGATTTCGTTGTGCCGTTTTATTTCAGATTCAAGACTCTCAAATTAAGGTGTCAGCGTGAGCTAATTTCCGGGAATATAAAGTCAAACGTCATATTTGAAAATTCGTTTCAAGGCTCAATTTGTTTTTACAATGTGTTCATTATTGGAATTGAGGAGAGACTCTGATTCAATTTTACGTCTTATCGCGTTTACTACGTTATTTTCAAGTGTGTTAGATGTAGCTTGAAACGAAAAATCATGATCCCAAAATGTTATCGAAATTACTGCTACGTTTTGTGGTTGTAAAACTGGTGTATGAATAACTTCTGTGCACTTTGTTGTATTGATGGCAAATAATTTTGACGTACCTCCTAAATTTTCAATGAGTGCTTTATCAATAAGAATTCTTCGTTTGATTTCAATGGGGGGGATGTAACCTTCTGAAAGATGACTGTTCTCGACTTTTACTTCTATTACAACTTTGCTTTTGGATGAAATCAAAATTTTTTCTGGTGATCCTGCCGGGATTTCTCCTTTTTGTTGTTCTATCGTCATCGGAAGTGCCTCGAAAGTAGTCGGTAGTCCCGTGTCGCACTTGTCCGCGAGACATTTTACAAGCTTTTTGCCTCGCTATTATGAGTTTCCGAACGATTTGATGTTTCACTAGATTTATCTATCGGTCTGCTACGAGAGTTTTGGCGTTGTGGACTTCTGCAATTCTGGTCATCGTGGGAGGTTCGACTTTGTGAATGGTCGCTGTTGTTCGTGTCATTTTGATAATTGTGTGGTGACCTGTGCTTTTATTTTTCGAGTGATTCGTTACGGTATTGAGTTTTTGAATACCTATCACCTGACCTACTACGGTATTGACTATTTGAATATTCATCGCGTGAACTTCGAGAATGGTCGCAATGCTAGGTGTCTCTATGGTTTTCGCGGTATCTATCTCGTGAATTATTGCGACATCGATTTCGTGAATCGTTACAGTATCTGCTTGTGAATTATTACGGTATGGCCCTGGCGGATTTGCCAACCACGATTTCGTGGTAGGTATGTTATTTGTCCAAAACATACCTTCCACGAAATCGTGGTTGGCAAATCCGCCAGGGGGATATAGTGAATTATTATAGTATTGGTCGCGTGAATAGTTGAGGTATCTCTCTCGTGAATAGTTGCGGTGTCGATCACATGAGAGATATCGGTGTCGTGAATTTTCGTAGTATCTATCTCGTGAATTATTATGACATCTTTCTCGTGAGTAATTATGATGTCGATCATATGAGCTTTTACGGTATCGGTCTCGTGAATTATCGTGGTATCTGTCCTGTGAGTTGTCGCGTCGTCTATCTCGTGAATAGGAGTAGTATTGATCTTGTTAAGATATGGTTCATTCTATACTTATTTTAAGCGTAACTGTCAAAATTATCACATAAATTATCATAATAATTGTCTGGTGAATAATTGTCTGGTGAATAATTGTGGCGTGAATTTTCGCGGTACTAATCGCGAGAGTGTCGTGGTAATTATCGCGAGAGTTGCGTCGGTATTGATCGCAAGAGTTGCGATAGTAATCGCGAGAGTTGTGATAATAATCGTGAGAGTTGTCGCGTCATTGTTGGTCAAATGTGTTAGAGGGGGTTTTATTACGCGAGTTTGTTATGTACTCTGTTTCTTGAATTAATACTCGAAAGAAAAGAATTAGCAAAATGAATAGGTAATTTGAAATTCTTTTTTTCTAAAAGATTGTAAACTTCGGTTTTTGTGTTAAATTTTCGAACAAGGAATGAAAATGGTGAGTTGATGCTAAATTACAAGTCACATATTACAACTTGGTTTTCGAAAAAGTGTTGAGATTTGCAGAAAGCGTTATGCATAAAAGTGTCAAGTGTACTTACAGTTTTTACTAGAAAGATATATTTTTGTATAAATTGTGTTTCTCTAATTTGGTATCCGTTTTTTTTCGATTTTTTCGTTTCATCTTTTCTTCTATTATCAAGATTTGTTGAGCTCTCCGGAATTTCGAATATTTGTTGGGTATTCGGTGTTTGGATATCGGTTTTGCTGACAGTCGCGAAGTGCGTTGGTGTTACTACATCCACACATTAGCCACAATTCACTCGACTTATAAAAAAAGGGTCCCGTCGTATTTACTGTGTTGCGTTTTTTTTTCAATTTTGTTTGATCAATTCGACGGTATATTTATATTTGTTTATTTTACTTTATTTATTCCGTTTTTGTGTTTTTATTTTTATACTCGAATTTTTCCGCGAGGGTTTTCAGATCCTGCTTCTGACACCATTTGTAATAATAGATTTATTATACAGTTCGGATTGAGAGAGAGTGTAGAGAGTAATTAATTGGATGGATGTTCGAGAAGAACTGTCGATTAGGATTGAGATTAATGAAGTGGTGGAGGTGTGAAGTGGAGGGGATGTTCACGCGTGTCGATGCCGGGACCGTAGGACCAAGATGATAGATGCTGAGCTGAGATGTTGGAAGTGCTGACGTGTATGGGAATGAAGTAATAACAGGATGAGATGTAAGTGCTGTGTGAAAAAGGAATGATTAAGTGTAGGGCCGTTACATCTCTATATATTTATTAAAATGTTGTTTCCAGGACTTTTTTTAGTGTTGTACCGAATGTTGTTGCGACACTAGGTACTTGTCTGAATTGTCTTGGCAATGATCAATTGTGATAGACAGACTGTTTTTTGAATATTAGACTGATAAGCATGCTTTTTCGATAAAAATAGATATACAGTGACTCATAAAAAAAGAGCCTACTAGAGAGTATTAGTTCATAGCCCTGCAAACATTACAAAAAAATATGTTTTTCTTATCCAGCACATTAACCCTTTGACGTCAGAAAGACACTTTCCACAAGTCCTCTATTCGACGGGATTATTCACTATGAAATCGATGCGGAAAAAATTCGTAAAATACCTTACCACCTATTTTCGACATCGCTCTTTCTAATAGCGCTACTTAAACTGCACTAAAAAAATGTATGTCATATTTTTACAAAATGATTTGAGAAAACACGAAATTTGAGTGATAATTTTTTTTCATTCGATATTTCGGAAGCCTTATCGTATTATTTTCGAACAATAAAGGTGTTCAGAGGTGTTTTCGATTGTTGAATTTTCCAAAACCCTATATGTTTTCATTTTTCGCTTGTGTCATACCTGCAAAATAACGAAACAAAAGAATAAAAAATTTTCTTCGTTTTTTGGAGTATTCATATGTTGTGCTGGGAACGAATCTTTTACCGTCAATTCGTAAATTGGATATGATTTCCGATGTTTTTTGCGTCACTGATCAAGAATTTGACATTATTTTTGCAAAATTAATGAATTTAAATAAATTGTGTAAACAATCATTCTCAATATGGCAAGTTGATTTTCGATGTTTTTTGGGTCGCTGATAAAAATTTCGATATTATTTTTACAAAATTAATTTGTTTTAACAATTTGTTCGAATGAATTGTTTTGAACAAATTGTTTGGATAATTCGGAACAAGTCATAGTTTTTCGAAATCGAAACCAGCACGAAATAATACAATTATCATGATTATGCAGTAAGTCATTTGCCGAAATAATTTGTCTACAACATATCATACTACATTCTTCTACAAAAATACCATATTTACTTTTATTCCGTCTTAGAAAAAGGTCTTTCGAATCTTTCGAATCAATGACATGCCTCGTGGTGAGAATGATAATTTTTCAAAGATAATTTCAAATTCTTGATCAGCAACGCAAAAAAAATCGGAAATCATACCTAATTTACAAATTGACGGTAAAAGGCTCGTTCCCAATAGAACATATGAATGCTCCAAAAACGGAGAAAATTTGTTATTCTTTTTTCCATTATTTAGCCGGTATGACGCAAGAGAAAAATGAAAACATATAGAGTTTCGGAAAGTTCAACAATCGAGGACACCTCTGGACGCCTCTATTGTCCGAAAATAAAACAATAAGGCCACCGAATATGAAAAAAATGGTCACTAAAAAATTTGTGTTTTTTTACGTCATTTTGTACAAATATGATGTAAAAAATTTTTTTAGCGCAATGTAAGTAGCGCCATTCGGAAGAGCGATGTCGAAAATATTAGTTGGTAAGGTATTTTACGAATTTGTCCCTCATCGATTTCATAGTGAACAATCCCGTCGAATATAAATCTTGTGGAACGTGTCTTTCTGACATTGAAGGGTTAATAATAGTTGTACTTTGTACATTTACACAATAGAAAGAAAAACACTCCTACCAAATAAAACTTGACGCCATGTTATCGAATGCACGCGTACTCAGGTATAGAAAAAAAAAAGAAACCGCTTTTTTTCGTACAAAAAAAGTAAGTGAAGTTTTTTTTTAAAGGATTTAATATTTCGTATGACCCCCTTTTGCCTTTATGACTACTTGGAGCCATCTAGGCATGCTCTCCACAAGGTTTTGAAGATAGTATTCATCTATTGTCTCTCAAGCCTCTTTCAGTGCCGCAAAAGGAGCCTTTGTTTGATACGTTCGTTTTATCGATCTTTTCGTCCATGATTGACCATAGATTTTCTATTGAATTAAGATCCGGTAATTGTGCAGGCCACTCGAACATTTTCATTTTGATAGATTTTCGAAACTGTTGCGTTTTTTTCGCAGTATGCTTCGGGTCGTTATCCTGCTGGAAGATGAAGTTACTTTCCAATCCAACACGGTGCAAGGATACTTCCAAGTTTTTATTCAAAATATCGATGTATTTATGTGCAGTCAATATGTCGTTGAATTTGACCAAACCTACCCATGCCTAAGCAAAGCAATCATAAATCACGACGCCGCCTCCACCGTGTTTCACACTCTGCTGGAAATGACGCTCTTGATGTTCTTCTTCGGGTTTTCTCCACGCGCTAAGCCTTCTTTTTCGGTTAAATAATTCAACTTTACTTTCGCCAGACCAAAGAACTTTTTTCCAAAAATTAATTAGCTTGTCAGTATTTTGGGTGGCAAATTTTAGACGCTTCTTTTTATTGCTTTTATTGATAAACGGCCGTTTTCTGGCGAATCGGTTCTGAAAATCAGCTTCACGAAGCCTCCATCGAATTGTTTTAAGCGACACATTTAGATTAAGCTTGTCTTGAATCATTCGTACTGTGGTATACTATACATTTTTTTAAATTTTACGTACGATGCAAGAGTCGTCTCGTCTCGTAGTTGCCTGTTTTTATCCTCTTCTATCTCTGTTCGCAACAGAACCAGTCTCTGCAAACTTTTTCAGTTTTTCCACCTGAGTGTTGCTCGCTTCAAATTTTATAACTAGCATTCTCTGCAAAAAACCTTTTCGAATATCTTTAGTAATCAATTTTCGTAATTGGAGGCAAAATTTATTTCCCAACTATCTTAGCCGACAACTCTTCGCAACTGAATAATGAGCCGGTGAATGAAGCAAACGTACATAGCAAGATCGCCTAAGGTGATAAACAAAATACAGTAAAATGTCGCTCAAGGATTGGATATTGGCCTTATAACAGTGGTCACTTTATTTTGTCCTATACTTAAACAAAAAATTTACGAAATATATTACGAGAAACTGGACTGAAATAAAATAATATAGAAATTCATTCCGATAATTAAAACGGAGTTAGTACATACTCGGTTAGCAGGATAATTGATCAGGTTTCGAAATTATTTTTTACGATATTCCACATCTATCCTCTAAAGACGTAATGGTTTTTTTGTCAGTCACTGTAGGTCTATACACTATACATAATTTTATTAAGGGCTTACATACGTCCAGAATTATAAAAAAATCGATTTTTTCACAAATTAATATTCTCTTCAGTTTTAGGCGTATTTCTGTCACAGTCGATTGTAAAAATTCCCTATAGATCAAAAGTTATTATAAAAAACCTGACTGCCCAACGAAAGGGCCTGATACGCGCCTACCTGCGCAGACTCGTTTGAGGCAGCTGGCCTTTACCCTCGGAGCTTTTTAGCCTGTCGGTTCTTTAGTTATCCTACAGTATGTCTAGGGACGTTTATAAAGCATTATGCGAATATATTTAGGTTTTTGAAATTGAAGATTAGTTCTCTTTGATCGTTTGAAGCGAGCACTTGTGTGTCGTATTTGTGATTTTCGAAAATCACATTCGAAAATTCGAAAATTCTATAGTCTGTCGAGTCAGATTTTTTATATTGTGATTTAAAAATGTTATAAACATAAAGTAATAAACTGTATCATAAACATGTATCATAAACATTATGATACAAAATGCACACTTTTTTTAAACCGCTGTGAATTGCTAAATTTTTCGAATTTCAAAAATCCGGCTCGACAGACTATAACTACAACTTTAATTTACAAGAATATTTTTACGTTTTGCAGATCTATCAACATTTCAAGAAGAAATGATGCAGACCGTCGAGCAACTTTTTTTTCATAGTGCTTCGGGAAACGTTATTGTTTGTTGTAATTTTTGAAAAAAAATGGAATAAATTTTCTTACAAAGTTTAAATACTAATAAACAATGTGTAAAAATTATTTTTATTAATTTCTATTACTATCTCTTCTAAAACAGTTTTTCATGTAGCGCGTTTTAGGCACTGCTGGACGTATGTAAGGCCTTAACTGTTTTAAAATTTCTTAGTAAATTCGAATACATGGTTTATTTATTCTATCATTACACCTGAAATCATTCGACCAAACTTCTTAAGAGATATTATTTGATGTGAGTGATATAGCTCGCTAGAAAATATTGGTCGTTATCAGCATACATTTCATGTAAAAGTATTTCGATGAATATTAGGAAAAAGAAATCATACTTCTACACGTAGAGAAAGTTACGTACAAAGTATCATAGTACAATAAGATCACCATATATTGTCATATTCAGTAAATTTTACGATCGCACGCAGTAATTTTCGGAGAGCGTTAACTAATTTAGCGTTCGAATCCAACCAGGTGTTTGTTCAATATTTTAATCAACATATCAATAAAAGAAGCCCTAGAATTATCATACACACACGTTCGAAACTCTTCAAAGTTCACTAAATTACACCGTCAAATGTCAGTCGTGGCAGGAAATATAAAGGAAATATACAAGAGTCTACTCTCCGAATCTTTTTTTCCTGATTCATGTGGATTTCGTTTGGGGTGGCGCACCAGAAGCACAACATTTTGGACAGCACTCCAGTAACAATAAACTCATTTACTCCTGTATCCGTTTTCAAGCATGAAAATAATTATATTTATGACTATGAATGGCAGAAGAATACAGTTTCTAATAATTTCATTGTTCAAGGTCTACACAGAATTGTAATATCCTGCATGGTCCATGCAAGTGATAGATAAGTGGGATTGATGACAACCAACTATGATATAACTCCAACATAACATTATATAAAGAAAACTTGTAAAATTGTATGGAATGGAAAATTTGACAATATCTGTCAAATTAACCTAAATCAGCAATTTCATCATTTTTTGAGACAGATCATCATTTTCAATCAAATTACTTATACATAAAAGAAATTGGATCCAAAGAAAGGATCCACCGTATTGGATCCGACATCTGGAATTTTGTAATTTTAAGTGCAGATTCGTAATCAGGAACTTCAAAACCTCCGAGTAACAACATCTTCTCTCGTCAAATGACTTTTGGTACGCGAAATGTTAAAAAAAGTTTCATGAAAAAGTTGCTGGGCAAAAAGAGGGACGTATAAGCATGACCTTTAACTTGACCTTATATGACCTTGAAATAATCTGTAACAGGAAATTCGTTCGCAAGCCCTGACCGCTTGAAACTCCAAATTAAAGGACCTAGCGACCTCATCAAAGTAGGAGGGAGGGGGAAGCCGAGTCGGTCCGCGGACCAGAAAGAGACACTCTCCTCTCGGCTATCACGATAGCAGTTTGTAAAGAGGGAGTTCGTACCAAGCCACACTAAATTAATAATAGAGGAATATACGCAATAACGAACAAGAGGACGCACTGTAAACCAGCGCTTCTAGGAGTGAGAGGCAAGGGGACTCACTTTCAACAAGCATCCCGACGAGGAAACCCGAAAAGAGGCAGTATTCTACCATATCCACGTCATTGTTTCCGGTCAATGGTAAATGTAGAAGATTTATTCGATATTTTTGTAAACAGATACGATTTTCGCATAAATACACGTACAAGTTCCTTTTGACCTTGAAATAACCTAAAAACTTGAGATTTGACCTTATCAATCATACACATCTCGTTGTAAAATTTTCTGCTTTTTCCGATTCCGGGGTCGAAAATAGGCGTTTACATTGAAAAATGTTTATTTGACGGTCAAATAACCCTTAAGATCAAGTTCAAGGTTAAATTAAAGGTGACTTTTATACATCCTCCTTTTTGCCCAGCAACTTTTGAATAAAACTTTTTTTAATATTTCGCGTACCAACCGAGTTATTCTCCATTAAACGTTAAGATGGTCCACCCAGTATATTTATATTTGAAGAACATGTTCATCAGAGTTGCTGTGGTGAGCACCGATTGTTCGAAAAAATAAATTCTCTATAGAAATCGGTTATTGTCCGGACATGTTTTCACATTATACACACGGAAGAAAAAAATATCAGGACCGCCCTCGTAAGCACGAAGTGTCTCGACTATGCGCGATACGACGTTGAAAAAATCCTGACAACAGCCTCTTGATAAATATATATGTATATGATCTGGCAGAGCGTCAATTATCCGAACAATTGGGATCGGGCATCTTTCGGATAATCGAAAATAAGGATAACCAAATAGCAATATTCCATGGGCAAAAAAAATTGATTCTTTAAATATGATGAAATGCGTATATTCAAAAATTTAATGAACATTAATATGTGAAAATAATGTTACGTTTGTTCGCGACTCTGCAGTAGACTGCAAGTGGGAAGCAAACTCCACGCGAGCGCAGACAGAGAAAGCAGAGGGTACGTACAACAATGTATACATCATCGTGCAATAATGTATAGGGCGTCATCATTCGAATAACTAAAGCATTGAGATGACCAAAATTATTGTTTAGATAATTAATACTTTGAATAACCCGAATCGTCATTTGGATAATTGACGTTTCAAATAAATCAAGTAGCCATTCGGATAATTGGCGTTTCGGATAACTGACGTTCGGGTCATCGACGCTCTACTTACATAAATGGATATTTTTAAACATGAAGATAATGTGTTAACTATAAATTACAAAATGCCACTCTTTCGCCCTTATATGGTGGTAAGGCATAGAAACCCGTATTTATTATTGTTAACAAATACTACAGTTTAACACATTGAGGCCTTTATCTCTTTTTCACTGTCAAGACTCTAGCGCACATCATGTAGAATCCCCACATTTATTTGACAGGGCGTCGCTGAGGCCGTCCCCACCAAGTGATCGACACTTCAGCTCGATAAACCCTTTCATATTAGTTCGGTCCAACAGTTTTCGGCTCTGGTATAAAGTTTCATTTTTCCTCCGAACAATTGACTCTTCTGCTCTGAGTTGACAACTCACAAAGCGCCTCATAATTCACAGAAATACAAGGAATTATATTCCCTTGCTTTGCTATCAATATCATATAATGATGCAACAAAATAATACCAATGGAAAAAACGACATAAATAAATTATGACACTTAAAACACATATTATTTGATGAATATTTCCGTAATCGAGATTCATTTTACTATAAATAATGGAAAGGAATAAACTTCATAATAATGCCAAACATGTAATGATCAATGCATCGAAGTCAGCTGTGCAGAGACTATGAAAAGTCTAACAAAAATCGCTTAGATAGCCAGCAAGTAAAAGAAGTTGGTAAGAAGTAGAGCAAAACAAAAAGGAGGCATAAGAAAAAAAATTACAGAAAAAGTGATACATTATATGGAAGAGATTCCAAAGTTTGATATGCCAAATATAGCCGATCACCCACATCGATTTATAAGGTTTATGTACATTAGCAGAATGCTACATAGGCGAGGGTACTTAAATCACGAAACTCATCGACCTAATGGACTCGATCCCCTTCACTCTCAGATGTATGTTGTGGTAGAAAAGCGTTGGAAAGAGGGAAGGGCGTTTATAGTACAAGAATACCAAATAGTAAAAATGATGAATGCTTCGTTTTGCGAGATCGACAAATTACAGAAGAACGGTTGTCGTGTGAAAGTAATTAAGTATACGGCAAAATCTCTATGCGGCCGCATTCTTATTTGTAGATCGATTTATCTTTTTTAACCGATTTTGCATTTTACAAGGGAAAATAATGATAATAGTTATACATTGAGCAGTTGAGCATACTGCCGAATTGATGAAATTTTGAATATTTGTTGGCAAATGTCATAAGTGTATAACATTCTTTCCGAATTTGCAACATTTCTGTGAATAATTGCACAGCTTCGATATTTTGACCTGTACACAGTTATTCATGGCAAAATTACGCTTATGATAGGAACGGACTACCCAATAAAATTGCGGGATCAAGAAAGCTCCTGTAAAAAGTGATGATAGAATAAAATAATGAAGAAATTCGCGGATAATTTGGCAAGCACTTGTCAATATACACGAATTCCGAAATCCTAATTAAAAGGTTTCGACTGGTTGGTTGATAAATAAATAGGGAACACTGAATTACACTATATTAAATTTATTCACAACGATAAAGTTATTTCAAGTGAAGTGTATTAGATAAAAAAAGACCCTACCGGAATAAGTTCAAATGTGAATAAATGAGGAAAATTCAAGAAAATCGGGGTAGTAACGTAGGTTACCACCATGCTTCTAAGGGTTAATCTGGTAAGAAACTGAATCTACTCAAAAATTGCGTTTATGTGCAGAAACCTATTAATCAGAACTTTTTAAAGTACAAAATCTATTTGACGTAAGTTTGCATAAATTTAGCGAGAAAATGTTGGGTCGAAAATGAAAAATTCTTTCATTTCAAGGGACTGGTATCATGATCTCTTTAAAA
The DNA here is from genome assembly GCA_959613375.1 of Heteropelma amictum. Taxonomy (NCBI): domain Eukaryota; kingdom Metazoa; phylum Arthropoda; class Insecta; order Hymenoptera; family Ichneumonidae; genus Heteropelma; species Heteropelma amictum. The sequence goes on along the minus strand of OY390720.1, from coordinate 13,275,416 downwards.
CTCTACTCTACGAAAGTGACCTCTCGGGCGAAGAAGTTTTGCCATGAAGAATAAAGTTTCAATTTTATTATGCGGGAGTGGAGAACGCATAGCGGCATCTTTCAAGGCCTTTTTAATGGGTAAAAATCCCCATATAACTGATTTTTTTTCCGGAAAATCTGAATCTTTTTCCATTAAATGTAAATTAAATGCACAGAGAAAGAAATATTTGCGAATATTTTTCATTAGAATGGAGAACAATATGAAGAACTATGTAATGTTAGTAGCAGTCACTATCATGGAATGACTGATAAACACTGAATATATGTGTATCAACGTAATCATACCTTAAACACCTCCCAGGTGGCACTGAAAGGCAGAACGGCAACTCCGACGAGGAGGTCAGCGACCGCGAGACTAACTATGAACATGTTTGTGACGTTTCTAAGCTTGGTCGTGTGGTAGACCGCCAAGATGACGAGAACGTTGCCAAGTATCACCATTACGTCGACAATAGCAAGAACGACGAGGGTTGCAACGATACCAGCGCCTGACCACTCGACATCCTCGTACAGAGCGGAACACGCGGTAGCGTTAAGGTCCCGCATCGCCACTTTCAACTTCTTGAAATCGTATTCCCCGTGGCCCACATTACGCCAGCGCGACGTTTCTTTCTTCTTATTCGGTATTGTTTTTCCCCTTTTTTTTTCTTCTTCTGAACTCACCACTCTCTATTTATTCTTGTACAGCAACGTTGCACCTAGTTTTCATTGACGAAACGAAAAGTGGGAAAGTGGATAAAATGATACGAAACGAGATGGAAGATGGAAAAAATCGGAGAGAAATGACAAGATCTGGAAAGTTTTGCTCCCCAATTCCACGTCACGGTTGTGTTAAGTGCTTAAAACCTTTATGGGAGACGCAGTTTCAAATTTATTCATGGTTTCGATCTTACGTAAAAGTAACTTGGCTCCACTTTTCTCTTATTGGTGCGACCAGTGCTTTGGAATTCTAAACGTCCGTTTCATCTGAATCCCGACGTTTTATTGTTATGCATGTTAACATCGTGCACCCGCCTGCAAATTTGTCGAACCCCCGTGGGTTTCATAGACGAATAAACTCGTTTAAGGTTGCCGTTCGTCGCCAATCTTCTAACCCAGAAGCTCGTTGTATCGATCAGCCGATGGGACTAGATACAATATTGTTTCTTCCACCAAACTAAAGTTTCTTTGCCGAATCGATGCGAGGTGTAGAGGTGTAGATCCAGTAAATCCCACGAAACATTGTATGACTATTACAGGATTTCATGGGTTCTCGGTGTAAGCGAATATCACCGTAACCCTCTTGCTTTTTTACCTTGTATTTTATCTCTTTCTTTTTCATGATCTCCATTTCTGACATTCTTCCATACCAAATGCTTCACTTCGACTTTTTCACCCTATTAAATGATTGTATGACTATGACAGAAAAAAAACTCAGCGAAAAGTCGTCCCGGAAGTTCGTCGTGCGTTGAAAATTTTCACAATATCGATTGAAAGCTTTAATTTGCGTTTTTTCTTAGTTGGTGTTAACGGCCGCAAAGTCAGTCTCTCTCTCTCTCTCTTTCTATCAAGTTATATTTGGTGTAACTAAAACACGGTATAAATCACGTCAGTGACGACTTTCGCACATTGCTTTCATCTTTCTCCACTGAAGATCATATATGAATATATACAATATTTTATCTCTCGTTCAAAATATTTTACTGCCGCTTAATTTTCCTTTTTGTATTACATTCAAAACAATTGCGATGTATAAAAAAACGTCATCAAGTTTACCTCATAATTCAAATAGATTATTCTAGCACTGTGGATATATATTTTACGTATTGTTTAATCAGCCTTTCGAACATATTATTTTTATTATTGAATATATCCCATTTTATTTGTTTAACAGATTTCTATAATCACACAACAACAAAAGTAATTCACTCGATGAGTCAATCGTCACGTATTTTTTAAATAATTATACATTGATGTACGTATATATGTATATATATATATTACCGATTTATAAATAATATATGTATATCAGTATTTTATGAACGTTTAGTTTACAAATACAATCACAGCCCGGTATAACAGTATTATTTAGAAAGGACGTTTAATTTACATTATACGTATCCATTTAGGTATTCATTCCTCTTAATTATGGATTAAATTTTGAATTGTTCCCATTCTCTGTGCATCTTATTGTAAACACCGATCAAACGATCTTTCGATACTTCCAATATTGAAGACATCGCAACGGTTCGATTATCCAATCCACTTTAAAACATTCCACTGCTTGTCGCATTTTTATATTAGTCACCTCGTATTGATTACTATATCACTGTCGACGATTTTCTGTCGAAATATATGAGACTATCTCTTCACATCGTAAAATTCGTTTATTATTTGAAAAACGTTAAACGGATTCTTGAAGACTTTCAGCCAGCCACTCCCGAAAACAGCACCTGAAAAAATCAAATAGAAAAATAGAGGAAATATACAAATTTAAGCAGACTGGGTAAATTAGGTCTAGTTTGTTAGACAACACTTTTCGGGCTCAACGATCCTCTGTCAAAATAGTTTATATTAAACTGTTCATAGGTGCAAACAAAAGTGCAATAAATTGGTTCATTTTATAGGGATTCGAAAAAATCGGTCATATGAAAGATACTAAGGACATTATTGATTTCAGAAAATAACGAAATCGATTAAACAATCCTTCCTTAAAAAAAAAGTGTGAGCAATGTCGAACTTTCAATATATTTGGTATTATCAATTCGTTCTTTCTGTTGTGATTAGCTGTGGAAAGAGCTGAAGCAGTAGTTGTCAGATGAGCAAAATCACAGGTGTACGAACATTAGGGTGGGTCAAAACAATCGATTACTTTTTTTTACGAGTGCCACGGAAACGTGGGTTACTAGACACCTTAAAAAATGCTCACCAAATATGAGCTCTTAATTTTAATAGGAAGATCCTTCGCATCGCAGTTTTTAATTTTTTTCTCAGTCCAATGGAAAAAAATTCATATCTCATCATTGATTGATTGTATAGAAAAATGTTTTTGAAAAATTTTGTAGGAAATTGAATGCTCTACAAAAAAGGTCTCTTATATTTTTTCCATATACCTCACCATTCCAAAGATATTGCAGATTTAAGTTTGATTATTTTAAGACAAATTTCATTTTTGTTTATGAATTTTATAACTCGACAATAAATGGCTATTATAAAATGCGCAATACAAGTTTTTGTAGGAAATGAACTGCTCTATAAAAATGGTTCCTTATGTTTTAGCGATTAAACTAAGCGTTCAAAAGATCAAATCAGCGATCAAAATCAGTACACATGAAAATTTTATAATGAATATCTTTTGAACGCTTAGTCCTTTATTGTTGAGTTATAAAATTCATGAGCAAAAATGAAATTTGTCTTAAAATAATCAAACTTAAATCTTCAATATCTTTCAGATGGTGAGGTATACGGAAAAAATATAAGAGATCTTTTTTGTAAAGCATTAAATTTTCTACAAAATTCTTCAAAAACATTTTTCCGTACAATCAATTACTGATGAGATATGAATTTTTTTCTATTGGACTGAGATAAAAATGAAAAACTGTGATGCGGAGGATCTTCCTATTAAAATTAAGAGCTCATTTTTGGTGAGCATTTTTTTAAGGTGTCTAGCAACCAATTTTACCATGTCACTTGTAAAAAACAAAATAATCGCATTTTTTGACCCACCCTACTGAACATATTGAACTGTACTCTACAATAACTAATTCATGTAGCTCACCGTCTTTATTAAGTTTCGAGTTTAAATGTTTATTTTTGAAAATTTTGGAATATTGGAGGTCGGAGCATATCCTAAAATGAAAAATTAGATCAAAATTTACCGTAAGGAAGAAAGGTTATGGCCGTTCAAAGTTTCTAATGATTTTGATTTTTAGAAAATGTATTATTCTAAAGGTGATTTGAGTTGTTGCATTTCATTTCGTTTGTGCATTTCGTTGACTTTACGTTGATGATACGCTAAAATGTATCTAAATCGGTGTGCTGGAAGATTATTTTTTATACTTAAATTTGTGTACTCGATACAGTCCGACCTCCGAATAAGAAACCAAAAGCCCCCAAGGGGAAGAGTTTTTCGTATACATATCTCGGATACCCCTGTCTACCTCTACTTACTACCTACTACCTCTGCCTGAAACACACTCACACACGCACACACACATATTCACGTACGCATGCACACATCAATTGACACTACACGTTCACTCTATTTTGCCCAAATAATCTCTCCCAGGCTGGTTTCTTAACCAGTGGTTCTGCACACGAATTTCTTGTGCTCGGAGTTTGAGTCTGAGTGGCGGAAGCGCTCGAGTGGGAAACTGGGGAAAGCTTCTTATTGCCGAGTTTCTTATTTGGAGGTTGCCCTGTATGTAATACTGCGCATATATTGACTAGCTAGGTTTATTGCGACAGGTACTGTGCATCTCCCGCCATACTGCGCACACCACTATACCTGCGCCATGCGCCAGGTAGTTAAGGACTCTATTGTTTCATCTCAATCTAGTAGAGTTTTGAACGAACTTTTCATACAAATTGTCAGATATATTTATCGTGTACATAATAATCAATTATTTCATTTGAGGGAAGAAAATGTTCTGTGGCCATATAAGAAAGGAGGTTGAAAATTAAAATAAATAATTTGTTATATCAATACTTCGCCTTCATGTTTGTTTAATAACTGGTTCATTTATAATTGCAAGATGTGCAATATTACCAAGTCTGTAAAAAGAATTGAAATAGTATTTGTTTTCTCCAATCCCTCCCTACATAATCTTTCTTTTCCTTCATATGTCTTTTTCATTCTGCTAGTGCGGAGCTTTACCTTCTCTGACACCTTTTGAGCTCAATGTGCCGCGATGTAGATAAATATGAACTGCAAAATTTTAGATGAGATCAATTAATCTTGAAAGGAGCTTTCGCCACGCTTAAGATAATGGGTATTGTAAAGTGGACGTTATTAAGGAAGTTCTTCGTTTTGTATATTAATCAATCGCGTGTGATCTGTAATTCGGTTCGATCTATAATAAAAACATAAAGAATGATACCTGCACCCCTTTATATCAATATATATACGTGTGCATATGTAGTTTCGGAGCATAGAGTGTTCAATATACATTACGTGTGCGATATTCAATAGAAACTCCCTTACTTAAAATAATTTTACCGTGATATGTACATGCGATAAAGACTGATGATACTGTGACCTAAATATTCCAACAAAGAAAAAAATGGAGGTAGGGGAAGCATTGAAGACAAGTGATTGGAAACAAAGGACAAGAAAAAGTTCGAAACGAAATTATGTTAGTAGGAAGGCCGCGAATCATGTAACAATATAGGAGAGACTAGTGGATATGAAATATTACGTGAAAGCTCGTTTCACCATCGGATGAAAATTTATTTTCTACAGGTGAAAAAAAAGAGAATATAATGAAAATGTTCTTTTGATACAGAATGAAATTATATATCTGTATGATTTTCATATGATGGATAAAAAAATTTTGACTTGAAAACCCTACCATTCTACAATACTGAAATCTTAACTGAAAAAAAGAAAACCCAAATGAATTTCGCTTAAATATAAATGCAATTGAGGAGAAATCACACTCAAGTAGATCGATTCAACTCCAAGGGAATTCGAGGATAAGAGTTTAGTGAACTGTGCTTGTTTGATTTTGTAACGACCTCACAAAAAATGTGTTTCTATCAGTCAACGATAAGAGGCTCAATAAAGTAAAGCTCATGTAAATAAAATAGGTTTTCAAATCACCTGTATCGAAACTGCGAGTTCCAATGGCTGTTTAGCCAGCCGAAGCGAGCGAATTTCAGACCGAGGCGAAGTAGGGCAGAAACATCCAGTTGCTGCCCGCGCTTTCTGCCCTAAGGCAGAAAATACTCTGTTTCTGACTTCATTTCATCCCGGCATGAATTGCATTCCTTTATTGTACCTTTATTGTACCTTTACGGCCGGCAATATTTGTACCATTCGAAACATTGACTAATCTGATGTTTTGTTGCACTATCTGTCGAAAATTGTCTCGTTTCGTCTGGCTCCAGACATTAAAACTCTTCATTTTAATACAGATGATATGAAGAATATAGTATGGCACGGGACGAAACACGATTTCTGATGAGTGTGATGCAAGGGCTCGCCTTCAGCTCAGGTAGGCACCTTCACACTTGTCTGACATCGCCTTGTCTCGTCCCTAGCCGCAAAATATATTATATTAGGCAGTTGAATAGTTTCGAGGTGCATTAGATAAGTTTTGTTCAAATGAAGTAAATATGTTTTTCCATTTCAAAAACCTCATACCAACACACATCATAAATATGTGCACAAGTACATAATAGGCAGAGGTATAATACAAATATCGTTGAATTTAACCACCAGGAACAATGAGATCAAAGCTTGCAAAGTTTATACAAAAAGACCGGCTGTTGCCGACACCACCAGGGTCGTCGCTTCGCCGAGCACGAGAGCATCGTGGTGTTCTCACCCGCAACTATTCTCTAACATGTGTATCGTTGCGATTGAAGATAGTATTATATGCGAATATGCGGATCTATTCTTGTTAGTGATGTGCTCGTAGTTGTTCGGAATTTTTTTATTTCTTTTCTAGAATGCACGTATGCAAATTTATGGATGAAAGTTATGTGTGGTGAAATTTGGGTAGCTCCGAACATTTAAATGAAATAAACTAAAATATCGAATTTACCTGCAAATGATTTTTTTTTAATTGCCAACTATAATTGGAATACCTTGAGCCACTGCAATTCAAAAACGCATCATCCCTTCATTATTCAATTATCGACAATACAAAAACAGTAGCCATTAATTTCTAACAATAGAAAAGACCGTAGGTACCGGCCCTACATTGTAATGATGATAGCCTTCTTTAGTTTTATAATTATCAAGGGTCGCTGTAGCGACTCGACACTGGTACTTTACCGTCCTACTATACGGATAGATCGTAACGCTACCGCGACTTTCTACACACTCAGCAACTTGTATCAGCGGTTTTTTCATATGTTAAGAGATTGATTAATTTACGATTAGAATTGATTCAATTAACGATCTATTTTGCGATAATACTGGGTGCAATGTGCGCGCTTTACTAAACTTCCTCATTTCACTTATCGTCAAAGCATGATTGAGATCCAACCAATAAGGTCATCGCTTTAGAGTTGGGGTATAGTCTACATTTCCTTTATCGTGAAATACTTGCAGGACTAAATTCTGTACTGGAAAAAAACGAAGTATTGATTATTTCAATAGCCATTCTAATTTTTAGGATAGAATTGGTCCTTGACAAAAACAAGTAATGTATACGGTCTCCTGCGTTAATGTAATGGGGACGGGTGATTCAAAAAACGTACCGCGACCTGTCGTTGCTTTTCTCTTATATCTTTGCCATACGTGGTATGTGTTTGCGGAAAACGGCTATGTCAGTGCGCCACGCTGCGGCCTGTGCGTGTACGTCGCGTCCGTTGGCTTCAAATTATTCGTACAATTCCCGATCGGGGCATGGGAATATACTGACACAGAAAAATTGGCAGAAAAAGCCGGGATTTCTCTATTTGGTTCCTGATTCTATCCTAGCATTCCCTATTCGAAAACGCAGACCAGGGAAAGCCTAGAGACGGCCGGATGTAAAGTCGGGACGTCCCGACCACATTTTTACACGGGAACCGGAAACAGATCGAGATCGAATCGAGAATGACCCTATAGTGTGAATCGGGCGTAAATGCAAAATGCATTTTAACCGTGCGGTTAGCTGTATTGAAAGAAAAAAATAACATTTCATTGAGATAATGTCATTACATTTTGTATTGGATTGAGGCCTCAGGCGTGGGAGCGGTTCAAAGATATTTTTTTATCAAAAAGTGCCAAGTGCTAAAAGTTGGTGTGAAGACGCTACTACGTCTCTAGGTTTGGGGCTTTCCGCATCAAATCGGCCACTTTTGAACCCGAATGCAGTCGATTTTATTCCAAATTAAATTTTTTTTTCAATTGCTTGTAACTTTACGAAAATCGCACCGATTGGACCATTTTTTTCAATTTTTCGATTGAATGGTTTTTCAAGAACGCAGTTGACGTGCGGCTCGATCGGCCACGCTAGTTAAGCCATATTATGCGCGGCCAATACTGGAATGAGTGATTGCTTGGCGAAGCGTCTGGCGGCGCATGGTATCCGGGACCTGGTGATTCCAACGGGAAACACCAATTGTCGAAAGAACCATCCCTACCGGCATGGGTTTTCTGCAGTTTCCTCGCGCTTTTATGCAAATACGAGTTCCGTAAAAATCCGGAAAATGTATAAGGTAAAGAAAAATATATACCGTGCGACCTCGAAATAAGAAACCCAATAATAGAAACTTTCCCCAATTTCTCACTCGAGCGCTTCCCCCACTTCGACTCGCACTCCGAGCTCGAGAATTTCATGCGCAGAATCTCTTGTTAAGAAATCAGCCTGGGAGACATTATTCGGGCAAAATAAAGTGAACGTTGTAGTGTAAATTGATGTGTGCATGCGTACATGAGAGAGACCGACAGAGGTAGTAAGCGCGGATTGCCCGCCTGGTAGGGGTATGCGATATATGCGAAAAACTCTTCCCCTTGGGAGGTTTTGGTTTCTTATTCAGAGGTCAGACTGTAACTGAATATTCCATATCTTATTTCGAAAATTTTTATTTTTCTAAATTGTATGTTCTCACTTAATTTTTCTTAAGTTTATTCTTCAATGATAATTTTTTTTCATAAAAAAAATTGCCAGTAAATATTTTGATAAGTACTCATCAATTTTTTGTCAATAATTTAGTTCAGATGGAATTTATTTTTTTTCAATATTTTCGGCGTTTCTGTTTTATAATAAACATATAAGCCGCAATCTCTTATGGAGGGATAAATTATGAGATGAATGGTTATGCAAATATTTCTTTCTGTTGGATTGGCTTGTGGGTGATACATGGCCGTCGTCCAAGGCTGCGCTTCCCAGCGGTTACATGCTTCTAACCATTTTTGACTCACAAACTGCGGTCCATTGTGTTTCAGGACGGCTCTTGGATATCCCCATCTGTTGAAGACTTCGTGCTCGAGGATTTTTAGGACGTGTGGAGTCTCGGATGAACCGAAGGGGAAGGTCTCGACCCATCGTGAGAATAGATCGATCACGACGAGAATGAACCGTTTTCCGTTTTTGGAACGTGGATAGGCCCCATGAGATCCACGGCTATGGTTTCCCATGGCTCTCGTGGTTTGTCAGACCTAATCGCTGCAGGATACGGCGGCTTTTATGGTTTCACCCGAGAACAAAGGTGACATTGCCGTACGTATTCCCGTACGTCGCCGCTCAGTCGTTTCCACGTGAAATGTTGCTGTATGGCTGGCAAGGTTTCTCGGTAGCCTGGGTGTCCAGCAAGCGCTGAATCGTGGTATTCCCATAGTACCCGGGTTTTAGCACTCTCGGGAACAATGAGCCGCCAATTGTTTTGTACTTTTTGCCCAACGCTGCCGTTGGTTATCCGGATGCTGAGTAGAAGATTTGTATCCTTCCTCAGTTCACAAAGAATGGGATCTATCTGTTGTTCCCGGATAACGTTCTCCGTCAGATAGTCCAAGGTTATCTCATAAACTACGGGCGCAGACTCGGGGCTTAAGATTTTTTCCTTTTCCGGTGGAAGTGTTCTTTCCTGGTTTTCAAGATCGGTGACGAAGCGGTCCTCAGGGGACCGAGAGAGGGCGTCTAGGAGCTCGCTCGCTTGACCTGGGACATGCTCCACCCGGTACGGGAGCTCTTCTAAGAGGATCGCTAACCTACTCAGTTTAGATTTTTCGTTTTTCATGTTTATCAGCCAGGTGAGTGCCCGATTATCGGTGCGCAAAGTGAATGGTCGATCTTCTAGGTAGCATCAAGAACGTTTCACTGCCCAGATGATGGCCAAGCACTCCTGTTGATTGCTGTGGTATCTTCCTTGCGTTGAGGTGAATTTGGCTCTAGCGCAACTGATAATGTGTTCCTCGCCTTCTGGAGTTAATTGGTAGAGAACTGCTCTCATTCCCACTTTACTCGCGTCAGTCTATAGGATGTATGGCAGGCTTGAATCAGGTCTGCTTAATTTCAGAGGTTTGCTCATTGCGGCCTTTACTTTAGGGAACGCCTCCTGTGCCTCGTCGGTCCATTGAAATTTCTTGTTCTTCGGGCTGGCTAAGAGGTCTGTGATGGGCAAAGTCAGCGTCGCGAAGTTAGGTAAGCATTCCCGGAGCCAGTTACAGGTCCCCATGAATTGTTGTACTTCTTACTTCGTTTTAGGTGGAGAGAAATCGAGGATTATGCCTACGTGTTCGTGCTGCGCTTCGTTTCTGGTTAACTTTACGTTATGTCCCAAGTAACACAGTTCCGTTTTCCCGAAATGGCACTTGTCGGTGGAGCACATTAGTCCATGTAGTGACAATCTTTTAAAGACCATTGTGAGATGCTGTATGTGCTCTGCCCAGGTATGAGAGAAGATTATGATGTCGACTAGGTAAACTACGCGGAATTGATTGATGTACCCGACGAAAATTTCTAGACTCCTAAGTCTTTGAAACGTATTTGGAGCATTTTTTAAGCCAAAGGGCATGACTCTGAACTCATATGTTCCACCGTCTGGGGTGGTGAATGCCGTTAATTTTTTTACCGAAGGGTCCATCGGTATTTGCCGCTCTTGAGATCTATGGTTGAGAAGATTTTGGCAGTTCCCAGCACTTTCAGAGAGTCGTGAATCCGGGGTATACGTTGAATGACGTTTTCAGTAATCGCCTTTAGACGTCGATAGTCCACGCAAAAACGTGGGTTTCCATTTTTCTTGGTTACGATCACGATGGGGGAACTATAGGGTGACGTACAGGGCCCCCAGGATTACATGTCGTCTACCTGCTCTTTAATTATTTTTTGTTTAGTGTCCGAATATGGAGGAACCCGGAAAGTTTTGTCTGATGTTAGCTTGATTTTGTGCTTGGTGCTCTGGGTTTGAGCGAGGTGGCCGTTAGGCTGGAACATAGCTGCGTGGTTTTTTATGCAGGTATAAAAAGCGGATACCCATTCTGGAGGAAATGATTGTTGTAATGACTCGAGTTCTACGCAGGGAGACTTTTCCGGAGTCATCGGTGCGTTAATTAATCGTGTTGAAAAGCGCTCCGTTTGCCCGAGGTATAATATTCCCGTCCGCCAGTCAGTGATTGCGCCTTGCCGTACGAGCCATGGGTATCCCAATATGAGAGGTTCCCGAACTTTTGGGGCAACCCACGCTTTTACGTGTAACGGGTGTCCCTGAATGTCGACCGGGAATTCCGTTTCTCCATTTAGAGGCATCTGGGCGCCGCTACATGCAAGTTCTGCATTTGATTCTTTTTTAGTAATGTTGAGTCTGGATGATAGTATCTCTGGTCGGACAAAGCAGTAGCTGGCGAAACAGTCGATGGCTGCGCAAATCTCCTTGCCCGCCAGGATGACCCATATATGTGATAAATAGCTGTTGTTACTCCCGATCTGCGTTATTCTTAGTTGCGGTTGATGGCAGGTGTCGGGTTAGCTGCCACCACTCAGGAGTCTTCCGATGTCTCATTTTGATCGGCTCTCTTCTGCACTAGAACTGGCCAGTCTCGGTGGTAGTGTTTTCCTGGGCAATGCCAGCAAGCGGAGAGGGTTTTCTCATCCGTCGTGGTAGCCTTGGGTCTTTCGGTTTTTATACTCGTTTCCTCCCGTCTTTGTTTGACGAAGGTGGGCACACCTGCAAGGTCATATTCTGCCTCTATCGCCTTTGATAGCAGGGAGGAGAGCGTTGATGGATTCGCGGGCCTTACTGCCATTCGTATATTTGGTTTTAACAGCTCCAGTAGGGTGGCTACCTTGATATCCTCGGATTCTGTTGGTCGTATTCGTTCATATAACAGATATTTTTGCTGCAGACAAAAGCCCGCACTCTCTTTCTCTCCTTGTTTCCGGGAGAAGAGTTGCCCGTTCAGTCGGGAGATGATCGCGGGGCTGTCATACCGGTTCAGGAGAAGCTCTTGAAATTTTTCCCAATCGAAATCTAGCGGTTGATAGAGACTCCACCATTTCTTCATACCCCCTTTTAACCCTTCAGCGGCAGTGTTGGTTCGGGACACAAACGGGACGCGATTCGTTTGGAAGTATTCTTTGCATCTACGGAGAAATCGTTTGAGGTCCTCGTGATCTAGCCCGCTGTACGTTGACAAGGGGGGCCGAGGGATAGCCTGAATGGCCTGTAAGAAATTTTCCCAACCAGGTGGTGCCATAGGATTGGGTGGATTTTCGTTCGAGTGAGGCATGGGAGGATCTGGGTCCCGTGCTGGAAACAGACCGTCGTTCAGTGGAGGGATTATGTTATTGATTGGCCTATCGGCGTTTGCATTATCCATTTGATTGTTCATTTTATCTAGATTCACGAAAGACGAGTATGGTGAATGATCAGCTTCTGTGGAAGATGAGATGTTTCTGGGCACCACCGAGTGTTTATCCACTCCCGGTAGTGGGTTTTTTGCGTTAGCTAGTCTTTGAGAGTTGCGAGTAGGTGTTCGTTGCATTAAAGATTTAGGTGGGGGACCTTTAGATTTGTACGGCGTATGCCTGAGGGGCATTTAGTTCAATCAATAGAGAAGAAGTGAGTGAGTGAAAAAATTTTCGACTCGCATTGCCCCACGTTGGGCGCCACAAATTGTTAAAGAACCATTTTCACGTAGGGGGTGAAGAAAGAAATATTTATCCATGTATCCATGGGGCGGTGGGTAGGGTCAACTGTACACCGCAAATGGTGTCATCTGACGTGATCTGCAAGTGATATCTATTGACACATGATTTGATAATTCAAAGATATCTGTTAACGACATTTATTGTCCACCACTTACGGAATATTAGGGGAGTGTGCATCCTGCGAACTTAACATTTTTTTTAAGCGGCGTGTGACACCCGATTCCGCCGAAGGTAATTTATCGAGTATTGATTTATTATAAACTTTTTTCATACACGTCGAAGAAGGCACCGTGATAGCATCAGAATTTTTTAGAAATAATGCGTAAACACACCGAGAAAATAAGAGATGGCGGTGAATCGCTAAAAGAATTGCAATATCTGTATTTCTTAGTGGTGAATTGCGGAAATGAGGGGATTATTTCCCTGAGCTATAGTTTAGCCTGATGTAATACCTTCGAGTTCGCATGTGTATCTGCATCATTGAATTTGTATCCCCGAAAGATGGATGCGAGGAACAAGTACTCGTTTTGTCCCTGTATTGATCCATGAGCTTTAACCCTTTAACGTCACAAAGACACTTTTCAGAAGTCCTCTTTTCGACGTGATTAAACAAAAATAATGCCAAGTTCGTTCGAAAAATATCGGAAACTATGGTTTCCGATCGGTAACGGATCATCCGAACCAATATCGGAAACTATGGTTTCCGATATTGTGGAAACTGTGATTTTCGATATTGTGCATACAATGTGGCAATGATTATTTGAATAAATTCTTTAAACAAATTAATTTTGCAAAAACAATGTCAAATTCGTGACGAAAGACCCAAATAACATCGAAAACCATATGCAATTTACATTGACTGCAATTTATATTGACATAGTGACATTGACTGGCAATTGAGTCAAGCAATTTGTTTAAACAAATTAATGTTGCAAAAATAATGTCAAATTCTTGATCAGCGACTCGAAAAACTACCGAAAAAGCAGACAATTTACATGTTGACCGTAAAAGACTGATTCCGATAACAATATTTGAATACTTCAAAACACGGAAAATTTGTTAGTCTATTTGTTGTTATTTTGCGGGTATATCGTCGAAGAAATTTTTTTTTGCATATTTCGAAAGTACAATTACCGAGGACACCTTTAGAGTACTTTCTTGTTCGAAAATAATCCGATAAGACTTCCGAAATTTAAAATGAAAAAAAATGACACTCAAAAATTCGCGTCTTTCCAATTTATTTTGCAAAAATATGATATAAAAAAAATTTTATCGCCATCTAAGTTGCACCATCCGAAAGAGCACCCTTGAAAATAGTTGACACGGTACTTTGGGAATTTTTTCGCTGACGTTTTCATGGTAAATAATCACGTTTAAAAAAGGACTTCTGAAAAGTGTCTTTGTGGCGTTAAAGGGTTAAGTAGGAATGAGCTAGAGTATATTCCCAAAACATTGGTTTTAAAATTCTGGAATCACCATACACATTTGCTATGGCATCTCCTTTCAAGAAGTTATCAAATTGATCCCGAAGTATCGTCGTATCTCCCATTTAGATAACATTGCAATACGCCTATGAATATGGATCATTTTTATACAACCCCACCCCAACATCGAAAGTGTGATAAGTGTTTGTGAAACTGGTGGGTGGAGAAACATAATGTGTAATTAATTTTTTCTACTGGGGGTAATGATATAAAATACAATTCCGTGAACGAATTCATTAGATAACGACCAAATGTGAGACAGATCAGTCATATTGGAGGAGTGATTATTGTTATATTGTAAAATATCGAAGAGATGAAAGTTTTGTTTCAAACAACGTTGATGATTCGACATATCAACGAAAGTTTGAGAAATTTTTAAATATCTGATGCAACGTTGAATCTTCGAAAATTTCTTGCCTTGAAGAATCATTGAATAAAAATGCATCTCAAGGCTATGAACAAAATTAGCAAGGTGGATGATTTTCTGTCGATGAAAAAATTATTGGACCTATCAATCCAAACGAATTAGCGTAAATCAAACGTGAAAGCTGTTCAGACGAAATTTGGACGCAAGTTAATCACTGACATTGATGGAGAATTTTCCGTCTTCCTGTCAACTAGACTCAACGACGTTGAGAAATTTTCGACTGCTGCTCGCAATGGGAAATTACATCTGAATTACATCGGTGGAAAATGTCACAAACTAAAGTTTATTCTTTTTTAATGCTGTTTTAATACAAAACAAATTAATATGTCAATGCGTGTTTGTATTAAAAAATTATCGCAATTACATCAAGCTTGATATGGTTTTAGCCAATTGTTCAGAGCGCGTGTAGAAAAAGTAAGGGCCCCAGTCAGGTACTCCCTAACAAGGGCCCCTAGTAGGGGCCTGTAAAGGCGGTCACGCTCTGATAATGGGGCCCTGTATTGGAAAATTAGTAGGGCCCCACAAGGATTCCCTAGTTGTGCTACAATAATCGTCGTTGGAATTAACAATTATTCTTACATATTATTGTTGGTAACCCGTCAACTAATCGATTTTACCGGAAAAAACAGAGTGAATTTATTGTGCCGACACTAGAGGTTGAGCTCACGGCCTGCCTGTTTGTCTAATTATCTAACATCTACACCAATGATCACTTGAATGAGTCTTAAGATTTTAAGGACATATAAGTTACAACTTACAAATACATTGGTTCAACTGTAACATAGGTGACTGAATATATCGATGCGGCAGAGTTACGTTCCTTGCAAAGCCGAAATGATATAAATTTTTAAAAATGATTCACAATTACTGAAATTCGAAATTCTGAAAAATTTAGACAACTTACTTTTTCGTATACTATTCATGTATCAGTATGCAGGTTTCATACTATTCATGTATCAGTATGCAGGTTTCATACTATTCATGTATCAGTATGCAGGTTTCATACTATTCATGTATCAATACAATATACAACTGCAAATTACAGTTGCTATACTTTGGTCCTTATACGGTCGTAACATGGAAATCCATATTTAATATCAATTAACACATTCCATTGTTAAACGCGAGGAGGCCCTTATCTGTTTTTTCCTGTTGAGACCCTAATACATTTCATATGGAATCATGTCCAGCCCGACAGGGGCTCTCTTATTAATTCTTAAGTATTAATTCGCAAGTTAATCACTGACATTGATGGAGAATTTTCCGTCTTCCTGTCAACTAGACTCAACGACGTTGAGAAATTTTCGACTGCTGCTCGCAATGGGAAATTACATCTGAATTACATCGGTGGAAAATGTCACAAACTAAAGTTTATTCTTTTTTAATGCTGTTTTAATACAAAACAAATTAATATGTCAATGCGTGTTTGTATTAAAAAATTATCGCAATTACATCAAGCTTGATATGGTTTTAGCCAATTGTTCAGAGCGCGTGTAGAAAAAGTAAGGGCCCCAGTCAGGTACTCCCTAACAAGGGCCCCTAGTAGGGGCCTGTAAAGGCGGTCACGCTCTGATA
Source organism: Heteropelma amictum (assembly GCA_959613375.1). Lineage (NCBI taxonomy): Eukaryota > Metazoa > Arthropoda > Insecta > Hymenoptera > Ichneumonidae > Heteropelma > Heteropelma amictum. The sequence goes on along the minus strand of OY390720.1, from coordinate 13,259,107 downwards.
ATGGGGCCCTGTATTGGAAAATTAGTAGGGCCCCACAAGGATTCCCTAGTTGTGCTACAATAATCGTCGTTGGAATTAACAATTATTCTTACATATTATTGTTGGTAACCCGTCAACTAATCGATTTTACCGGAAAAAACAGAGTGAATTTATTGTGCCGACACTAGAGGTTGAGCTCACGGCCTGCCTGTTTGTCTAATTATCTAACATCTACACCAATGATCACTTGAATGAGTCTTAAGATTTTAAGGACATATAAGTTACAACTTACAAATACATTGGTTCAACTGTAACATAGGTGACTGAATATATCGATGCGGCAGAGTTACGTTCCTTGCAAAGCCGAAATGATATAAATTTTTAAAAATGATTCACAATTACTGAAATTCGAAATTCTGAAAAATTTAGACAACTTACTTTTTCGTATACTATTCATGTATCAGTATGCAGGTTTCATACTATTCATGTATCAGTATGCAGGTTTCATACTATTCATGTATCAGTATGCAGGTTTCATACTATTCATGTATCAATACAATATACAACTGCAAATTACAGTTGCTATACTTTGGTCCTTATACGGTCGTAACATGGAAATCCATATTTAATATCAATTAACACATTCCATTGTTAAACGCGAGGAGGCCCTTATCTGTTTTTTCCTGTTGAGACCCTAATACATTTCATATGGAATCATGTCCAGCCCGACAGGGGCTCTCTTATTAATTCTGTTTCCCTAACATCTTTCTATACAGGATACTATTAGTGAATTCCATGATTAAGTATATTCGGGTTCAGATATTCTTTTTCTACTAAAATCTTATTCAATCGTTCTAGGGATGCATTTTCGTTAACCCCTAACGGTTTTACTAGATAATCGTATGCCTATCTTTAATAGGGATTCCACATTCCATTCTATGAAGGGTCTTCGTATAACCGAGATTATCCTTATCATTTTTTTGTACGGGACATTTCACATTCCATAGTTTCACATTTTTCCATACTTTCGATTTTCCACGAATTTTTGGAGAATCGAAGTTTATCGATGAATCGCCAATTTTCAATTTATCATTCGGTATATCATCATCGATACTCATATCATATGTTGATTCGAAGGAAACACCATAATGGGATGCATGATTTTAAACGGCAATATAATCTGTTTATCATAATCATTGCCGGTGTTTATCATGCAATGTTTTTTTCTGATCGCATCGTAGGCTTGAACGTACTTATGCAACACATCTTGCTCCTTTTGCGTGTTTTGCCTTTGTCAGATGTGTTATGAGCACACATCTGACAAAGATAGAAATAGTCAAAAAAGTTATGCCTTCGCATGGAGAAATAGGCTCTCACATGTCTTGTTTTTCGCACGCTGGAGTGAGGTCGCGCGGCGCTAGGTGTATACCATTTCTTGACGCTCATTAAGTGGATGATATTCGACTTCGTTCAGCATTTCGAGTAATCATTCGAGCTATAAAAATGTTTGTTGTTTAAATGATTTCGAATAGAGGTAAATGTTCTCAAACGTTAGTTCTCTAACAGCTTTTTCTGGATTTTGAGAATAGTAGATAAGAGGTCGCAGGCGAATGGAGTTGTCCGATTTCTTTTCGCACCGTTTTCGGTGTTTTTGTAGCTTCGGTGTAGAAATATATATATCTCCTAAAATTTGTTCATTCGTCAGATACAGTATGATAATAAATCAACTAAAAATATTTCAGTTTGGTATAAGTAGTTTTCGTTCGAAGTTTGATGGCCGTTTTTTTTTAATTTGAATTTTTCACAAAAAGCAAAAGATGTTGAAGGCAATCAAACTCTCAAAAATCGGCAAAAAAGATGTTGAAAGTAATCAAACTCTTCATAATGTGTACTTTATTGACGTAATCCGACTTTTGCTTATGATGGATTATTTCAAGCATATCGCAGTTAAAAAATAATTAAATGGAGCGTACGGATACTGCATTGTATGACGAACTATTTCGATTCATTTTATTGGCTCCATCTCAGCGAGCTCGTTGATAGACAAGCTAATTTTCCGTAATAGTATTTTCCGCATTATATGCTCGATATTCCGAATAAGATAAAAGTTAATATACAATACAGATGTAGCATGCATGTATTATCGTTCAGTTTTCGAAACGAAGTGAGTTCGTTCCCTCAGGAAATGTAAAATATACGCATGATAAAATATTCATTTTTGAAAGACATGCATAATGTAAGTAGAACCGTATGAGTACAACGACAACCACAACGGTCCATTGACAGTATGGAACCAATGTCTTGCCGTTTGAGCAAGTTTTTCAGCTGTGATCTTGTGTCAGTCGATATGCCAGATATTCGTATATAATACAATATTATACTCAAGCTCGATTTCCGCCTGATATCGATAAAAAATCCCATTTTGAATCCTATTTTCACTACAATCTCAGAGGTTCAAGATTCATCTTTATAAATCTATTCACGGATGTTTCTCAGTGTCAATCGGAGTATCGATTTGCGGCTTCGGATTGGTTTTCCGCTCATTTCTGATCCCTGAAATGTTCATGTTTAGTTTCACTTGCGATGTTAACAGAGGACCCTGAGTATATATGAGCGGCCATTTATCTGTAGTTTTCCCTCAGCCAACAGCGAATGCGACGTAGACGGTTACATTGATTGCGGCTCAATGAAGGATAATAAAAGGTAGTAAAAGCTTAAGGAAGAACTTTGGAATCGGAAACAGAGTGCGGAACATAACAAATCATACAAGAAACATGAACACATCTATCGAGAAATAATAAAAAAATACTACAACTTTTAATCCTTCTATTAAAAGATTAATGAAGAAATATACATCGAAGTTATCGAAATATAAAATATCGCATGCATTGTTGTCGTTTTATTCGTCCAATGATTGGTTGTTGGTAAGCGAAGACGCTCAATTCATGAGAGACTGAGTCGCGTGGTTAAACTACATAATCGTATTTAGGGAGTATCGTCGGTTTTAGAATTACCCTTCAGAATTTAACGCAATTTGGTGTGCTCATGATTTTAATGCGAAAAACGTCATGTTAAATTTTTGCAAAGCTGCAGAAATCCGAGAAAAAGATATTAGCATGTTTAATTCCATACAAGTAGCATTAAGCCTTATGAAAATAACAGGTTGGTTGAAACAACCGTCTAAAAATCAGAATCGTAGGATCATTAAATAAGATAGCCAGAGTATTCCTATAGCTAGAATTGTTCCGTTTTTTGCAACCCATAGAGAAAAAACTATCTGTGCATTCAGGATTCTTCTAATATATATATATATGAATGCACAGATAGTTTTTATAGATAGTTATATATATATATATATATATAATATACGCAACTAAATAATATCGAATGAAATTCTCGAAGTGTCAAAAAACAAGCTATTTGGGGTATAGAGAGCCGCAGTAGCACTACGATTAGATAAGGCAGTAAATGTACTTGTCTCGTACTCAAGATTGGAATTGTAGTAGTCTACTTCACACAATAGTCTCACGATATCAAGAGCTTTTTTAATAATAAAAGAATATCTCATGTAATCTGATATAACAGTCTCTTGTTCCCATCGGTGTTGCCAAAATCAGAGCACGAATATTTCGAGACAAACTTTGAATGCCACCCTGACGATATAGGATATGGACTGGAACCAGTACGTGGATGTCATCTGTGTACAAATAGATTCCCTTTGGTCAACGGAACACGAGGTCCTAAAGTTGCGGAGACGGTATTGCGGTCGTACAACTATAATTTAAAGAAAGATGACAAGACCGTGGAGTGGGGGCATATAAGATTGGGATACCTCACTGGGAACCCAAAAACGGACCATTCCCCGTAAACAAGATTCACAAGAACTTTTCAGCAAGGGATATAAGGAATATGGCCTGTAAGTTCTTGAAGGACAACTTCCAAGATACAAGGACCGCGATAGAACAGGTTATGAATGTCGCATTAAGGCACCAGACCACGATGCGGGCGAGGCGCGGGCACGGTGTGAGGGTGTATTTTTCCATACATGTACATAGAGACTGGTTTTTTAAACAGTTTAAGACTTGCTGCATGCAAATCTAATGGATAGTTTTTTCAATATGTTGTCAACCATGTTGAAAAACATGGTTTCGAAAAAACGCGTTTAAAGTTTTGCTGAAGCATAATTAAACATACAAACTAAATTTTTTATTTTTCTCTTCTTTTTATTTCCTGCTGTTCGTCAGCTATTTCTAGACCATATAACAGCCCCTTGGCATCTAGAGACTCATAATTTTTTCCGTGTTTTGCACGCAGACGACCCTTATGCGTGCTTTTTTCGGCTTCGAATGTTCTCTTCTCGTCGATATTTTGACAATATTAGTAGGATGTTTCTTTATGTTTTATATCTCCAATACATTCATGAGGCCATTATGACCATTGTTAAAAAGTATTGAAGCAATATTAGCGGCAGTTTCAACTATGGGTGTGCCGCTCCACGATGTCTTGGGCGCAAATTTCCATACAACAGAGTTCAAACACTCGTTGTTATTCTGGTGAAAAGCGCCGAAGCTTCGTTGAAGAAACTTGTAATTACTAAGGTTCACGAATATCGGTTTTCTTCACTCAATTACATCTGCAGGCAATGCAGGTTTATGTGTGTATTCGTTAAAAGTTCCTTTGGCATTTGCCTGCTGCTGCGAACACCACGAGTATTCTCTACCCGGGCAATACTGATGTTGGGGACTTGCGTTTGTGCAACATTTGTTATAGAATGTAGCCCAGACAGCTTTTTTCATATCTTCTAACGATCTACTATTCCGACAAAATGCAAGACCGTACAATGCAGTTCATTCTTCAATGAGCTTTCCAGTCAGCTTCCCCCTTCCACCGAAGCCCTGATGCGCTTTTTTACAATTTCCCAATCTTGTTTCCATTCGTTTTTGAACATGGTTGACATATTCTTTCTTTTTCACATCATACGGAAAGGCTTGCCCGATTTTGCTGTGAGTTTTTGAATTCCCGTCTCCAATATAATTTACGTACTGCGTTTCGTATAATTCCTCCGCTCTTTGAAATGCACTAGTAGAAAAAATTACGGGATAAGAAAAAATTCCAAATTTCTAGCGATTTTTCGAATGGCTGTATCTTCGTTAAAAATGGTCGTATCACAGTCATAAAAAAAGCAATTCAAAGCTTGAAGTTTCTAGTTTTGAAATCTTGAAATGCAAAAATTTTCAAAGCCACGTGTATCGCTCAATCTCAATGAACACCGTAGAACAAAAATTTTCAACATTTTTTCATTCTTTTTCTGGTCCACGGACTTGGAATACATTTTTCTGACTTAACGACCATATAGACCGGATAACTTGTTCATTCGTTTTTTATTTGCTTTTTTTAAAAATTGATTCATTGATTGATTTACAGGCTTTTCAGAAATTGCTTTTCTTTACTTTTCGTGCTCTCTTACAACGCTTAAAAAAGCAGTTTTTTTCAAAACTGCTTCTTTTGCAGTGGAAAAAAAAATTTCGAAAATGCGACAATAAATTATTTGTTGAAAATTTTTCAAGAAGTTTTATTTTTTTCCATAAATTTAAATTCTGTTATCGATAAAATGTGAAAAAAGCTGAAGAAAATTTTCTTTTTGTTGAAGATTATAAGTGTTTTAGAGCAAAAAACGCGATCTTTTTATTTTTTCAAAAATTCAATCGAATAAAACAAAAAATGGCTGAATGGATTAAATTGCATCTCTAACTTTTCAAATTCATGTAGAGTATAAAAAAAAACGTTTTTCGGAAAAACAATGGCTAATTCTTGTAGGAAATTTATTAAAATTTTTAAAACCCCCCGTAAATTTTCTGTGCACTCATTGGTTGCTGAGTTATCGATGGTCAAAGACAAAATGATCCTTTTCCATTCAAAAGTCGATATCTCAGCGAAAAGTCGTCGTATCAAGGTTTTAAAAAAAGCAAATTGAAACTGAATGAACAAGTTATCCGGTCCGTGAAGTGGTTAAGTCAGAAAATCTTTTTCCAAGTCCGTGGACCAGAAAAAAAACTGAAAAAATTACGAAAATTTTTTTTCTACGGAATTCATTAGGATTAAGCGATACACGTGGCTTCGAAAAATTATCCATTTCAAGATTTCAAAACTAGAAACTTCAAGCTTTGAATTGTTTTTTTAGTGTATTTCAAGCATAGCATCAGTGTCCATTTTGCCTGCACAACGGACATGATCTACGTCACAGGATTCAGCGTATTTTTCTAGCCAATTTTGATATTCCTCTGGGTCAGTTTTGTCTTTCCACATGCAGATTTCACACAAATATTAATAACTTTTTTAGAGTAATAATCGATGAGTGTCGTGACACCATATAACGAACTAAAGCCGCGTTTGCGCCAAGTGAAATCACCAGAAGTTGTCAATGCATTTACTTCTCCACATTTTTTGACGGTTCATTATTTTTCTTCTTCACCAGCAAGTTTTAATGACATTATCTTTATAGATTCTGTGACATCACGAATCTGTCTCACAATAGTATCGTAGAAAGATTGAAAGATAGGGCGCGGCAAGTCCATGAAAGCACAACATTTTTCTGCTTCAGCCAATGACACTAAGCAATTGCATCGCAAAAATAAATCGACGATTAACTTCGTATGCATTTTGGATTAACGGGCATGACGTGATTTCTTTTGGCGTACAGGACTTGCAGTTTACCACAACTTTAAATCCAAGTCTTCTTCGACTAGATTCGTAAAATTCTACATTACTTCCACTCAATTTATATTTCACGTGCTCACTTATTGCTGTAAAAACAGCAATGGAATCGATCAGTTTGCACCCGATACTTGGAATTATTGCAACGGAATCTAGTTGGCCATTGCTCAACTTTCTCGCAGAACTGCTAGCTCTTGGCTTTTTTCGCTCCGCTTCATATTTATTGCATGGACCCAAATTCTTCCGTGTCTTATCATCCCGTCTTGTTTGTTCTCCGACGACATGTCTGTTTGATTTTCTATCCATTACCAGACACAGAATGCACGATTTGAATCCAATGATAGATACGAATCGTACGGCTGCCGGAAATAAACTGGCTTATTCGTGTCGGATTTTTCTACACTTGGTTAATAAATTTCTATTCAATTCCGAAACGGGAATGTTCCATCTCTCCACTACGAGCATATGCGATACCTTAATTGAAATTAATATTCAAAGAATTAGGGTTCGTGGAGGCCGACAAAGGGTGGGTAGCAGACCCCTTTGACAGCCGCTTTAAAAATTTTTTTTTATCGTCGCGATAATTTGTTTACAGCGCGGAAGCTGGAACGTAATACGTAAATAAAAAAAATAAAAATGGGAAAATCTCAAAAAAAGCAGAAGAAAGAAGATAGAATGCGAAAAAAGTAAATAATATGATTGAAATAAAAAAACCGTACAATCACCTTCAGAGTCAGAAGCAGACTCGGGAGAATGGGGCCATCGATTGCAACAAGAGAATGCGTTGAATACAAAAAGGCCTAGACTGATGAACGATAACCGTGATGAGATCGCAGGAGGTTCATTACAATTAAACCGGTAGTATGACTGATCGGACACCATCTCTTGAAGAATTGTGTAGTAAAAGACTCAAAAAACAGAGAACTCAGGGGCTCGGCGGTATCAACCGTACAAAGATAGGCTCTCAGAGTACTATCTTGGATCTGTTTTTGGATCTGTTAATACAAATCCGTAGATCTGACGGTGTATTCGGTATGCAGATAATCTCCATTAGATTATCTGACGTGGAATGAATCAAAAATAAACCGGTAGTATGACTGATCGGACACCATCTCTTGAAGAATTGTGTAGTAAAAGACTCAAAAAACAGAGAACTCAGGGGCTCGGCGGTATCAACCGTACAAAGATAGGCTCTCAGAGTACTATCTTGGATCTGTTTTTGGATCTGTTAATACAAATCCGTAGATCTGACGGTGTATTCGGTATGCAGATAATCTCCATTAGATTATCTGACGTGGAATGAATCAAAAAGAATGAAAAAGTATACATTAAATACGTGTAAAATTAGATTATCTGACGTGGAATGAATCAAGAATAAACCGGTAGTATGACTGATCGGACACCATCTCTTGAAGAATTGTGTAGTAAAAGACTCAAAAAACAGAGAACTCAGGGGCTCGGCGGTATCAACCGTACAAAGATAGGCTCTCAGAGTACTATCTTGGATCTGTTTTTGGATCTGTTAATACAAATCCGTAGATCTGACGGTGTATTCGGTATGCAGATAATCTCCATTAGATTATCTGACGTGGAATGAATCAAAAAGAATGAAAAAGTATACATTAAATACGTGTAAAAATTCTCCGTATTGTTTACTTGCCAAAAACGTTTTGTCAGGGGGGCAGTGTAAATTGCTATCGCATTACTACGGTTACAGATAAATCAACAGCTGAGATCGAGGAAATCGAAATTGAGGACAACCATCCTTAAGCGAATGATAAGCAAGGGGAGAAAGTTGCGCCCTCTGAGAATTCAGAAAAACATAAGGTTCAGAATAAGTGTTCGATGAAGAAACGTTGAGGATTTTAGGAATGGATTCGAAAGCAAAGGCAACAGAATCAAATTTGAATTCCAGTCTTACAGTAGATTGGCAAAGATGGATGTTTCAGGGACTTAAGGCGATGTGTTACACCCGCTCGCCCAGCCAAATTTAGAAAAACTCTCAGGCAAAATCTGTAAATCGGATCAGTTTGAAATTTGCTGTAAGTATTGAGTGACATAGCACGGAGGAACTGACGATTTTAGAATTTCGAAATATTTTGAAAAGAATTTTATGCAGAACAAAAATAATTTAAAAATTCCGAACGATTCGAGAATTCGTCGATTTTATAGGACAACTGATCAATTATTGTCACGTGATAGAATATGTGTTGCCGTACACAGAAAAATTCAAACGAGAACATTTTTTGGCATTAATCATAAACAGTGGAAATTATGATGCGCAGATCGCGCTGTCGGAAGTGTTACAAGACGATTTTGATTAGTGACGTAAAAATATTACAAAGACAATCAAAACCCTATAAGCAGTTTAAACTTAGCATTGTTCAACCTACGGCCGACGTTAGGCACGTTATTCGATACTAACCACTGGGTGCCCAATATTGTACCAAGCATAGGCCAACCGTTTCTTAATATCAGATTTAACTCTGATTTGAGTTCTAATAATTTGAATACTGATCGAGCTGCTATTTATTTAATTTCCCAACATATTATAAATAATTGTGACGTCGGTCTGACGAGTTCACAATGAAATGTGACGTCAAGACGCACTTAAGGTTAAGAAACCTTGAAAAAATGTCGTTCCCTTTTTGCCCTAGCCTCTCGGCCAATAGACTGGATGGGAGTCTTTAATTGAGGAGTGCAAATAAATGTGGAAACGTCGTGTTGGATTTTTATCTGACTCAAAGAGTCTGTATTTTAGAAAACAAATTATAGATATTACAAATAAAACAAATAATGGACTTACAGTTTGATAACGATGAAGACGGCAGAACGAAATCGGTCAGTCGAAAGGGTGTAAATCTTCGTTGACCTCACAGTTCCTCGAAATAACTTCAATAATTCTTAATTCTTCTTTGACTTACTACTTTTCAGTTTCAACTTTAAACTTTGAATACTTTCTCTATTAATTTCAATTTTTCTGTTATTTAAATATTTTCTTATTTCTTTGAATTTATTTATTTTCGGTCTCTTCTTTATTATTTGGACTCTGTACTTTTCTTTTGACTCTGATTCTTCTTCACTCTGACTCTCTTCTGGCTCTTCTGCCACTCTGACTTCTCTTACTCTTATTCTGCCACTCTGACTTCTCTTACTCTTATTCTTATTCTGCTCTGACTTGATTTTCCTTCTGCGCGTCTTTTTATCATTTCGGTTTATAGGCGTTCCGAAATTTTAAGTCGTAGAAGGGTTCAACCAATGATGGTCCATTTTCATCTTGATTTTCCCTTTTCTTAAACTACAGGGCCTAATGCTTCGGGAGCGCACACTCCCCTCCACATAGGTTATCCTATTTTTGTCGCGTAGGTGGGTTTCGCCTCTCCCTGACGGACAAAGATGTTGCTTTGGGAAGGCCCATCTTCCCTCCACAACTTACGTCTTATGCGTATTATCGAATACAATATTTTATTTATAATGTTATTCAATGTTTGTTAAATCGCATATTGTTATTTTAAACATATTAGCATTTGCTTTGTGATTTACGTCATGTCTCGTAATGACAACTTATTTAATAGCGTTACATATCTTTTCTTTTCGTGTCGTCCGTTTCAATTGTTATAATTATTCCAAATGAATTATCTATTATTTTCATTGTTATTTTGTTTCCTCGTTATTATAAATCAATTATTAATTTATTTACTTTAACATTGAGATTTCATTTGTCTGTTTAAAATGTTTTACTGTTAAAAGAAAAATATTTCAATGTTGAGAGTATTTGAAAAGTGTTACGTTTGTTTGAAGAGCAGCTGCATAAAGTTTTTATGATCGTGGAAATATTTAAGATTTTGTTTTTCTTGGAATTTTGGTACTTAAAAATATTCATGTTCTCTATCTACTTATGGCGTCTACTAGTCGCGAGATAAGCGGTTCTCGAAAGGTTGCGGCATCTCGTATCACTCCCTTTCGTGGGAATGCATTTTCTAGTCCCCATGCGTTTCCCCTTTCGGTCCGTTGGTATTTTTTTTGGACACGTGTGTTTATTTTTAAGACTCGTGGGAAGTTATATATAGAAAATGTTTATTAGAGTCTAGATGTTCTGTGTGCTCTTGTAACGTTATCTAAAGAATTTCTCGAAGAGAGAAAAAAAAGAACTACGGAGTTTCGACGGACGTCACATAATCATGGGCTAATTTCGTGTTTTCTTAAAGGAGTGTGTAAGTTGAGAGCCACAAAACCAAAATACGTAACAACTTCAGATATCTCGCCGGTGTTAGGAAAGGTGCGACATTATTAACAATAATAACCGCACAAAGACTCCAAACTTTAGGGTTGACTAAAATAGCGAATATTTGTCATTATAATGATGATACTCGCATGAAATTTAGGGCCAAATAAAAATATCAAGGCCAGAAGCTTTCCAACCGGAGTTAACTTTACGTGGTTCGTCGCGTTATTGATAGTAAAATATATAAACGTAATTGAAGATCTTAGAGGCGAGAATACAAAAATCTTCTAATCGCGACAACAAGACCATTTAATGCAGTGTCATCGCAGATGATTGGTTATTAAATAAAAATGTGTCTTAAAACAGCTGGTATGAATACTGAACAATTTTCAGCTTATGGTACTAGAATGGTTCCGTTGTTTCTGACTGTTTCCATACTAGTTCTAGACTGTTTCCGCTGCTTTTAAACGAAGTAGCGATATTGCGACAATAAGACGCAGTGGTGGATGTGCGCTACGTTCTCAAGCATTTTTGAAATTTTGCAATAACTTAATCATCTAATGACTAATTTTCTCAAGCGATTTTACAGTAATAATAAGGTTTACTATTTTGTGCGAAAGTACCGAAAGTTTGTATATTTTGTTTCACTTTCTTTTTAATGGTTTCGGTATGGCGATAGACTTATAATCATATACATTCGTGCACATTAGAGGTGAAGTTTCAGAAAATAATTTTCCCCTAACTTATGCACCCCAAACAATCCTCAATGTGGCGGGTTTTGCAAACAACTATGAAAGATGACTTTCGGAGTAAAAGTTATACATTTTTTACAAATCACACACGCAAGAGGTTTGCAATAAACGATTCTAGACGTGGCCACATATTTCGATGACTACTAAATCCAAACCTAGTGCCACAAATTTTAAATTGAAGATGCTGAACCCAATATCGCAGATGCAAATTTCAAAAAAATCGGAATGTATGAATGAAGAAATAATATTGTATTCTACGTGAAATTTGAAAATGAAAGCATTTTTGCGAAATTTCGCGTTCGATACGTTGTTTCTAGGGAAAAAAATTGTAAACTCCTGGAACTATTATTGAAACGTATAAGATATGTATATGTATATTAGGGTTACCGCAATTTAGGTCGAACTTAAATTTTTGAATTCCCCACGTAAAACCACAATCAAGATATTTAAAAAAAACTGTGTGCAAAGTTTGAAGGCGTTAAAAAAATGTTTAATGGTGCCTGTAAGGAGTTAAATTAAAAATGACAAAACACTTGTATTTTGCTGAGATATAACATGTTTATTTCTTAAACTCGTAATAGTGGTGAAAAAACTAAAACTAGGCACACATATTGTACACATATCGATGTCCAAAACATAATTTTTACAGATTTTTGCAGTAATAATTTCCACAATTTCACGCTTTATGAAGACAGTCTCGATTTCATATTTTTTAACATTTTTCGTGAATTATTATTATTGTTATTGTGATGCAATTTTCAACTGAACTAGAGCCTAAATTGAACTAGACTAGACTATACTAGACTATACTAGACTAGGCTAGACGATTAGAACCAAAAATATAGCAGAAGTTTTTTTTCCTATCAAAAGTAAAACATTGACTTAGAATTAAATTTAAACTTTGATTTTTATTCAATTCAATGTTTTAATTTGATATTATTAATATGAAACACACGTAGTTTTCATGTTAATAATAATAATTTCTAATTAACTTATTGAGGTCATTAGAATTCGTGTATTTAATTTTAGCTCGAATTTCATAAAGCGCTTCAATTTTATTTATCGAACTTTTCATTATACATAAATTATATAGTTAGGTAGAATATTGCATTGTAATACCAATAATATTCGAATAGTATTTCATTAACCCTTTGCAGCACCGTGGTTCCGTACGGGACCATTTATTTCGAAAGGTTTTTTTTCCGATTAAGAAACAGTTTTTATCTGATTTAAACAACTTTAAAATTCATGTGCAAACGTTTTATTGTTTATAATAATTTATTTATATTAGTAAATAAATTTTAAAAAACTTTTTTTTTAAAATCATTATTGAAGAAACTTCGTGGCATATTCTTATAAAAATAGGTATTTGAGGGTTTCGGGGTTGTTTTGGAATTTTATAGCCACCATCTTGGATCCCACATTTTGAATTTTTCAAATTCTGCGTTCAGATTTCTAATCAACGTCCTCTAAAACTTCTATACCCTAAGATTTAGTACAATTTAGTATTACTTTAATTTTATGAGCGCCATTTGGGATTCGCCATTTTGAATTTTCAAAATCTGAGTTCAGATTCGTAACCAGCGTCTTCAAAAACACTTGTATGCCAATTTTTACAAAAATCCGTTCATCCAAAAAATATATGTCGCAAAGTGTTATGTAAAGAATCCAATCGAATACATAGGGATTGAGGGATCATCGACTAGACGTGTTGTAGCGGTGCACCCTGAAGGAACAGGAAAGTGAAATGAAATGAAGAGTGCTGATAAGTACTGATAGGAATTCTGGGAGGAACCAAACGAACTGAGATTGGTGACACTCGGGGGGGTTCTTTTGAGCGATAAGCCCTGAAGCGGTGTGTGTAGTGTGACGGTCCGACCAATGCGTGATCCCATCAGAACAGGCAAGACGAGTACGTCTTCCCATCTGAAGGGATGCGACGAGCCTCGCATTGGTCCGAGTGAAAACCGATGCCATCCCAACGACATGGTCTCGTAAGCGATCGGAGACAGGCGGCCCCGATCGCCCTCGACGCAACAAGCCTGGTCTTGGGATGGCGCGGTGAGTCTGACAAGGTCTCATCAGAGGTAGCGAGGGTCGTAATGGCAGAATCTGATGAGACGCAGAGGGCCTGGTCAGACTCACATCCGAATTGGAGTTTAACGAGAATGGCTTAATGGTCAGGCCACGGCTCCAATCGATATTGACCACCGTGACTGGACCCTTACCCGGCAGGTGATGGTCCCTCCTTGTTCGGGACTGGAACCCTTCTGAGACTCGGTGCTGACCGGCTGAGTCGGTCCGTGTCGAACCCCTCAGGAATGTATGGAAAACCGGGTGAATCGAATTGAGTGGCAGATCAAGATGCTGTGTGGAACCGAAAAAGGCGTGAGGAATCAAACCCAAGTCTTGACGCGCACACGTCGTCTTCGACAATACAATCCAGAGACGAGTCGAGATCACAAGCCCTCTTTTTTTGGTTCGTTGTCACGCCAACCCTCATGACCCCGAGTGACCTAAGGCGGCGGTGAACGCGCCTCAGTCGTTGAGGATGCTGCCTGAAGTGAGGCACCATGGGACAACGGCAAACTCCGGGAAGTTGCGGGACAATTTGAAATAAGGGTTCGGTGGTTACAAACGGACTCGTCTTGAGTGAAAAGATATGCGAGTTTTATTTTTCTGTTTCCGCTGTTTGTTGTTTCAACACAAAGAGTTAAAAAATGCACGAAATTGACCTCGAGGCTGACTTTGTAAAGCGCGCATATATTAGAAATTATTGCTGTAAAAATCTGTAAAAATAATGTTTTTAACATCGATATGTCAAAAATATGTGTGTCTAGTTTTAGATTTTTTTCACCACTATTGCGAGTTTAAGAAATAAATATGTTATATCTTAGCAAAATACACGTGTTTTGTCATTTGAAACTCAACTCCTAACAGGCACTATTAAAAAAAATGTTAATGCCTTCAAACTTTGCGCGCACTTTTCTTTAAATATCTTGATTGTGTCTTTACGTGGGGAATTTGAAAATTCAAGTTCAACCTAAATTGCGGTTACCCTAGTTTACTTTCTATCCTTCTGCTCTTATGTGTCTATATAATTTATTATATGACAGCATAATTGTAAGGGAGTAGTAAAATTGTGTTGTTGTTGTTGTTATGTTAGGGTTTAATTACAGGCTACTCTTCGTGCTTGGCTTATACCGGTTAGAACTGTTTCTCACAAGAAACAAGTGCCATTTCGGCCTCATGACTTTGATCAGCAGAATATCAATGTAAGAATCGACCAAAGTGTCTCCTATAAACGTATTATAATTCTTAAGGCAGAGTAACACCTCAGAAAACGAGCCACCTATCACTTTTGAATTGACATAGAAGAGTTTGTCTAGAATCGTCTGCCAAGGTTGCCGAAAAGAAAATTACATTAAGTATTTAAACAATTCGAGAAAGTACAATCATTATTATAAGTTAATTAAAGATTAATTATTACTGTTTAAAATCTAATGAAATTTCCCCAATCTCCTTCACGGCATAACAATATGTATAATATAAAATTCATGAATAATCATTTAATATCATATTAGAGATATAATGTATTACTGTATTATTTTTGAAAAAAATCTTAAGTGCATTTATGGAGGTTACATCACAGATAAATGATTTAAATGTGGAAATATATCATTGTTAATTAACAAAGATGACAGTCGAAGGAACCTTTTTTCGTTTTTTTACAATTTTTTGAAAGAATAATCGCGCAGAATGCGCTCTTAATTTTCAATCGTTCCCTCCTTACATTGTTCTAACTTCACTAGCGGTATCTCGTTTTATTTATGCTTCGGGAATACTTGACGTGCACCTTTCCCACAGCATGCACACCATTAACCGCACTCGCGCGTTTACACGCACCCTTCCAGGCGCTCTACGCCTTCACGCACACCACTTACTCGCCATGTCGACCGTTTATTCGGTGCGTGCTATTGGTTGGGCTTAACTAATTACATAATATCTCATCAGAAGGGCATCGGAGGAAAAAATGATAGGACTTTTCGGTCCGGAATTTCACCACCTACCCACCCCTCGGCGGTCGGTTGACCATTATGGGACAGGCTGTATACAGCCTGTCCCAAAAGG